>VWZK01011224.1:18894-89030 GCA_013396935.1 Baryphthengus martii
CTTTTTACAGAGTGTGGCAGGGAAGGGGCGGGAATACCAGCTGCCCTCTGAGCCCTCAGGGTCCTACAGTCACCGCCTGTCCGTCCCCCCTCAATTTGTTAACTCTTAAACCACAACAGGAGGGAATACCAGCTGCCCTCTGAGCCCTCAGGGTCCTACAGTTACCGCCTGTCCGTCCTCCCTCAATTTGTTAACTCTTAAACCACAACGAACTGGTGCTGCAGATGAACTTGTCTGATTACTTGTAAACCAAAGCAAGAGATTATGCTGTACCCCTCGGGAAGCAGTTTGCAGTTTCTGCTGAGCAGCTCTTGAAGAACACTCTGGCAAAACCAGGCAGTGAAGAAATGCCCAGTGACATCTGCAAAGAAAACAATGCAGGAATAAAATCAAGGTAAATAGAGTTTACAACAATTCCTGCATCTATGCTCGGTTCTGTTGTCCAACGTTATTTTTTCATGCCTATTTTTCTTCTGGGCCTTCACTGTTTACCAAAACTAAACCTAAAATAGTATCAGTTTGGCTGGTTTGTTTTGTTTTGTTTGTTGTTGGACTCTGCGACTTTCTCTCTCTAATGTGGGAAGCTGAACTTTCACATAATAGTAAAATTCCCAGTTGTCACACTCTAACAGCAGAAAGACATCTTTATTCCCTTTAAAATCAGCTCAAAAGGTCTAGAGCAGACTTGCCCAATAGAGGTCACTTCAGCATTCTCCCAAGTGATTTTTCATTTTACTTTTGCAGAAGATTTTATTACTAACACCTGGTGCAGAACCACCTACCTTAATTGAAGAACAAATACTCTTTACATCTATTCCACTCAAGACTGTTGTTATACATGGTGTATATTGTTCCTATGATGCTCATTTCATGCCCTCTAACTGCCAGCATAAATTACTCCATTTGGTTACTCGCCTCCCTGATGTTAATATTCAGTTATTTCGAGTTCACACTATCTACAACCACACCAAAGAGGACTATGAGTGCTAGTCAGCAATTACCTCCTTCTGCCAGATGAGTATAGAAAGAGTCCATTCCAGAGCATTCTCATGATCTGGTTTAGTAACATTGTGCAAGAATTTTTTACTATACCTTGTTCATGGGGAGAATAAAAAACAAGTTATCTTCAAAACCAGCAGAGCACAAAAAAAAAAAAGAGATTCAGAAGAACAAACAGTTCTAACTCTTCCAATGATAGCAAGTGCTGCTATGGTGTTTTTATATCACCATGGCAGTAAAACAATATTATATATTTGGAAATTTTCAATGAAAAGAAAGCAGCACTGGCTGAAACGTGAAGGTGCAGGTTTAAATTTCAAACACTAATGGTGAAACACTGTCACCTCAGAATTTACTGCAAAACTTCAATGAAATATTTGGAGAATCATAGAATAATAGAATGGTTTGGGTTGGAAGAGACCTTAAAGATCACGTAGTTCCAACCCTCCTATCAGGAGCACTTTCTACTAAATCAGGTTGACCAAAGCCCCATCTAACCTGGCCTTGAATACTTTCACAGAGAGCACAATTTGTAAAAGACTGGGGAAGCATTTGTATTCCTTCTGTATGATAGTTCAGTCCCATATATAGCAGTAGAAATGATGTGTGGGAGAACAGATGAACAATCAAAAGACAAGAAAGAAGAGAAGTTCTTCCTAAAAACATCTTCCAACCCTGACACCTAGGTTGCCACATGATCTGGGCTAAATTACAGCTTCCCTGAAAAAGAAAGATTTGGTTTTAAAAAGTTTTGAGAAAATCATTTTTCTCAAATAGAATGTTATAAGTAGGTCAGTCATATTTTCTGTTGAAATGCTTTTTCAGCTGAAATTTGAGCTTTCTAATAAATGTTGAGGTGGAGTAGCAAAGAGGAAAGTGTAGTCTTTCTACAGTGAATATCTATTTCATCTCAAATTTGAGGCCTCTTTTGACAAGATGTTGTAGTTCAGGAACTTAATGTTGTATAATTGCTCTGCATTGGGCTCTTTGAACAAATTAGATCTAACTACCCAAAAGTTCTGCAATTTTATTACAATATCTATCCAGAAAAGAGTCACCTTGTAGATTGGGAACACAAGACAAACGACCTAAACTTTTCAATAGTTTCTTTCAGCAATATTTTCCAATGAAATTATTTCATGCACAGGCAAAAGTTTTCAGAAAATCCATTTCTGCACCAGGTTTTCTGTAAGAGACAATGACTTTTTATTAACAAAAAAAAAAAAAAAAGAAAAAGTGGATTTCAAGTGTAGTTTGTCCCACAGATGCTCAGCCTCAACTAAAACCTGTCATTTGCAGTGAAACAGATTAAGATTTTTTAATATAGAAGGAAGTTCTGTAGGTAGTCTGCCTTAGTCTCAGCTCAGTCTAGGTTAATAATTTGCTTTTAACTAATAAAATCCTCCCTGTACCTAAGTTTAACTTACCTACACAAAGTTGCTATCAAGGTGAACGGTCATAATTTCAAGTATTTGGTACTATGCTTCTGAGATCACTATAAGGATAGACAAAAGGACAGTAAGAGATCTCATACAAAAAAAGTAAGGCTACAAGAGTTTTCAGGGGTTTGGTTTGTTGGGTTTTGTTGTTGTTATTGTTGGTTGGGGGATGTCGTTTATGGTTAATAGCTCATCCATATACAGTAAGATATTAAGATATTTCAGAGACAATATTTCAACAATAGCTAACAGATTTCATGAGTTATTTGAGACTTAAGACTCCTGTTATAATGCAAAACATTAGAAATATTTACTCTCTACTTTTCAATAAAACTCCTACATTTGATAAATATGGACCAAACACCTTCATGTCCCAAAATATGAACTAAGCCTAAATAATTCTTGTATAAAGACAATCAACTTGGATAATAATTTAAAAAAAAATAGCTTTTGTTGTGGTATGTCCCCTTTTTCCAGAACTGTGCTTGAAGTTCATATAGAGAAAATATTTTCCCTACCGGGTCTTGCTCTGATTTCACAAGCTTCCTGTAGATATATCTTGAAGTTTGCAGAATTAACATATGGAAGGCTTCAGACCATATTACCACATATTCTAAATATAATCGCTAATTATGTATGATGTCATCTGAAACTAATTCGGTCCCCTTCACAGCAAGCCTACATTTTGAGCTCACATCATATTGGCCATGTGCGTTCCAATCTGTTCGTATCTCCTGCCTCCTTCTTCAAAGGCATACAGGTGCCTCAGTGTCACCTTCCATGCTGCCTCTTCTGCATAGGGCATGCTGTCCAAGTCCATCTGCCTTCTCCGTCAACATTTGCTTTCCATGCTGCCTGTAGGAATGAGGACAGCGAAAATACAATGTCAAGTCCACTAGAAAAACAAACACCTCCCTGAGTTGACCATATGATCTTTCCTTCTACTACCCTTGTTACCTTCCTGTCCATAACACACAATTCTAAGGTTTTTTTTTATTATTTTACATCAGAGAGTAGGCTTACTTGGGCCAAAATCCACAGACTGAATACTTGGCTTGCTTCTGACCACATGTACAGATCACCTAGCATAAAACCAATTTAATGATTATTGCATCATTCATTCTTACTGTTTTTACTACTAATTTTGCTGATATTAATAGCAGTTGATGAGTACTTGGCACTTTAAAAAAGTAATCTTCCTTATTAAGTAAATAAAGACCAAATGAGAAGCATATCTTTAGAGACTCATTTATTGTGAACCTTGTCCTGCCCTGGTTTTTCAAGCTAAATGAATTGCAAGTGTTATCCCACTGTTAATATCTACACCACTAAACGCCAGCATCAACAGATTGCATTGACAAGCTGTGTTTAGGTTCCCCGCCCCTCAAATAGGTCAGTGCTTTAAAAATGTCCTCAAGTAATTGGAATAACTCGTTCGAAATAGAATGTTGCAGATAATTAGTTCTGGGCATCTTGTCCATCATGCCTTTGGGCGTTTTCTGCAGATGCCACCTAAAATTCCAGAAAACGTGCTTTTCAGTCAAGAAACAGCAAACAGTCATGCCAGGAGCAGTAACAAGCTTGCTGACAGCTCCACAACTCTTACTTATCCAAAGTAGCCCTATGGTTTTTTCAGCTGTTTTTTCTCCAAACACATTTCTCTGCCCACAAATAAGCCCCAAGGAGAATATAGCCTTGATAAACAAACCCCACATCCTATTTAACAACACGTGTAAGAAATGCTACCCCACGTCGACAGCTTTTCCCATTCTCAACAATCTTCTGCTGATACAAAGCAACAGTAGTTTTATACCAGCAGATGGATATCCCACCATCATTTTCCAGTTTTTTATCACTTCCCACTAAAGCAGGTAATAATAAATTGAGTGAAAAATCAGCTTTTTGCCACTCGTGCATGGAAGGATAGTAAGTCAGTGTTTTTTGGCACAACCAGATAAGGCTGAGCTTAACTTTAAATAAATTCCACGTTACGCAGTTCAAGCTATGAGAGTGTCTATACAAAGGGCATAATTTTATGACATTCAGATTATGTCTCAAAGCAAACTGAAGTGATACATGTGACTGTCGTAATGTTGCATTCTGAAACCGCTCAGATTGAAAAAAAAAAAGTCATTTTTACTATTATGTATAAAGTAACAGTTGTTTAGAGATACCAACAAATGTTCGACTCCATCCTGTTAGGTGCCCTATACACGCCAAGACACAGACTTTGTCCCACTCAAATTACACTCTGAAGTTAAGTGAGAAAAAGTTTTTGAGAAAGAACATATAACCATGATTTTGCAGGTGAGAAAAGCGAAATGGGTGATCACTGGTTAAGATTAGCAGCTTTAAACATGGTCAATTAGTCACAAGAATCTGTATCTGGGCACTAACGCGATCAATTGAAACAGCACCTACCGCTTTGGAAAATCCATCACCACTTATTCACCTGAAAATGGATCTAGATGCCTCTCAAAGAAATTAAGTTACTTTCTCAGTGTAGTAGAATGTGTCTGACTGAACCAGGGACACTGGCCAGGTTTTGTGCTTGTGACACAAGCACAAAGTCATTTCTGCCTCATAGTTTATTTATTTATGCTCATACAAAAGCTCTTTAGCCTTCTACTAACAGCTCTTCAAAATCTACTGCCTTGCTGTTCACAACTTCTAATAATCATGAGTGGATGGAAACTGTATGGATTTAGGCTTTAAAGTACTAACAGAAAAGAAATCCTTTTTTTTTTTTCCCTAGTCCATTCTGGAATACACTGAAAACAGATCTGCCACCTCTAAAACTTGTCCTGGAGACTTCTGCAGTAGCTAAGAATGCTTACAAAAGGTCCCCTATCAAAACACTGGTTTTGTTAGACAGTGACTCATTATCATGAATGGTACGTGCATCATTAAGATGTATTTCAAGACTGATGAAAAAAATTCATTATTTTAAATTATTCAATTTTTTTCAAAGAAAATGCATGTGAAACACACATTGAGGAACAACATTTGGCAGTTGCTTAAGCCAAGGCGTTACCATGAAAGCATTATACTACTATGAATGTAAACAACTAATCATTAATACAAAGTATTATGTTGTTGAGCACGAAAAGTGTGATTTGTATAATACACATATCTGTGCTTACACTGTAAGCTGAAACTGGCTTCAATCAACAAAGCTGTGAAGGCTCACGTCAACCCCAGTTGTCCCAACTGCTGAAAGCACAGGCAGACATAAAATGTAGCCTGACCATACTTGCTAGGTGCTAGAAGAACCGATATTTGGCCAGTGGTTATTTTCCTACTTCTTATCGCTACCTTTCTTCTCAAGAAGACAACAGTCAGAATGATCACGACTTGGCTGTCTAAAAATGGCAAATTGGTGGAAAGGAACAGGAAAACAAGATTAAAACAAAGAAACAAAAACTTAAGCAGAGGCACTCAAGGTTACCAAAGTGATTATCTGTAATATCAACGACCTTGCATGTGGGAACACAGTTCCATGTACGAAGAAAATCTAGTCACTGCAAATGTGAAAACATTTCAAAATGTCTGAAGATTGAGAATTTGGTAGAGCAGAATATGCCTGAGAGTCAGGAAGCATAGTAAGAAGGGAATGAATAGTCACATATTTGCAGAGTTCTTTTCATGCAAAAGACTTACTGCTAGTTCATATCCCAAGTAAGCAGCAGGGAAGATGAGATGCAGTAGAATGGACACTGGGAACTGTTAAAAATGTTAATGAATTTACCTCAAATGAGCAGAAGTGACAATGTAGATCTACCTTTCATAACCTGCATATTAACAAAGTCAATTACAGGTATGAGGCTGTGACTACTTATAGCAATACTTGAGAGAGTACTGTTATTGAGGAACAGACTCATTAATGGAAATCATGAAAAACTCCTCTACTTGTCTATGTGGGGAGCCTAATTCCTTACAAACAAAGCAAAACAAAAAAAAAACAAAACAAAACAAACCCCTGACCCTCAAAAAAAAACAAACCCAAACAAAACAACCAACCATGTCTAAGTGTAAAAACCCACAAATGTCAGACAATTCTGGACTAAAAAAAAAACTAAACAAACCAAAACAACATGGAAATAGAAATGTAGACCAGGCAGAAGACACCACACTAAAGACAAAGGAAAAGCAGATCCATAAAGATACAGGGAATTCTTTACTACTACGGATTTTTACAGAGTTTAAATATTGTCAACCTCTAAAACAACTGAAATCATTAAAAATGTAAAGAAACAGCAGAAAGCAAATTAAGAGCCTCTTTAAAAGAGTATCCAGATCAATTCTCTCTAATATATCCTTTCTTATGTTACGGGTAAACATACTGAAGAGCTAGTAGAGTGTTCTTATGGAAGATTGTCAAAACTATGGTAGTAATAATGTCTAGAAAGATATGCAATTAATTGTGAAGTCAAGGATACACACAATAGATAGTCACAAAACACAACATACTGTCTAAGGAACAAAATGTCAGATGGAGAGATGCGTAAGATTCCGGACTGGCTTTAAAGACTTGGGAACCCTGTTTACAACCGGCAAGAGGGAAACACAGAAGGAAGGCCACTATTGTTCTAGCTTATTAGAGACTTTTAGCACTACAGCTTGAGATGTCTCACAAGAGACGTACGAGAATAACAAGAGGGAAGGAAAAAAGCACAGTTGGTTGCAGCTGAAGGATTTTTCAGCAAAAGGCAGAAAGAGATAGAACAGGATGGTGTTAGCAACAATGAGATGAAAAGGTGCTGACAAACATGTGAGTCAGAGGCAAAAATTGAGGGAGAGCCTGAGGAACGGTTGTTTAAATTTGATATTAAGCTTGGAAGAAAATCCTGCAGCTTGTTCAGGAAAGTGGAGCTTGGCACAGTCAAACTGGGATCAATTTCCATAATTACTGTACCCACAAAAAGCTCCTGTACCACTCTGTAATAGTACTCCCCTACCTCAGCTTACCACTGCGTCTGTCTAGGCATAGAACACTCACTGGAAATCTTGGCAGAGTGCTTTTCTGACAGCCATAGAAGAAAATTTAGAATAGAGTCAGAAGTTTCCATATTTTTTTAATTTTTTTTTTTAATTTTTGTTGTTTCATACTTAGGTTTAGCCAGAAGAGTAATAGGCAGAAAGTAAGTCTCAAGGAAACAGCCTAAAATGTGGAGAAAATACAATATAGCTTCCAAAACAACTGTATCAGTAACCTTTCTGTTTCATATATTTGGATGAATTTCACCGAGAGGTAGAGCAGAAAGGCATTCTTCAAAAGCCTTTACCCAAATCTCACCAAATTTGGTCAAAAGGGATCTTTAATGAAATCAAGTTAAAGACCAAAAAAAAAAAGAAAAAAGAAAAACATAAACTCAATTACCACCACACATTTAAAAGTTAAATATCTAAGATGCACGCTTAGCTTTTCATTTTGCAGTATTTACACTAAGAAAGCCAAAACCAACAGTTGTTGTGGGGTTATTTTTCTCCTTTTCCTAGAAAAAGGGACTGGTTAAGACTGGCCCAAGTCTGAAGTACGTTGTAAATCAGTTGTCTGAAGGCAGGAAGAAAGCAACGAGGGGCACTGGAGAAAATAAAGAAGTCATTTCAGAACAAAACCAACAAAACAAGGCTGAAGAGCAGCCAGAACTGTCACATGCCATTGTAACTGGAGACTGTGTGAACAGCTCCATCGCTGGAGTCACAAGCAGATGCTCGTGTCAGAGGAGCACGCTGCGTGGACAAGTCACAGAAGGCTCTGCTGCTCCCCAGGGGGAGCAACTGATGGCGTAGATCTGGGAGGGTTTAGCACAGCAGGATCATGTCAACGTGGGACAAGGATTCAGAATACAGCTATGTTGTCTTATCTAGCAAGTTTTATTTCTGACTGACAAAGCTGGCCTTTAGGGTCTCCAAAGACGCAAATCCCAGGATCCTTTGATTTGCAAATCTGTAAACGCTTGTTCTAATCTCAGCTTGTTTAAAAAATAAGCATGTTTCTATCCCTGGTCTATCCTCTATCTTTCAAAAGAATCTCGACAACATATACTGACTGACAGAGTTGAAAGTGTCAGAAACGGGTTTTTTTTACAATCAAGTTATTTTCACAGTCAGGACAAACAACTACTCAGAGTTGACCTCAGACATCTCTCAAGTTTTTTAAAGGATCTCTGTTCGTTTCAGCTGTGAAGAATAGCACTGCCTTGGCTACCAGGGCCAACTGCAATTGCTCACAGCTGTAACAACTCTAGTGTGCAAGCAGAGTGATGGCAAACCGCTCATTCCAGGCCAGGCCTGTGGCCTGAAAGCTGGGAACAGAGGGGACCTTGCAGGAGTCTCATTCCTCTGAAGAAAGTACTAAAAACTTAATTAGGCCCATCAGGAGCCAAAGAAAAGAAAGCACTGATCACAACTCACCATCCTGTCGCTGCTGCTGCTTCTCCTGTCTTCAAATTATGGACAAACTCCTCGTTCTCCACAGACTTCAGCACTCCTGTCCAGAGCCTGTGGCCACGGTATCCCCAAGGAGTCCGTATGGACAGCTTTGCTGAAATTCAGGAACAACTTCTGTTTAAAATTGTGGATGATGGTAGAAGTGAAAAGAAAAAAAACCATCTCTACCAGAAGCTCCTTTATCTCACCAGTTTTTCTGCTATTCAGCATTCAAACATTGGCATTGCTGCTTCTCAGAGTCCCCAGTCCTTTGCAGCCAGGACTACTGTGGGAAGCTATCGTTTAGAGGATTATTTCTAAGGCCGCTAATGAAAAAAAACTGAGATCAAATACTCTAATGAACTGAAGAGTAAGCATACACAAAGAAATCTGTAAAGAGAATGGATATCCAGCAAGCGCTTAGATTTGCCACTTTCCAAACCTGAGCACACACAGCACGAGAGCTTTAAAAATCCACCCTGGTTCAGGTTTTCTGGATCTTCCTAAACTCAGATAAAGTTTTTTGAAGAAAGTCATCAGAACATTAACTGTTGTTGCCTCCTTATTTCTGAAGGTGAAAATCATCAGCCATACAGAGCAGTTGCGCCTTCCAACAACAGCACGCATACTGAAGGAATCGGTCGTGTATGAACCAGCACACATTACTAGAAGATTCAAAAAACCACCTCAGACAGGTGTTTTTTCTACAAGATGGTGGGTGTATTTTCCTCCTCGATCTCTTGCCGCTATTGCAGCTGCAGGACTCTTCCAGAGAGTCATTTTACTAACACATCGAACCTCTTCAGTTTACTCCTGAACACTAGGACGGTGAGAACAATCCTCTGAATCAACCAGCCCATCCACATACCACCGACACGGAGGATTTGCCTGTCTTCAAGTAGCAAATCATTTGTTCCATAACCTAGATGTTTACAGTAAATCAGATTTAATACTTACCTAGTTGACATTTCTACTGTCATTACACTACACGTACATGCTCTTATCTACAGTGACAGTATGCCACAGCTCTTTTCTTCTGCAGATATTATTCATATTTCATTTGCAATATGGGAGCTCTGAGGAGCTGCAGTAAGGGGATCGCATTATGCCAGATCCAGTAAGGAGAAATAAAAATAGTCCCCGTTCTAAAGAATTTCCAGGTCAAAGTAACTTGTCTAATCTGTGCTTTGGGTTTCATCTCCGTCACTGACATACCCCATTTACTTCATCCTTTTCAGATGCTCAAATTTTTGTGTGTCTTCTGCTATAGTTTAAATTTTTCTCAAGAAGTGTACCGTTTATGAGCTGACCGTACAAAGGCCCTGTGTCCCCTTTTTGCAAACGTCTTAGAAATATATCTCAAGGACAGTAGAATGGGAAAATAGTGCAAAATTCTCCTGGTGTCATCAGAAGACCTGTGGGAAGCCTCACCCAAAGCACAGAGTGTCTTCTCCGTGTCTACCCTGTTAAACCTGTGAATCTTCATGGTTGGTGACAGAATAGCATCACACTAAAATGTGTTTCTTGTCACAAGTTTTCCATTGTTTTGGTTTAGTCTTCTAAGGAATGATGACACAGAAGCCCTGAAGAACTTGCCTGAGAGCATGATATGATGTGGAAAGCATCACATGCACCATTGATGAAGATAATCTCAGACAGATGTCCTCAGCTGCTACACGAATCACTAGGAGGATTTCAGAATGCTAAAATCATGATGGCATCCACACAAGCTATTGAATATGCTCGAGTGCCAGCTATGTTTAGTATAACCTCGAGACATACAAGGCAGGATTGAGACTTGTTTGTAGCTATACCTAGCTTAGCAGTCTTTAATGAGTTACATAGGTAGATTGTCTAACAAAAAATAGTATCATGTAATCCGTCAGCACCATTGGAAAAAATGCAAGATAAACACTTTCATACAAGGTGCTTCAGGGATGTCTTCATCACAAAATGCACTAGGGGTGGGTTTTCTACTCGGTTCCCTTCAGCACCGCAGTCAGACTCAGGAGCAAAACACAACATGTTAAAAAAGCTTTTGCAGGAGCTTGATGTCTTCTGTCTGCTTTTTTTGGACATAACCAAGGTCTATACAGGTGTATGCCAGATGGGCATAGTTACACTGCTTGTGTTGACAAGTGCAGTATTTCCCAAAGTTTTCTTGTTTTTCTTGGACAGCCTTCCAGAGAATGCTTAAGACTTCTGCCATGTACTTCTTCAAATCCCGGAAAAATTTAACCTTGTCTATAGAAGCCAGAAGAAGATGAGAATACTGCAGCTGGAACTGAATGTTGTTCTGCTGGAGTCTGAGGTTTTTCTCCATTCTGTCAGATAGCTGGTGTTGGAGAAACCGAGTTGTATGAGAAGATTTAATGCACCCTGAATTGAAGGGCTGTACTTTGGAAACAGTGGGCAATGCTGGCTTTGTGGGCTTAACAGTAAGGAGTGTAGCTGAGGAGCGAGATGAGGTGGCAGCTCAGCCAGGACCATTAACACAATGAACTGCCTGGGGAATACAAAACAGCACCAGTTCCCATGGAATCCATCCTGCAACTTTGGTCTCATTTCTGGAAGCTGAGCTGCGGGGAGAGAAGAATATGGCTAAAAAGAAAGTAGAAAGGTGCACCCACAAGCAGAAGAGAAATAATTAATTTTGTGATGTGTTGGGACCACCAGCCTAAACTCAATTCTCCAGGAACTTACAACCAACATAGCACGATTCAAAAGCCCTCGTGTCCCAGTTCTGCACTGCTTTGCTGCTGGTTTTTTTCTAGGCATCTCCAGAAAAATGGAATGTAAGATATTAATTCAACATTCCTTATCCTTCTTGGTCTAGATTTGGTGACAGATTTCCTGAGTAACATTAAATCCAGCCTTCACAGATGGTTCAGTTTCCCAAACATCTAGCACTGTTTAAGACTTTTTTCTCTACCGTATTCCGTAATAAAGTTACGGTTTCCCCTTTGCCAGCCTATCTGCAGTTTCTACAAACATTTCTTTCTTAAGAGGCCACACCTTGGTAAAGGATTATATCCTGTCCACTTCCTCTGAAAAAAAAAAAGCAGTCATTTAAGCTTTTCAAAGTTTCTCCAGAAATGTTAACTTGGAAATGCCACCACAAATCCAGTCTTGAACCAGTATGTATTGTTGCAGCATTAAAGCAACTGGTTGAGTTCAAACGACACGTTATACAAAAATAGATATTGAGGCAGAAAATTTGAATAATAAATTTAATCCCAGAGCACTAGGCATTGGTATTAAGATCAATTTACTCTCCCCATGACCATTATATGAAGACAGGCACCATATGTCTTGGACATCAGCACAAGGAACCTATAGAAGAGCTTGTTCCTTTTAGCAAGAAAAGAGGCTATATTTGCAATGAACATTCTGTCTCTATCCGTATAGTGGCAAAAACAACCCATGTCAATAACACACAACTCTTCATACCCTAAACTGGCATTAACACAGATGTAAGAGCCTCGTTTGCCTGTACTTACCAGTCATAACCAACAAGAACTGAGGTCTCACTGACAGAAAGACTAACCTGCAAACTGAGACTATTAAAAACATCCTTTCAGAACACACCAGACCATCTAGCAAAATTTCATCCGTGCCTCCCTCAGAGAAGGCACCGAGAGTGTTCACAGACGGGCAGCACTGTGTGCCATACATGAAACAGGTGGATTTTTTAAACCGTGGAAAGAAACCTTCTGCTTACACATTTAACCTTCAGTTCCTAGGATGTCAGAGATGCACGGAACAGAATTTAGTTTGCATTAGAGTTTTGTGTGCATTTTTTTTAAAATGCTAAGAATCACTGTAAATTTAGATAACTGCTTTCACTGACTTTAAAATTCTACACATTGGATATTACTATCCATAAAGAAGTGTCCATAATGTTTATCTATATCGAGCTTTTCTTCTAGTGTTCTGCAGAGTAGTCGTAGTTTTCCCACTTTCTGAATAGTATCCCTGGAGGGATTTCTAGGTTCCTTGGTCTCTTTTGCATAATTTGGCAATTACTCAATTGTTTAAGCACTCAGGTAGACACACTTTCTCAATACAGCATCCAAAATATTTCAACCTCTTCTCTTAAAAACTTCTTGAACCTTAAGAGGTTGTTGACAGTTGCTGAATTCCTGCATTTCTTAGAAATTTATTGTAGCATTTCAAAGGTTTTAGATCTCCTTCTGCACTCTTAGAAGGCCTACAACTTTCAAATACATGTATTAAAATGGAACAGCAAAGATTCGGTGATTGACTTTAAACTGCAGATTTCCCCAAAATAAATCTTAAGCTGCCAAATGCAACTCTTTTCTTAGCCAGCTTCTGACATTTTCATGAGGCTACGACCGCCAAGATATGTAAAATGGAGTCACTTTTTTCTGTCTATCTTCTAGAGTCCTGATTCTGATTTCTCATGGAATTTCTGTTTCCCTCTCCCTCCAGAAATGATAGCCAACTCCCTCTTTTTTTGGATGACTTTCTTGTGTTTACTCGTTCCTGACTGAACTGTCACATCAAAGAACGACATAATCTACATGAAGTTTTTCTAGTGTACTGTTATCAAAACATGGAACGACTCTGTGTGTATATCTGCAAGTTTTCTCATAATGAAGTCATTAAAAATACTATGCAAGAGAATGCATTCAAATTTGACGGTAACGTCTACAACGGATCAATTGTTCAAGCTGATAATTAAGAATAGAATCAGACCTTTGTGTTATTTTTCTTGGTGCATCACACTTTACAACATTCCTCAGTGGATTGTGGTAGAAGCTTCTACATAAAATCTGCAAGCATATGAATAGCTTTCCTCTCTCTTCCATTTGATGGCCTTTTTATGCTTGTACAGGGATTCTCACAGGAGAAATCTGGGCAATTTTTTATTTTCCAGGGTGAGACTAACTTCACCTTCATCATTTTCATTGATAAGATATTTTGCAGATTCTTCTCAGGAAAGCTGCATAATATCTCACCGATATTTGCCGTAGTTTTCTTTGGTGTGCAAGTGGTAATACCTATTTATCCACCGACTTTTCCTGGTCCCTTGCTTCATTTAAGTCAGTAATTTTATCACTTAACTTGCCCTCACATGCTTCTGCCCTTCTTTACAATTACCTGGTCTTTGGCTACAGCTTTCTCACATTTTTAAGGTGTTCTTCTCTTTTTATGATGTTAGACTTTACTACTGCCTTTGTCAGTGTCCTGGAGAAATAGCACACGTAGCACCAGCTGAATGTATTGCTGCTCATGGCTTGTCACTCCTTCTCTGCATCTAAGCGTTTTCTTGGTTACCCTTGGCAAATTTTCCAACTCATGCAACTTTGCACGGAGAACTTTTCCGGAAAGTGCTACAGCATCTTCCTATCACTATCTTCAGCAGCAGTTTCAGCTTCAATGCTGTTTTATTCACGTACTTCCTCTTAGCTCATCTTTCTCAGTTAATTATTGTAACAGTATAGACCATTAACAAGTTATTGGAATGGCACAATGCGCTAGAGACTTAGCAAGTGACTTTGCCTCACGGCAACAGCCTGTAAGAATGAACTCAGGGGTAGCTGGACAATTCTGCTCTTTATGCCCACAGGCAGGGAAGACACCTCATATCTGCACTTCAAATCATTTCCTTTCATTAACTCCAAGAAAGTTTAAATCCTATCATTCCTTTTGTAGATTCCACCTCCTTTCTAAGAGCAGAACATTTTTTTTTCCCCCCTCCCTCACTCATCCACATTGAGATATGTGTCCAATCAATAACAAGATTTTTTCCTTTCTGCTAAGGAAAGATTTTTCTAATACTGTTAAGTTGGCTGGGTAGAACAACTGAGACTTCTACAAGTCATTTGTAAAGCTAAACAGTATATTGATACAATTTATACATCATCCTTAGGTATCATCTATCCCTAAAATATTAAGATATCTAGAAGTAAAGTACTTGCGTTTTTTAATTATCAAAATAAGCAAGCTATCTTTTTAAAAATCTTAATAGCATATTCATTTTATACCTTGTAACTCTCACAATAAATTAATACAGCTGGTATTTTTCTTGCTTTCTCAGAGTATCTGACGAGATGACAAAGAACTTCTTGAGCTTTTACATCTTCAGGTAGTTTGTACAATGTTCAGATGTGACTTTAGTGCCTTCTCCAAAAGCTCTTTTGAGAAGAGTGTAACATTTTCAGAGCACAAAAGTGACACAGGAAGCTAAGATGCTTTTTCAGAACTGTCTGGAACATTCTGAAGCTGCTAAAAGAGACCAGATCTTAGGCAGATCTATAATGTGTCCTAAATACCTCATACTAGACAAGGGCTTTGTCTGTGTCAAATTGTAATTACCCGTTGCTTTATGAATGCCATCGTAATTATTACTTTTCCTCTGCATTTTAACCTCCACAGTGGGTTGAGGTACTCAGTTTCAGATGAAAACTGATTGATGGCTGACAAAATCCATCAATTCTGACACCACAGTTGTGCATTTCTCGTGCTTGGAAGAGAGATAACCATATAAGAATCACTCAAATCAGCAAGTCTCCTTCACTGGATCAACAGGCAATTAAAAAATACTGCTGTTGATTTGAATAACTTTCTACTGAGAAATTGGGTAAGGCTGGGTCAGGGAGAGACGAGACATGGCAGAGGTGAGACAACTTTATTCATTTTGTCTTATTTTCAAGAAATTACTACTTTCCAGAGAACTAGCCTAGACCACCAGCAGAGCCCACATGACAGGCCAGCTGCCAGACACGAGGATGCCAAAGCAAGCCTCTGGGCTCAGGAGGGATGAGGTCAGGCAGAGGCAGAGCATTCAGATCCATTTGTTGTTTTTCAA
Organism: Baryphthengus martii; assembly: GCA_013396935.1. NCBI lineage: Eukaryota > Metazoa > Chordata > Aves > Coraciiformes > Momotidae > Baryphthengus > Baryphthengus martii. The sequence continues at coordinate 34,600 of VWZK01011224.1, forward strand.
AGGGCTGTTGGGCCCACTAGAGCTTTCCAGGCCACAGTTAAAAAATTCATTTTGCTGATCCTGCTGTCTTGCTCTCCAGTCACACCATTCCTAAGGACCTATCTGGTCAGCTCCCATAGTCAAGGTATTTTTCTGCGGACAGGAAGGACATCACACTTAATCCAGAACCTGTAGCTTTGAGTCTCGAGCCTATGGCCCACAAAAAGGACCAGACACATGGTTAGCACCAAGGAGTACCTCTGCCTGAATCATGCTGTGCCGATTCAAACTGCTGGGAGAAGGGAACGGGAAGAGTGGGAGGTATTGCATAGGTTCATTTTCAGCAGATTGGTGTAGTGAGTAGGCTGCTTCTGTACACAGGGTCAGCTTAAAATAGCTTCCAAAGTCTACCTAAGAGAGACCAGTAGTTACTCTGCTCTTGTGTGGTCCAGGAGACAGAAATCAAAGAAATTAAGTATTTTATCAAAATCAGAGTTTATCAGTGTCTTTACGACTGAGCCTGGACCATCTAGGTTGACCTATGTTCTGACTGAGCCCGGACCATCTAGGTTGACCTATGTTCTGTTCCCTGCTGTGATTTAGTGGTCATGTCTTTGGTCTTAGGCTACCTGGGTCTTTTATCACTCTTGCTTATTACACGATCATGATACCACTCATTGGTGATTGAAGTTTTGCCAGGTATTGCTGCACAGGAGGGTAAATTCTCAGTGCACTTTGTCATCTCTGGTACATTCTAGTCCCAGCAAGCCAAGCGGCTTAAGATTCCTCTAAGACAGCCTGCTTTACATCTTTTTACATAGGCATCTGACGGTTTATCATTATCACTGTTTCTACCTTATGCTTTGATTAGAATCTCAGGGTGATTATTTTTAAATTTTTTTTATTTTTTTTTTTTTAACCCAGAAATGCATAGCCTCATCTATTGCTGCGATACTGGCTTCTATCCATTACTTGTTCTGCATTCACATTTTACTATCTGCCCGCTGCCAACCTGGACTTACTAGGTCTAATTTGCGCGTCATCATCACTCTCTCAACTGAAAAATACAAAAGGATTTACTTGAATTCACTTAATTAGGAACTCCACCATTCAGGGAGCTGTACCAAAACCCACTTGATTGATAAGTTGGCAGTTTAAGTAGCACCTTAGCAGCACTTAACAACTGCTGCTGATGTAAGATGTCTCTACTGATGTAGGACCATCCAGGCTTGAAGCGAGTCTGGTAGCTCCAGTTCACATATATCACAGTTGGCAGTTTACGTTTGGAGGAATAAATCTGAGACGCATTTTTATGGGCAAAATTCAGTTAAGAGACCTAGCAAAAATTTACTGTTAAAACATTGTCTGGAAAAAAAACCCACTCCGTATCTACAGTTCTATTAGCATTTTTGCCTTAAATGCCAAGCAAATATGGGAAAGTGAATATCTTATATTCACAATATACACATTTTACTTACCTCTCCTATTGACACACAGAGTTGTGGGAGAGATGGAATATACTGTCTCTACTACATTGTTTTGAACCCAGCTGGTAGCTGTTTCCAGGACAGGTGCTGCAGTGTGCTTTAAGGAGCAAGAAAGTCATGAACAGATTTAGCTTCCTCAGTTTCAGAGCACGCTCACTTAACATGATCCTGTTATGATGGAAAACAAAAGAGACAGGAGAAAGCTGTTGGTCGGCGACTCAAAGGCCACAGGATCAAACCCTGCTTTCACTCCGGTGATCCCACAACCATAAGTCAGTCAAGTACATCGGGGAAAAGTCAAGCACTATAATTCCATGTTTCCACACATTTTTCTTCCGCACATCCTCCTCAACGCACATCGCTATTTTCCACTTTAAACTCAGGCTTTGATTGGCGCAGGTACAGATCAAAGCCTGAAATGGAAACCTTACCATTCTCCTTGCCGAGGATGCAGGCCAGATGATGAGGGCTCACCAACAGTCCTCCACTACCCTTCCCACAGCGTCCCTTGTGCTGCAGATACTTACTTAAAACTGAATGAGAAACTCTAAGTAGTCAGTGGACCATCCGTATATATACTTGTACCAGGGTTTTGAGCACTGGATGGGAGCTGACTGCAAGACAGAAAGACACCCTTTTGCATACACAGATCTCGGTGTCGAGCTTTCGTTACTCTCTGGTCTGAGAGCAGGAGCAGAAGCACGGTCCTTGGAAAGTGGGGTTACTGACATGGGAAAGAAACAGGGACCTATGGAAATATTTAGATTCCTATCTGCAGAGGCTTAAGGCTGGGGGAAAAAATGCCTCCACCAGCCTTCTAAGGAGCGCCGGGGTGAAGAAGCCAGCAATAGCAAGTGCATAGTAACAGTCCACTCAGGAACAAGCTGAGATCCCAACAGCTCCAGCACAACCCTGGAGGAATACAAATCTCTCTAAATGAATTAGATGTTTTTGAAAAGTTTTTTTTAAAAAAAAAACGGAATTAAAGATTTATAGGCAAGATATATCTTATACAATGTCTGCGGGCAGAAATAGACTTAAATAAATTTGGGAGTGGAGGACTATTATCCTTGTAAAAGCAGCAATACCACCATCCCCGTGCCCGATGGGCAATAAAATACATTACGGAGCAAGGCACCGAGAGGGAGGCTAGAGTGGTTTGTGAGATAAGGGATGAAAGAGTTGAATGAAAAGGTCACTACATATGAATAGAGGCATCTGAGCACTAAGGACTTTATAATCTGCTAACTAAAGAGATTCTGAAAGAATGGAAAACGAGGGCAGAGAAATAGAGAGGTGTAGGAGAAAGAGGATATAAGGACTGAGTAATTCTCATTGCACACAAAAAGGGGGAGAGGGAGGAGGGGGAGGGAGAGGACAGAGGAGTTGTATAGCTTTAAACTCACGTGGTGGTAAGCATTGGTTCCACACTTCTTGTAGCTAGTCCAACAATAAACACATCTGAGTGGGAACTAGCCCATGTGACCAGGATGTGCACGTGTGCTTCGCTGAAGGAGATGTCATGTAGATCACAGATAATTCATCTGATGTGGCATTTGCTCGGGTAACCGTGCAATTTTCTGTGAACAGACAACTAAGCAACTGTGCAAAAATCCAGGGTTTATTGCTCTCTTCTTCCCTGTGGCTGAATCAACTCTTGTGTTTTTTGTTTTTTTCATGCAGTATTTAACTATTTGATCCATTCATACTGGTCACCCATTTATGAAGCTGTACCGTATACAAGCGCACATTGCAATTCATTCAGACATTCTGCATTCACAGTGATGCAGAAAAAAACCAGACACATTTATGAACAACACAGATCCAACAGTGTGCTGGAGACAGAAATGGCCTCAAGTCTCTTCAAGCAACGCAGAGGCAGACTTGCAGAAAAGCCAGTCATTAGTGGGCTTCCTGGGAGCTGCCATCATCACACACTGGTAACGTGTGATGCGACACACAAATTGCATGTGCTCTCCCCACCCCTCAATTTTGGGATTTTATGTGCTCAACATAGGTTGTTGTCAGATGTCCTTCAAGAGTAAATGTGTTGGAGACTTACGATGTGGTCTGGGTTTGGATTTTTTTTTTTTTTTTTTTTCCCCATGACCATTCTGTAATTCAGTGAGTGACTGAAATTAAGACCAAAAAAAAAACCCCACCCACAAACAAAAAACAACCAACCAACCAACACCCTAACAACATTATTATTGGCTGGACAAGTTTAAGCATTCATAGAAGGAAAAGAAACGGCCACAAGTTGCACCAGAGGAGGTTTAGATTGGACATTAGGAAAATTTTCTTCACCAAAAGGATTGTGAAGCATTGGCACAGGCTGCTCAGGGAAATGGTTGAGTCATCATCCCCTATTTTCTAACCTAAATGATTCTATGATAACAGTGAGATTCTACCTTTAAACAGCTTTCCTTGTAATAGCATATTCTTGCTTATGGTTTCAAGTGCATTACCACAAAATATACACTGTGGTATACAAATTAATACTGCGGTAGGATTTATGAAGATTTCCTGACTTGGGTGTCATTTTATTTCTTATTTAAATATATACATACAGAGGTCTCTGTAGCATCTAAAGGATACTATCTATGACCCCACATGTACAGAGATGCTTCAGTTCAATGTTTTTAAAAGCCTGTTTACCAGGTGGCCTTATTTTCTGTCTCTGATGAAATAAGGTACACATGCATACAAAATTCTATCTCACCATTTATAGTAAAGTTGTCATTTTGTCGTTGCTTTTTTATATATTTATTTAAGTAATTAAATAACATGCTCACTGCTTATGCAAAAAAAAAAAAGTGAAGGTGTGCAAATGTTAAAGATTTTCAAGAGGAATATCCTATAGGAATACCTTGCATCTGGGAAGCAGCAGGAAACAGAACAAATCAGACATCTGTCTGTTTTTTTCCAGTGCAGCAGTTACGCATCTGGCTAAATTACTTTGACTCTCAAAATGACAGTTCTGTTTCTGTACAATAATTCATCGAATTCTCATGTGTTATCAGGGAAGGGCTGAACGTAATGGTGTTCAAAAAACCAGTGATCCATTGGTTTGAACCTTTCCTGTCCATCAGGTATCATGCAGGCTCATCATGTTCAGGACCTGGGAGCTCTTTCTAATGTAAGCATTAGAAAGCGACGCGAAGCAGGAGCCCATTTCTTTGTCAGTAAGTCACACGATAGCCATAGTCTTATGGTAGGGAGCTACACTAGAAAGGAAGCCCATCCGACCCCACACTGCTGCATCATGCTGCATCTGACCTGCCATTCCCAGATCTTGCAGATCATGTACTTCGAGTTGACGTACTAACTGCTAGTGCACTGGCCTGAGACTGGGAAGAAATAGCAAGGTGTCATTGCTTTAGTGAAAGAACAAGAGACAGATGCACAAGTCCTACAGATGAAACACGACACTGTAGCTCTACATGATGCTCAGATGTGATGTCTCTGGGCAATTTGCCTCGAAGATGCTTTAGTGAGAAGCCACTGATCAGGAACATTGTTGTGGAGCAGTTAAAAACAACGGTCAGTGATCCCGCTGAGCAATTCTGAACAAAACTACATTTAAAAACTTACAGAAGAGCTACATAACCACATGATCAGAATGCTGGCAGACTGGACAGTATTTCACACATAGCAAAAACTGTGCTGAAATTCCACTTGCAGTGAAGTAACTCCACAAACTTCTACTCGTCTACACCCTGTATGCCTTAAGAGGCGTTTTAAAGTGATTTTCCTGTATTGCAGCAAAGCCAAAACATGATAGTGATTGTACTAGAACATCCGTCCTGTGTAAAATCCCTAGTGAATTCAAGCACATCGGAGCTAAATAAAGTCAGATCTCTCATAAAGTTCCTCTGTTCTTACCTGCAAGGGAAAAAACATTATTTGCAGAGGGGAGACAAAATTTAGTTAGAAACCACGAATAGTTTGTGTGCCAACAGGAGTTCAGAATTTTGCAGCAACCCTGATGCAATTAAAAGAAAACTTGTGTTTTGGATAGGATGGAAGCTCAAGCATAGATAGACCTCTGGAGTTAAAAAACCAAAAACATAAATCCTGTCTCTCCTTAGAACTTGGTTTTATTTGCTCTCATTTCATAGCTACTGACTGGATGCCTTGACAACACAACAAACCTTTATTTCAATTTGGAAGTTCAGCATGTCATATAACAATAACCAGATCACTCCCCGTAAGACATGCACACAAAACCCAGAAAAACAAAATTGCTTAGAAGGGAAGTCCTATTTGTGCTTCTGCTATTTGGCACCAAATATTCACCAAGTGAATTACTTCTGGAAAGCCTTTAAGCTCATAAACCAGAAAACTCATCAGTGTCTGTGAAATTATTCCACAGGTATCAATTAGTTGTCTTTGAGATACAAGTCAAACTAGTGATTTCCTCCCTCAGTGGAACCCAAAGAACTTTTGCCATGACATTCATGAAACATACCCAACACTTAAAATGGAATGAAAGATGGGGAAACAAGGCAAACAACATCAAATTAGGCCATGAAGTTCCTGACCCTCTGTTTCTACAACCTTAAAGACACTCTCCTAATCCAAACATTCAGAGAAACTAGAGACTTTTGAGTGCCCAGCAATATTTAGTGCTGGTGCAGGTCATAATCTAGTGGGATGTCCTGCTCCCAGTTACACAGTAATCTACAGTGCACCTACCACCTGTAAGGAGCCCAACAGAAGGATTTTCTAATACCCTCCATGTCAGGTGGGAGCCACGTAGTTTATTCTTGTGTAAATTCAGTGAAGATAGAAGAGGAGGGCGGTGGCATGTAAGAAGCTGACCTACTGCCATCAGGTCATGATCCTGAAATTACGGAGCTTCAGCTGTGCACCTTTCCTGTGAAAAAATAATTCCACTTACGTAGGTTTTGCCCAAACTCTCCCTACTGTTATATGCTTCTTTTTTTTGTTTTTTTTTTTTTAAATCCTGTTATCACTAGCTCTGCTTGGAAGGGGCACCCTGCTACCCCTGGACTTAATGATGGTCTCCCTGCAGCTTTTCTTTAGCTAGACTCAACAAGGTTTTAGGTGGGCTTCAAAAATACCCTCCAGGTCCACCTGATAGCTAAGGTTCCTCCTCCTATTCAAAGCCTGCAGAATTAAAGTAGACTGAAAACTTCAAAGATCTCATTAGCTGCTACAACTGTTCTAAACATAGAAGCCAGCAGAAAGACCTTTTTTATACATAGTCAAATAAATAAAAGGTCAAATAGCTTCCATGCCACAGCTCTGAAAATAACACTACCACCTTTCTGGTACCTTTTTAAAAAAAGTATTAAGGAAAGCTAAGAATTAAATTTAAGTTAACTGCAATCATTTCTGTTGCCGCTAGGTAGTCCTCTTCCATACAAACTGAAGGTCATTATTTATTTCTTATTTAAGTGTTTGAGAAAACTTACACCTGGCCGGCTAACTATTCTTTCCCACCGCATATAGATTTATGAACAAGAACGGAAGAAAACACCTAAGGCTCCAGTTAAATAGATTCATTCAGCAGATCCCAGCTTCTGCTGGGACTTCTTTCTAGAAGCAAGTGAGATGTATGAGTAGGGAAAGTCATGAACATAAAAGCTCCAGCTGGGCAAAGTATATTAAAGGACTGGGGCCCTAAGTTGACCACACATTATTGCTGTTATCCATTAATATTCTATTTGCAATGCACAGTATCTAATGATTCACAGATGTTTTAAAAACTGGCTTATAAGCCTATATAATAAACTCTGTGTTTTTATAAGTATCTAGAATATACCAGATAACCACCTTTAACTGCTTTACAAATGAAAGCTTAACAATAACTGTGACCTTTAATTTTTACATACTAATACTAAAACTACAAGAAATGCTGAATTCGTTACATCAGGCAAATGCTACAGAGTCCGTGATCCCAAATAAAATTCAAGACAGGGTTTGGGTTTCTCTTTCCCAAATGCTAAGAATGAACTTTTACCTAGTCCGAACTTTTTCAGTCTGTTGTCTCAAACAAGCAGGTTTTTTTCTGCCTTCAAACAAGGCGGTTGGTTTGGGCGCTCAGAGGGGAAAAGATGGATTATATCTTAACTGAAACACTTAATGGCCTTCAGGAAGAAACACAAATGCCAGGGGCTAGCCTAAGATTCCAGAGGCCTATAACCAATACACAATAAAACTGAAATATTGCAGAGACTCTCCTGTTCTGACAGATGTTGCAATAATGTTGTTGCATTTTTGTGTTTTCAACACTCACATACTTTGTCCTTTGGACATTCCTCTTATTAAGCTCGTGCTTATTTCTGTTGTTTGCAACAAGTCTCTAAGGCAACCACAGGGTTGGGCAAATAGTTTCACTTTGTGCAAGATAATAGGTAATTCAAAACATCTATTTTTTTAAAGCAAACTTAAGTCATCTACACATCAAACATCGCAGTTGACTAAGAGTCCAAGGAAAACTAATTGATGCATCCAGCTAGACAACAACAACTTGATTCCAAAGTGCTGTAGCTCCCATTAATCTACAGGGTCAGGGCTCAACTGCAGGGGTGTGTAAAACATAACCTGCTGCCAAACATCCACCCGTTGTAACCACAGGGTGAGGAAAAGACTGATTAACTGCCTGTTTTATTGCCAGGGAACACACATACAATGTTGTTTCACCCGAGGTGGAAATCACTTCCAAAGTGAAGAAGGTCCCAAGAGCCTTGCTGGCACCTACATATATAGCAGGTGCATCTCATATGTGCTCCAGGATGGTCTGATCCAGTGTTGGACAGAGTGGAAAGACCACACACAAAAGGGAAAAAAAAAAAAAAAAGCCCATGATAGTAGACAACTATCATCCCCTCCGGTCTAAAGGGAAGCTCTGTTTGTCCCTGAAGACATGAGCACTTGTTATTCCCTGAACTTGACAGGCTAAGACTAATTCACCAACATGCAAAACGAATCTATCTGCTGGCCTTCCATGGAAACAGAGTTATGACAGGCCAAGACTAATTCACCAACACGCAAAACGTGTCTGCTGGCCTTCCATGGAAACAGAGTTAACACTGATAAAACTAATCCTTCTAAACACTGGTTTGTCAGGAGAAAAGCAGCTCTCCTCCAAAATTTCTAGTTACTCTACAGTTCCCAAAAGAGTAGAGTAGAATTAGGCTAGAGCCCTCAGGACCTTAACAAACCAACCCTTAAAAGGTTTATGTATTTGGGATCCTGAAGACAGAGCCAAACAACTGAGTGGGTCAAACTCTGGCAGTAAAAAGCAGGAGTGCGCTATCAGGGCTGAGCTGCGGCCAGTAGGCATCTCCTCACTCAGCATCCTGAGGTCAGCAAAGGGGAGCTGCAGACGTTGCTGATAGCACCACACGGCCCAGAGCATCAACCAGGTGACACCAGTGCCGATATCCAGTGCTCGTGGCAGGACCACAAGCCGGCCGCAGAGTTTCCAAAGTCTTAGCAGAGCTTTCTACTTACTGCCTCCATTGCTCCCCAAGCCGCGATGGACGCGTTGCTCTATGGTACGCCTCGTGCACTGGATAGTCGTAATGCCTCCAGCCAAAATTGCTGCTCTGAGCTCCTGTGTAGAAGATTATTTGAAGAAAAAGGGTAGTTTATTAAAAAAAAGTTTAAATTGATTGACGTGTTTTGCTTGGAAAAAGGAGATGTTTGTTCTGCCTCACATACTGTACGCCCAGGTACTCACCCTAAGTGCTGCTGGCAGTTTTTCCCTTGTAATATACACTTGCTTGAGTGGCTGGAGTACAATCGCAAAACACGTTGCTACTCTGGAACTGAAAATCTTACACCAGGGCCTCTTCAAAGGTGCTCTTGGACAACTTGGGACTTGATCCTGCAAGCACCTCACTCACCAAAACAAGACCCCCATTGAAACTGGATTACAGCCTAAACTAAGAAGGATCAGACCCTTGACATTTTCTTCCATTTCATTATTTTCCTGCCTTCTGTGTGTTCAGGTGTTACTAATTTATAACTCAGCTGGTGCCTGTGCTAAGACAGCGATCCCAGAAACATCTGAGAAATAGGATAACAGCAGCTTTGCAAGCCAGTTGCAACAACGTCAGTAAATCCCACAGACCACATAATAGATACTATTGTCTCTGAACTCCAGTACTCTGAAATCAAAATAGACATGATGCCCCAATTGTTTGCAAAGTAAAGACAGGTCACTTAGCTTACCAATAACAACACTGAGCGACCAGTTGCAATAGATCTCACCGCTGATGTTCGTCCCTCTCCTAGGGGAAGCCCAGAATCTGTTGAAAACTTTGGTCCATCATGCAGCAAACCTATGTCCCACTCTGTCTCCTCCCATAAGAGCCATCAAGCGTGCAACATGACTCTTTCAGAACTCCAAGACCAGAGGAAGGTTCTAGGTTTCTAGCAGAAGCATCTCAAACTGTCATAGTTTACTACAAGGTACCTTATCCTTCTGTCAGTGGGAAGTCAGCACAGATCCCACTGCAAGCCACAGGTCCCTCAGCACGAAGGGAGCCTTGCACAGTTAAATGCAGACGGGAGGCACAATAATTCTAGATATGTTATCTGATCTAGCAATGCAGATTGCTTAATTCCAAAGAGCTGCTGAATGTATCAACTTACACATCTGCTATCAGTTCTTCACAGAAGGACAGCAAGAACATCATCCAAGTTTGACGGAGTTTTACAAGTCACCAATAACATTAAGTTCCTGAAATACTTGGACAGTGTCCAACGACAGTAGACATATTATCAGTGGCTGCATACCAAAACTTGCCGGGCAAGCCAAGTTAAACAAAGACCAAAGTATTTTCACAGAAGTATTCAAGAACTTCAGCAGTGAGCAAGCTTTCTAGCTGGTACCCTGTACTGTCCTGGATAACATTACAGTCACAAAAGCTGACTCCGTGTTAGACATCAGCAGTGCTGAAGTGCCACATCCAGTGGCATCATTTAGTGCCACAAGGCCCATCAGATTGCCCTTAAGCTATTTTATTAATGAGACACTTCAGACTTTTATTCTTCTTTTCCAAACTCTACTACTTATAAATCCTGGAGTCTGAAAAGCAGATGGACTAGTAAGGTTAGAAAAGATCAGATCGTTGCAGTCACATCTGACAGTACGACTTTCAATAATGGCTGTAATGGGAATAAATCGTTCTCAGCTGGATGTTGTTGCTATCATCATTTTGAGGGGAAAGAAAAAAAAAAAGTTCAATTTCTTCACACAACAGAACAATATTTAGCTTATTGTAGATTCCTGAGGATGTTTCTAAATCATGGTTCAGCAGAATTGTTCCTATTGCTCAAGCCTGAGCAATTTCACAAGTCTTACTGACTCTTTGAGAGTCGAAGTCCAGGTATGCATCATTTCCTCCCCCTGATCCTCCCCACATGCTGGTTTCTTTTCAAAGGATATTGGGTGAATGAACAGAGAAGGAGCTGTAATAGGAGACAGAACTGTCATCTTCTCAACACGGACACCACCTGAGAAACAAACAGGCTGAGAACACAAACTCAACAGAAGTGAAGGCCTCTGTTGGACACAAATTGGAGACCTTTAGCTAGTGGTGTTTCCCAGGGGTCAGTACTGGGTCCAGTCTTATTCAACATCTTCATCAATGACCTGGATGAAGGAACAGAGTGTATCCTCAGCAAGTTTGCTGCTGATAGGAAACTGGGAGGATTGGCCGATACACCAGAAGGTTTATGCTGCCATTCAGCAAGATCTGGACAGATTGGAGAGCTGGGCAAAGGTGAACCTAATAAAGTTCAACAAGGGCAAGTGTAGAATCCTGGGGAGGAATAACCCCCTGCACCAGTACAGGTTAAAGGCTGACCTGCTGGAAAGCAGCTCTGCAGAGAAGGACCTGGGAGTGTTAGTGGACAGTTAAGTTATCCATGGGGCAGCAATATGCCCTTGTGGCCAAGAAAGCCAACGGTATCCTGGGATGCATTAAGAAGAGTGTGTCCAGCAGGTCAAGGGAGGTTCTCTCCCCTCTTTGCTCTGCCCTAGAGAGACCACATCTTGAGTATTCTGTCCAGTTCTGGGCTCCCCAGTTCAAGAGGGACAGGGAAATACTAGTGAGAGTCCAATGGAGGGCTACAGAGATGATTAAAGGACTGGAACATCTCTCTTGTGAGGAACGGCTGAGAGACCTGGGGCTGTTTAGTCTGGAGAAGAGAAGACTGAAGGGTGACCTCATTAAAGTTTATAAATATCTGAAGGGTCAGTGTGAAGAGGAAGGGACCAGTCTCTTTTCAGTGGTGCCCTGTGATCGGACGAGGGGCAATGGTCACAAACTGGAACACAGGAAGCTCCATCTCAACATGAGGAAAAACTTCTTTACTGTGAGGGTGATGGAGCCCTGGAACAGGCTGCCCAGAGAGGCTGCAGAATCTCCTTCTCTAGAGACTTTCACAACCCACCTGGATCTGTTCCTGTGTGGTCTGCCCTGGGTGATCCTGCTCTGGCAGGGGGGGGTTGGACTCGATCTCCAGTGGTCCCTTCCAACCCCTACCATTCTATGATTCTATGTGCTCTAAAGGACATGAGTATTCAGAAGACTACAGTATCTCTGCACACCTACCATAAAGATCCACAATGACTTCTAGTTGAATAACTATTTTTCTTGAAAAGCCTCTTCTGTGCATCTAGAGAATGGAATTATTGGCATGTCCTGTTAGAACGAAACAGAGGTACCATTGTCATAGAGCTGCTTTTAAAAAAAAAATTCCTAGACTGAAACAAAAACAACTGGGAGTCACAGTGGGATCAAAAGCAACTGAAGCTCTTGGGCTTGTATCCATTAGTTGGAGGTGAATTGAAATAAACTCCCCATTCCACAGAACTCGGGGAATCTCCTGGGAACTATACTCACCTCCAGAGTTAGAAATAAATAAATAAATAAATAAAAGCAGCAAACCGAGACCTCCCACACCATCTTATTTGACCTAACAGTCCATTACTTGGGTGGTCCAGTTCGTAAGCCAGCCTTTCTTTTATGACAGTGGAAAACACTAAATCATGCTTGTGAAAACTAAAAACAGTTACCAAAAAGATAGGAAAAAGAAACAGACCATAAGGAAAAGTAAAGCAAGTTAAATGCTCAAGAAGGAGGGAGCAGAAAGAAAGAAGCCATTTAAAATTAAACCCCAGCACTTTTTTTTGATTCGTTTTGGCATTCTCACTCCCCGTTTTTTGAAACATCCAAGGCTTTGACAGTCTCCTGTCCCCCAGTACAGAACCTCAATGACTCCAGGTTTGCCAAGTGTCAAACATCTGGTATCTTCTGTAAAAGAAAGATAAAATTTCATGGCACCTCTTCTTTCTTCTGCTTACACACACGTCCCAGGAAAATGGCTGTGCTGAGGGGAAGTGCCAAAAGCTGCGGCGATCCTGTTCTTTTAACTTATCCACAGGCTGCAGGCAGTGCTTTCGCATTTCATAGAATCATTTTGGTTGGAAAAGACCTTCAAGATCATCAAGTCCAACCATTAATCGAACACTGCCAATCCCACCACTAAACCATGTCCCTAGGCACCTCAGTTACACATATTCTGAATACCACCAGAGATGGTGACTCTACTACCTCCCTGGGCAGTCTGTTCCACCGCTTAAGAAGCCTTTCAGTACAAAAGTTCATCCTAACAGCCAATCTAAACTTCCCGTGGTACAACTTGAGGCCATTTTTTCCTCTTATCACTTGTTACTTGGGAGAAAAGACTAACTCTCACTTCACTAAAACCTCCTTTGTACAGAGTCATAAGGTCTCCTCTGAACCCCATCACCTTTATTTGAACAAGTGGTACTTACTGACACGGTTTAGTGGTGGACCTGGCAGTGCTGGGTTAACAGCTGGACTCAACTGTCTTAAAGGTCTTTTCCAACCTAAATGATTCTATGATTCTAAAGGCTTGTAATTCTCCCTAGAATAACCGACACCTGCAATATGAGAGTGCAAGTCAAAGAATCTGCAAGATACATACAGACAAAGATTCACGCTTAAAGAGCATGCCGATGGTTGCATACGACTCTTGCTGGAAACTATAATCACACGCTGTTCCCAAAGCCTAGAACATTACCAAAGCGCCCAAATCAATCAGTTCTCCATTGATATCTCACCTGTAATTGGAAGCACCTAAGAAAAAAAAAAAAAAAAAACAAAGAAAAAAATCATACATCAATTTAGGAACAAAACTAGTAGCATCCTTCTTCTAGTTCTAACTACAAAGCTTAACTGGAACACATTTAATATCGCTGGGCTATAGGCTCACCTCCCACTTCTAGAATGTGTAGCTACAAATCGTAACATTATAAACCAAAACGGAATCTCAGTGCTCTGCAGAAGGGGGATTAAATTCATTCTGATAAAACAGGAACAACAGATTTAATGTTCAGAGCTTGGACTTTCCAAACAAAGTGGGATTTATAACAGCAGCCCCCAGGGTTCCATACATCTTATCTCTTCGATAAACTCATGTGAGATTAAATTCCATGGGACTGCCAATTACACTTTTTCACCTCTACCACTGGTCTGAAGGCAATCTTATCGATCGATCACTAAGATTGCTTCCAGCTGCTTAACCTTATTATCTACAAGAGAGAGAATGCAGATGGATCTCACTTTCGCCCCTCCTTCCATACACGTACTTTCTTGCCTTCCACGCTCACACAATCCTCTGAAGAACCTTTGAAGATGCTGGCCTGTCCAAAGGCCTCCTTTCAGATCGGGCCTATGAGAAAGCCTCTCCTCCGTACAAATACCCCCAAATACCTGGTTATAAGCACAGCAAACACAATTACTAAAGTTGCATCATTTAACAGTTTGAATAAAAAGTCACTAATGGAGCTGCATAGAATTTCGTTGCTGGGACTTTCTGTTCACCAAAGATCAAGACTTTCCCTTCATACTCTGAGTTGGGGGTTCAGCTGTCTTCACAAAAATCAAACTTTAGATATTCCACCAGAAAAACTATGCACTTTCTATCATGACACCACATCATGTCATCTCCCTAATTTAAGAGCCCTACTCTTGCTCCTTCTCATAGAACAATGGCTTTACACTTTGGCACTGAAAATAGAGAAATCGGGGAAAACGTGGACTTTAACCAGTGCCGTACCTAGGATGGGGTTGACCAGCCCTACAAGATGCAGACAATCGCATCTTGTAGCTCCACTAAAGCAACTAAGCAGACAGATAAAGAGAAGAAAACTTAAGTAAAAAAGCCTTTCATGTAAAAGGCTTCACACAAAATTAGGCAGCCACTGACTACCATTTCTGAAAACACCATTTACACTGTTACCTTTAATTTTACCACGCTTTGGAACAGACCTGTAGATGTTTACACTAAATTATGCTCTTTAAAAACAAACAAAAGACCACCACAAAAAAAAACCAAAACCAAACTCCTAATAACACATATGAAAAGTCAAACATGCCTGATTTTCTTTTCTGTTGTAGCACAGCTGACCCTCCTGCAGTGTGTTGTTTGAACTATTTTTTAATTTCTCATTGATTTTCCTAAAAATGTATCCGTATTAGACACACGGTGTTATCAACCAAAATGTTGAAGAGACTTTGATAAGAATAGTAGATTCATTATATGTAATACATATATATTATTATATGTATATAAATACAAAATATATAGGATATCTTGTTCTCTATTCTACTAACTACTTTATATTGCAAAATAAATCTTAGAGAGACCCATAGGCAGTTTTGTTAACAGTTTTGGAAATCCCAGTAGTATATTAAAGCACATCTGATACTCATTTTAAGTAACACATCATGTCATTTCATTAGGGGATGACAAAGCCCATTCAGCTGAAAATACTCTCCTCAGTTTAATCCTAGACTTCAAAGACACCCAAGTGACATCTAGCTACAACCAGTCTCATATTTTTTTATCTCTTTCATGTAATATCCTGTACATTGGTCTTTATCTTTTGACTACAATAAAATGACCAGTTACAGAGCTCGGGTTTTGTTGGTTTGTTGTTTGGGGTTTTTTTGTCAGGTTAGGTACTCAAAATACGAATTAGCTGTGTGAATTTTGTGTAGGCATGATTGCTCTCACTGCATGTTCAAAACCCACTTATCTTTACTGGAGAAATTCCTTTTTCTCAGACTAAATAAAGGAGAGAAGCAGTTGAAAGGGGACAATTCTTTTTGAATCCTCAAGTCTTTCAAACGTGGGCACTGTACAAGAAACCAAATTTAAAGGAAGTAGGATAGGGAAGCAAATGGCAGGGCAAGTTACGTTGTTTGATGATATTCTGTAAGGAATTTTCGTCAAGGACGTGCAGTTTAAACAGACACAGTACCAACTTTATGATCAGGTAGATGTGCCATGAATACAACGAAACCATCTGGCACGCAGACAAGGTTAGCAGAAGATGATGTTACCAACCAGGTTCAGCTAAGCACCAAACTCCTGGTTACAGTGAAGACTGAAGCTGTAGTTTGGAAACAGGTGAATCTTGAGTGGGGGCAGAATTCTACCCAACAGAACATTGAATCCAACACCAACAAAGACATCAAACCTCTGGTCACATGTTGCTACAGTCTCAAAAGCGGTTCTTAGCACCACGGCCCTACCTGGAGCAAGAATCAGAAGGCACTGGCCAGCACAGCCGAGCAGCTAGGCTGATTTTGGTACTCAAACTAATTCACATGAAGCCAGAAAATGGAACCCTGGGGCCTTCTGGTCTGCAGACTGGGCACTAAGCATTGTATCACCTGTTAAGAACCCAGACACAAGGCAAATCTGTGTGCTCTACCGGTACAAATGCTTTCAGTGAAATTAGGAAGACGAGTACAATTCCGAGACATTTAACACAGAACTAAAAGTATGTTTAAGTGTAGTTGCTCTACTGGCTCTTTTGCAACCTGGTTTCAAACCTTACTTGAACTTGTGGTTTGGTCTTATACTACAAGCAGATGCAGTTTCCAATGCCTCGTATTTTATTGCTGCGTTATAACCAGCAACAGTCTGCTGATCATTACTAAACGTTCCTTTACTCCGCGTTAGTCTGCTGTCCTTCGTTTCACACTTCAGGCTAAAACTAGTTAATCTATCACTATCTCAGGGCTGAAAAACAAAGCTTGCACTGAAGAAACCTTACCAAAATTTTCCTTTCACGTAATCAGCTCAAAGGCAGCTGCCTGATAAAACAGTATTAACGCAAGGAATACTTTTGTTAATTTAGAAATACTAGTACAGCTAACTCGAGCATCAGTCCTAGACACGCTGTACTCTCGGCTGCTAAAAGAGGACTTTCCGATGACTTGTGTTTTCTGAAAGACTACACTTAATGCATCAGCCCCTGTATTTCTCATGGAATCTTGCTAATAATAGTGAACAGGTCCAGAAGACTGGAGTCATTTGGGGTCATTTATCTAACAGTATTACACAGATCAGGAATGTAGCAAAGCGATCGATCATGGCAGAACCCCAAAGTTCATACAAAGGTAACTAAAAGTCCCCTGACTAGTAGGGAAAATGAGAGGTGGATTGAGGCATGAAGAGGAAAATGGTTTACCATTTGAACACAGTTTGTGGGCACTTTCTTCCCCCTCTCAGTGATCACAGAGAGACTTCTTCAAGCTCTAGCCCTTTTCTATTTCCTCCTTTAACTCTAAAGTGTCCTCTTTAAAAAAAAAATAAAAATTACAGCATCTGGACTGATGGACATGAAATATTGTACAGTTTAATACATTTGAACTATAAGCTGTCATTACAGTGAGAAAACAGGAGCTTGTCTGCACACAAGTTTTACCAGTACAACACACCAACACAAGTTAAACTCGCCTACCAAAGTAAGCGCAACAGGATATTTATCCCAGTCACTTTTCAGTCTGCCGTGATGCCCTCTCCCACACATATCTAGCTGAAGAAAACCTCTAGTGTCACTGCAGGAAAGGGACTAGAAGGAATTCACATCTTACACCAGTGCAACATTTTGGGCAAATTCACTCTTCTAGATCTAGATGAGCTAGCAAAAGAGGTCCATCTTTAGAGACTACCCATTCAAGCAATTTATCACAAAGTATTCAGGTGATTACGCTTGAATTTTCTTCAGGTAGGATTAGGTTGACCTGAACAGTTAGATAGCTGATTTGTCACACAGAAGATACATTTTATACCTCCGTCTTCAAATAACACAGAAATATCTCTAATCACTCCTTGACACAACTGTTTGGAAACTCAACAAAATCTGCCCTCTTCTTTGTGTGAGGTTTAGACCACATGGGTTTTCCTTCATCAAAACATTTTAGAAAACTATGTGGAAAAAGCTGCATATGCTAATCAATACAGATATAAACTATCAGGTGTAGACCATCTATCTGAACAATATCAAAGTCTTGGGTCTCAATTTATTTTTGAGATAGATTTCTGAAAAAAAAAAAAGTTTCCTGGATAAAAATCCACCACATCACACTCTTGTCGTATTTCAACACTTGTAACTGTCTCCTTTTTTGGTACTACATGAAGCAGGAGCCCTTTCTAATTTTTATAGTGTAAGATTGGTGCTGGAATGGAACAACAGTAAAATAATTTTGGCTGCGTGAAAGCACATTTTATAACCACCGTTAGTCAACAGCAGTAATGTTTCAAACAGTTATGGATATAAAGACGACTGTAAGAAGCACAGTCATTCACTCTTCCCTTCCCCATTTTTACTTTGCGATGTTGATCTCGGGACCGAATCTTCCTTCTTTTGCTCAGTCATCATTTGGATAGAAATCCTATGAACTTTGGCAAGCGTGCCATGCTTAGGCGAGCTGCCTCTACAATTTGCCAAAACAGGAACGGGCAAACAATCATTGCCAGTAGGCTTCCCAAAACAAGCAGAAACAGAACCCAGGTATCCTGCTTCCAAGTTCGTTGCTGTCACAGACGTCTTAAGCAAGGCTGAGCCGAAGTAAAAAGGAGTCTGAGGAAACACAAAGGACTGCAACAGCACACGGGGAAGAATTTGGAGTAGTGATGTTGTGAGCTATTACACCCTATGAAGAAGAAAGTGCCGGACACCAATGGAGAGTTATTCATTGGTTTTACATCCCCCACCTCCCCCAACTCCCCAAGGTTTGTCCTGAAAAGCCTCCAGATTGGGATGACGCTCTACCACTTGAAATCTAACACAAGTCGGCTTGGAAGGTCAGAATGGAAGTAAACTGGCAATGTCAGGCATCGTTTGATGCTTTTTGCTTGTGAACCCTTTGTTCCTTTCTTGTGGGTGCCCCTTTTCTGTGAAAAAAAACCAGCATGGCTTCTTTCATGGTAAGAGAGCAAAAAAGCCCCCAAACTGAAGCCAGCTGATCTTCAAATGGCGTGGGAGGAAGAAACTGCACGCAGGAACACAAGGGCACGTTGACTTTTGGATTTTTTTACTTTTAAAATATACAATCACTCATAACACACATCATCGGCACAACTGAGAGCTAAAACTTTGTTCCTTATTATAAAAGAAACTGATGAAGTGCAGATGGCAGCTTGTATATTGAGTTGGCTGCTTCATAAACCGTAATTATGGTGGATATAGCATGGATCACTTCATCCATCTGGAATAAAAATGGGATTATCACTTGGCAATTGTATTCTATATAGGACTGCAAAATATCTTGCCCATCTCTATGGCAGGGGTTTAACAATGAAAAAGGATGCGGAGCCCAAATTGTCTTTTATTTACAGAAGTGATAAATTAACCACTGGAAAGATAAAACCTGCCCAAGCAAGGATTTCTCCTCACTGACCTCACGCTTAGGCCCTTCTTGGAATGAAATCAGCTTTGGGAAAAGTCATCCATAATAGAAAACAAATGGTGACCGTGCACCAAAAAGATCCACCAGTAAACGACTTGTAGCTTCAAGACAGTTTCCTAAAGCTCCATGAAAGCTTGAACCTTTTCTAAAGAGGCATCCAGTATTTAGTGACTTACCACCACTTGCCAGATTAGTCATGTGTACATCACACATCAACCGGGGGATTTGTTTGTTGAAAAACAGGCACGCTACGCTCCTTTTAGTTGTGCAAATGACAACAAAATGGGTCTCACTGTGAGTCCACCGTACGTCGTACAAATCACACAGTTAAGGACCACGGAAACACATAGTAATGACTCCAATCACCAATGATATCACATGACATTAGGCATTTGATACGCAGGCAAGAAATGACTCAGTTATTCGGTGTTTGCTTGTGTACTTACTTCAGGGATGAAGAACAAATTGCTAAGTTATAAAATCAGTGTTTTAAAATCGAAAGATTATTTGGTGATGCCGTTACTCTCGGGGGCAGGGAGGGGAGCCACACAGAGTAAGTGCACCTTACACTATGGAAAGGATGCTGACTTTGTAAAAACAGAAAAAAACCCAACAGCTCACATCATGGATACCAAACAAAAGACAACTTTATTTCCTCTATAATTTCTGATGAGCACCTAGCTAACACAAATAAGAACTGAAAACCACCTGGTTCACTAGAAGAAACTTAACTTTGCACAAACAGACACGGCCAAGAAAAAGAAATCAGCTTCAAATCACTGGAAAAAAAAAAAAATCTCCAAAGCATTCAAATCCAGTTCTCAGCTGTGACTCATTTACCACCATCCCATTATTATTTCTAGCTTCATTCATTTAATCATCTGTTGCCTTTCACATAATGGCAGAACGAGCACAGAAATTCTGTACTTCTCTGTTGGCAGTATTTTGCACTGATTTTGGATGAGAACTGGGTTGAACAGCAGCACTGCATTTGGCTCAACAAATTCTTACATAGCTATTTGCCAGAAACCCCCACAAACTCATGTTTACTCACCATCAAATAATGAACTGGAGCTGCAGAAAGTGGTTGTGTAAGAAACAGCCATCCGACCACCTTCTCCTTACAAGTCCTTGCCATAGCAATAGTGAGATTTAAGTCTAGGTCAATGGATCCCTTTTGCATCAGACTTGTCTGCCATTAATCTACTCATGTATTTTTAGCCCTCATCGCAGTGACTGGAAACTGGAGAGTATGACCCACGTGTACACAGTGTACTGACCTGACACTGCAAAGAGTCCAAGCTCTAACCATGAGCACAGCACAGCAGAAGCTTCCCAATGACATTATCAGAACTCCTAGAAAGCTACAGAGAGGGTGATGAGAACCTGGTCGATGTCCTGACAAACTGCTGACTGAAGGAAAGAGGGCTGCAGCCCCTCTGGTATGAGACACAGTTCAGGTTCCACAATTCCTGGGCTAGGTGTGGAGCACGACCCATCTGCTACTGGATTTTCTTCCACATGTGACCATGCAAGATAGTTTTCGAGATGTCAGCTTAAAATTTCAGGCTTTAAGCATGAGATAGAAAGACAACGCACGTCATCAGCTCTGCGTTCACCGCACTATCTTGCACCGCTCTTGGATAGACGTGAAATAATTTGCTTTCTTAGTGGGAACAGAACTATGTTGTATCACCTTCCATTTACTAGAGGATAAATGTTAGGTAGGTGATTACTGCAGAAGAGGAGATGCAGAGCAAAGTTTTGGGGCATCAAAAGCCATTAGAGATTTTGTGCCATTGAGGAAATACAGCAGAAAGCAAAGAAATAATTTTTGGGAAAAGAGTTTTCTCCCGAGAAGTTCTATAAATACCAGTATAAAAGATTTGGTACATGCTGCTCTTGGACAATTCTGCGGGCAACTGCAGCTCTGAGTTTAGGAAGTTTGTTTCAATCCTCCTTGTACACGGCTACTCAGTATACAGACAAACATTTCATTTTCCCTCTGAGAGAACTACTCAGATACAAAAAAAACCGTGCTCTCAATTTTAGCAGCATTTTTATTGAGTCTCCTCAAGCGAATACTAATCTGAGAGGTTTTGCAATCGGCAGGTACTTAAAGGGGGTTTGTGGGTTTGGTTTTTTTTTTACATGCGTGATGAAATTGGGGGAGGAGAAACCTGATTTGGCTACTTAAACAAGCCTGATACGCAATTTGCTTCGACAATAAATACAGAATTCCATAAACATACTTTGGCTTTAGGAAAATAATCAGGTTGTCAAAAGAGCAATCTTGGGCTTCACTGTCAAAGAAAAGGTAATGGGTGACCAAGCACCATAATTACCCAGCCGCATTTTACACAATTTGATAATGTTTAATCTTTTCAGTAGCTGGATAATACAGCATTTCTTTAAAGGATTTTCATTTTTATTGAGTCAGTTCTATTAAAAGGCAGCTCCTATTGTCCTCTGCAATATCTGAGAGGTACAGACCAACTATGCATTCTGATAGTTAGGAGAGCTGTTAAAACAGGAAGATAGGCTTACACTCTGCACCAAAAAAGGCCACAAATTGCACATAAGGAGCCTGGTTTAAGAAAAGCAACTAAACACCTGAAGTAACATCATTACCAAGAGATGTATCACACACACACACACACTCATAGTGTGGTAGATTGCTGCCACCTTTTGGCTACTGACTGCTCTGAAACTAAATTCATACCTAAAATGCACACATGATGGAAATGCGTACTGCGGTGTTTGGGATCCCAGCACCTGGGAGAACAGTGGGGTAGGACAGGAACATAATTTATACTTTCCATAAACTGCGTGTGTGTGGCTGCTTGGCTTGACATCTGTTTGCTACCTTTCAGCTTAAAATACCTTCATATCTGAAACCAGCTTCTATTGGAATGCATGTAACAGATACTAGATTATTAAACACCTTCTAAGATTAAGTATAATGAATATATTAGCCAAGGAGAAGAAAAAAAAATAAAAAAGGAAGAGGACTCCAAGGAGATAAATACATCAGAAACTATAATGTGCAGTTTGTACAGCTTTGCAGATTACCCAGATGAGGCATTAGCCAAGATAAAGCTTCTGTTTTGCACTTTTCCTCCATAATTCTCTTCCGAACAAAAACAAATGTGGTTTATTTCAAGACAGAGGCCACCCTTCACTCCAAAACCAGATCTTTGAAATTTTTTTTTTACAGCATACATTCAACTTTTATCCTCATCTGTTCATTTTAAAAGCCATTACTAACTTGTCAACGAGAAGAAAAAAAAAACATGCAAAAACTTGCTGCCATCACAGATTTGCCCTATACAGCCTATGTCATGACTTGAGAGACTACGTATATAATGTGTAAGCAAGCAAATCCAGACAGTTTTACCTATGAGAAAGCTATTTCCAGACTCCTGAGATGTGACAACATAAATCCTCAGCCTTTAAAAGCAACGGTGAACTCCCAACAACTGTAGAGGAAATAGCTACAATGAGCACAAGACTATTTAAAAAAAAAATAAAAAATTCATGATATCTATTATCCTCCTTTCTTAAAGCTATTCAACCGAATCAAATGTTATTGGATCGAGGCAGCACACGTATCTGGTCAGCGGGGACACGAAATTCACAGCTGACTGCACAGCACAAACCAAAAGGCTGCAGTATCGCACGATGGCTCCGAGTATGGAGGCAGAGCAGAATTTTTCGTAAGTAATTACACATGAACTTGCTCAATGTCAGCAGAACGTCTCCTGACATCCTTTTATGTTTCCCCACCTCCCCACTTGTTTAAAAAAGAAAGAATCCAGCTGCAGGCAACTGCTAATTAAATACTTTGGCTTTCAGCTACAGTTGCTGTACGCACACATCTGCTGGGCAATAAACACTGCTTGAAGTATAATTGACATATTTTCCATGCTCTAGGAGAGAATATTTATGATATGAAGAAAGCAGCAGCAAGCAGGGTCCAAGCCCCTGCCGCATATTCACTAGAAAGTAAAAGCTGCAAAGTGTTTAAAATGAAAACTGTTTAAAATGCCTTTATGGCTTAAGGGCAGTCTTTAAACTCACATTCCAGCACTTTGCTCCCAAAACAACATATTTACTAATTTTTTTGGCCTTGAAATTATGTAAATCAAAACATGTACTTTGGCGCCTAGACACATTTAAGTGGCTCACGTTGAGCATTTTGGCTTAAATGAATTATAAACAACATCATGTTCCCTTCCTCCTGATTTCACAATCTGGGTTTCAGACAACAGATTTGAACAGAGGTAGACAAGTCAAACATCCGTAACAAAGTCCTTCTGAAGTCAACGAGGCATCGGCCAGACTCCAGATGCCTACACAAATACCACTGAGCTATGTGAGTTTAGACATAACATGGATGGAACAAGCCAAAAAACACGCCTGAGCAATGACACTCAGACTGAGGACATCTCCGAGTTTGGTCAGTGGCATTACGTATCTAGGGCTATCACAGAATCAGCTTCTGACTGCAAAGTTGTTGAATAATAGTAACGCACAAGTATTCCACACACTCCTTTGGAACTTAGGGTGAAACATCTTTCATGCCTTTTACTGGCTGTTGTTGAAAGCAGCTGTTCTCATAAACAAGTACTACATGAGGAAGCTTTCCATTTAGATTCACCTGTCTCCAGAATACAGTAAACACTGTCCCTCTATACAATGAAACTACACAAGTAGAAAACTACCAACCAACCAACCCCATCCCACCAGACAAGCCATCACTTTTAGTAGTAGTAGTACATTTTCTTCCTTCCCCTCATTCATTAGAAGGGCTACTGACTGCCTCAAATCAGAGGAAGTTCGTCGCCGTAAATACGTGAGGAGATCTTATATCATCCACTGAGACTACAAGCACAGGCAAAATACTAAGACGAAAGGATGTTAAAATTTGGCAGAACTTTTGAACAGCATCCAGCAGACAGGACTGCAATCTAAGTAAGTCAATCCAAGGGTATGCTGATCAGCATTTCTCTTTCATCTGGGACAAGGCAAACAAATTTATCATATTACTTATTATTTGTTACTCTACTATCACGGAGGATTTCCACAAGTGAAAAGGGCCACTTTTAGAATTAGTAAAAACAAATAATGTGGCATAAATCAGTGTATTAATCTTCACAAACAACTGCGAGAGTTGGATTTACCCGTAACTAGCTGTCACCCCACAAGCCCACTTTCAGTATGCAACCCACAAAATTTTATTCTCTTAACACTTTGAACGACAATTCTTCATCCGCTGTAAGCTACACTGTGACATCAAAGACATCTTGATTTTAACTCTTCTGTAGACCAAAAAAAATTAGAAATGGAACTGCACATACGTGAGAGAGAAGGGGAAATAAATATGAGAAACTTGATGTACAGTTGACAGCAAAATAGCACAGGACCAGAACATTAGGATAGACCAGAACATTGCTTTTCTTTTTGCTACAAGTATTGGAAAATAGGAAAAAAAATAAATAAAAAAAAAAATATATATATAAGCATAGAATCTTAGAAGAGATCTTGATCACAGTTCCTTCCAGCCCAGAGCTGAACACAGCATTACAAACTCGCGATCTTCAACAGCTACCAAACTCACAAGTAGCATTTCCTTCCTTCCCTCTGGTTCCAAGTCTGCACAACAGATGACATCCAGCTCCTGGGCCGAGTTCCTCTATTTACTCCAACAGGGCAGCTCAGCACAAGGAGCCTTGTGGATATAAAGATAACTCCCAATTCTGCTTTCACCTCGAAAACGATGGCAAGATGGCTATATATTGGAATTGGTATATTTAAGAAATTAGAGATAAAATGATTTAAAGTGCTTTAAGATGAGGTTGCAACACAAGTTTCAAAAATTAAGGCAAGCAAGACTGGTCCCACCCCTGTACTTGTGCTACAACAGAGCGTAAAGGGATCAGCACGGAAAGTGCTGGACAGAATATATAAGCAACTCGGTTAAATTTTAAGGATTATAAAGCATTTAGAGGCAGGCAACAGTATTTCAACTATACATTTCACTAAAATGAAGAAAAATGCAAAGTAGTGACTACGGCTGCTTTTGATAAAGCTACATGAAAACAGAGACGTACATACTCTGTAGATTACTGTATAGAGTACTGCATGCTGTACTATAAAAATTAAGACACGGACAGCTCCACCTTCTAAAGTACTGGAAGACGGCTTATTAGGTTATCCCCCAAACCTTCTCTCTTCTCCAGGCTGAACCTGTTCAACTCCCTCAGCCTCTCCTCATGGAGTACGCACTCCAGTGTATTTTGTCATGATTTCAATGTAAAATTCGTCATTTTCTTTTGCTCGCCTTCTGTAATCAGTTAAAGATAATACAGCACCTCTAAGGAAATAAAGTATAAACGTAGGGCATTTATACAGTTACTCATCAGAGCAGCCTGGAAACAGACTGCAGTGAAGGGTACAACAACTACAGGTTTCTCTTGGTGACATTTCTCTACAAAGAAAATAAACACTCCAGCGGGAGGACATGCATTCTGTAGCTGTTTGAGTAATTTTTTAAAAAAAAAAAAAGTTCTTAAAAGACAGGAGAAAACCTCTTTACGTTACATCCTGAAAGCAAGCACATGGAACGACTCAAAAGGGGAGGGGCCAATTATTTCAGTAACACTTTTCAAGGATAACAATAAGAGCCGTATGTTTTTTTTCAGGACAAAGTGATCGGTGCCTCCCAGCGCCCTGTGCCAGTTCCATGTATCTAGTACTCCAACCAAACTGAGATTCATCCAGGGACACGTGAACTTTAGAGACATGACTGTCGTGTGAAACAAAACAACTACAGAATTTGAAGTACATAATTCAAAAAATATAAACAATTTTCAAGCAAATAGTTTTAGCAATGCACTTTGATAACTTCAATGTAAAAACCTGCCAAAAGGTCACTTACCTTTTAACTACCATTAAAATAAGGTTTAATTAAATCCAATGAATCCATTTGTTCGCAGATGTTTTGAATTTAAACTGATTTTTCCTTCCAAGGCAGAAGCTGTGTACCGTGAGAACATCAGATAAGACTTCTCAAAGTCAAGAAAAGGAAGTCACAGTTTACACAACAATACATGACTTGAATCTACGAATTCCTCATTTTTTTACTACTTCAAAAGGAAACAGAGGTAGTGACATTTTTATATTTATCTTTGAAACCTTCATTTAAATATCTTACAATTTTGAAGCTACTGAGGTTTGTTTGCTTTGTTTTATTACAAAAAATACTCAGGCAAGGTCTACAATCATCTGTCAATTATAAATGACTTACAAGAAACTCATGAAGCAATAAAATTAAAAAAATACAAATACAAACTATATCTGAAACACTTCTATTTGGCAATTTTATAACAAATTCAGAAATGAAACAAAGATTACGGATTACTTTATAGGTACATAAAAAGCAGTAGGTGAAGTGCTCAAGCAAAAAAAAAATAAAAATAACCAAAACACTGCATTTTTTCAAAAATAAAAGTCACATCACTACAGATTTTATGAATAATACCCTTATTAAACAACCATTCCAGAACATCTTATATTAGTGGTGCTTTTAATCTGCACTTCTTTTCATTTGATAAGATTTTTTTAAGTGTATATAAGTAACATTTTTAACCCATTGGAGCTACGCAAGACTCTCACGTCAGTACCAATGCAGAATGCATTTGTATTATATTAGGATATGCTCACTTCTGCAACCAAAGGGTTACTTTAAGTTTTATTCTATTTAATAAAAATTTAGTGTAAAAACTGCTGGTTATTAGTTTCACTGTAGTAAATTCCTCCCCAATAAGGAGGACTAACTCTGCAGTTTGACTGCATATATCCATACAAATTTTACATATTAGTTCCTTCCAATAGTAAGGAAAAAACTAATTTCACGTTCACGATTAGAAAGGAGCGCCATGAATCAATTATGGGTACTATTCATCCCTCTAAGATTTCTGGGAAGGATGTTCAACGTATTTTTGTTTTTACAACAGATATTAACAGTAGTATATAGTCCCTTAGGTATGTAAAAGAAGGTGTTTTTATTGTTAAGGAAGGTGCTTTTTTTTTTAAACAATTCTTCTGGCAGCACTAGTGAATTACAATATCCTTCAATATTATTTCTACCGTAATATATACATTTTAACTTTCATGCCTCTAGAAAAACATCTACAGTACATTTCATAATATAAAAATATATTACAAATCTGCTGAAGTATTTACAAGCAATGTCCTATTATCTATATGCAACATTTTTGTCTCCATACAAAGACTAACAGGTTAGACACATCTCTATTTGTCAGTTAAAAAAATCCATGGCTTCTTGCTTATTAAGCAAGAAAATGATTTTACTTTCCTTTTCAAAGCCAACTTTGGTGCATAAAGGATTGAATTTCTAGATTTTTATTTTTTTTTAAAAAATACCATTTTCTTTACATCTAGAAAACATCAGGCCAAATAAAAAAGTATACTTTACAAGTGAACGGGGATTCTAAAGGGTCAAAAAAGTAAAATAAACCACCAGTAACACTAACTGCTTAAGTAGAGGTTTTTCAAAAACCATCCATTGATACAGATCACATAAAAGCAGATCTCATGAACATACTACACTACTCCTGAAAATGGGGTCAGACATACTGCAACACTCTTAACATCTTTAAACCGTACTATATGTATTCGCAGTTGATTGGAAAAGACAAGCATTCCATCAACATTTGTTTAAACATTATCATCCGACATATGTGAGGGTTCTGCAAAAGGACACGAGATTACAAATGACAAATGATTACTATCCACCATAGTCTAAGGGCAACAGGATAATCCCTTGGTAGCCGTTTTATTGTCTGGCACGTGTTCTATTTAGTTAACGTTGACAAGAAGCCTAATAGCTTGTTAACAGTTCTCCTGGGAATGGTGAGTAAATGATGATGGTTACTTTTTCTTTTCATCAAATATAAACTACTGTATTCACTAAAGAAAAAAGCAGCTTAAAGAAGCAAGCATGCAAAGCCTTTTAGTTGTTCCACTAAGTTGCCAGAAGAGTGTTTGCTCAGTCTCCCACTGTACCATTCCATGAAAATGTGGATATACAGTAATATATTAATATATTCCACGGAAGCATCAACTTCATTCACAGAATGTTTACACTAAGCATAAATATTTATCTAAGAAAACAAAACAAAAGAAAAAAAAAAAAAAGGATGGGATTTGACTAATGTGCAACTTTATTTCTAAATCCATTGTCAGTGACTAAGACTGCAGGTGTTCCCACTTGCTTGGTTTTTACCTCTTCAACCTCTTCTGGGGCATCGTTCTGTAAAAGAAGATGGTACAGTTTTACAAAAAAACACTGAGATGTAAATTGGAGTCATCTAGAGTATACTATGAAACCATGACTTTATACAAATCTATTTTCATTTCATTTGATTAGAACTGAAGGCCATTTTAGGCGGTCTCCTATTAGCGTACATTCCAGATAATTATTTCAAACTTTCTGTTGTAGTCATCATTTCAGCATGACATTAATAGCTGTCACGGAATTCCCTGAATCACTTTTTCCCCCTGCAAAGTTTTGTTCTTCAACTTTATTTCTTTGATCTCTTTGGGAGAGTTGGTCCCAAAGCTCTTTTTAATCACACACCAAATCTTACACTGCTAAAAATCTAGTACAGCATTATGTAAGGAGACCTTAATTTTATTTAGGAGAGGTCAAAACAGTTGCTCACGTTTCTCCAAGGACTTAAGCTCAAAGATCATTACATTTTTATTTAAAAAAAAATACTTTTCCCTTTCCAATCAAACTAATCTATCAAGTTCTGCAAAGGTAATCAATATTAAAGATTAATAACACCTAAATTAGATTATAACAGTCACTGTTAAGAAGTTTTAAAATACAATCCAATTTCCTCATAATATTTTTATGATTTACTGTTAGCACCCGTAATTCATATACTGACATATTTTACATACTTAGATTTATAAAGATAGCAGATACAGTATGATGATTTATTTTCATATTGTAAACCAAGCTTTCATTAATTTAACTAGTGAAATACACTGAATATTAAAGGTAAACTGAAAGGTTTATTGCAGATCAAGATCTCAGATTAATGTTATAGTTACTCCTTTAGCCACTAGGTCACTGGATGCTAAGGAAGAAACACAGGAACACTAAAATTCTGTCATGGCAGGAAGAAAAAGGTGGTTTTCCACCCCCACCTCCCCTGAATCATTTTCACAGTTTTAATATAAGCCCACAAATACGTATCTTTGGATGTTCAAAAAGTTAAAAGAGTGAATTAAGCATTTCAGATTACCTTTATAAACTGCACACAGACAGAACTGTGGGGTACCGACAATTATGTGAGCACACTAAGAAAGAAGGGGTGGTGGGGGGCAGGAAATCAGGAAATTATTAGAAACAAGATGGATCAGAAGCCAATCTGACGCCCTAAAAACCACAAATGTGAACGCAACTTACAGACAAGTAACATGTACTGTCCCATTCTGTCCCCCTCCAAAGAATCTTATGCTAAAAAAGAACAGTACTTGTATACAAGTACAGATTTCAAGGTAATACTGCATGTATTACAACTGAATATTAAATATGTAAAGATAAATTTGGACTTTAAAAAAATTGGTATACAAACCAGTATGTGATCTTAACAGAAGTGATCTTTCAGGATTCCACTGTATGTACCTCCTTTACTAGAATTTCTGTACACCAAGCACAAAAAAGTAAAATACACTTGGTAAATACACACATTCCCCGTTTCTCAGTAACTAGAGTTCAGTTCAAGATGTTAAGTAATTCTGAAACAACTTAAGACCTCAGAACTTAACTCCTGGACGCTGACAGAATCGAGGCTCCCTGGTCTGGTGTATAGTGCATTAGTAATCCTGATTTTCCAACGTCAAAAAGTTAAGTGAGGCTTAAGACTGTATGTAAGTAAAGAAAGTTCCAAAATTCAGACGTTACCTGTATATGTTTGGGTCCAGAAGCAAGGCAGTATCTTTTGGTAGCTTTGATAAATGTACTACTTTAGTTTTTAACTGATGTCGCTCACTTTCATTAACCCACACATCAGGCAGACTATGAATAAATAAATAAAATAAAAATATTCAAAAAAGATCAACCGCTTTTCTTACCATAAATTTACGTGGTAAACTAGTACATATTACGTTTTTTTAAGTAATCTTCACATTTCACTGGTAAAGAGTCTTCGCTGGAGTGAGGAAAAGACAGCCTATATTAACACGTTATACTTCAAAAAGCTTTGCAAGTTCTCAGCGTGAAAAAGATACTAAACAGGATCTAGAGTATTCCAGAAGAATACTAAACCAAACATACAATGATAACGGCAGTACATTCTTCACCTTAACAATTTCTTGTGAAAATGGGTAGCAGGAAAACAAACAGATCTTTGAAAATACTTTATTTTACTAGGCATAAAATTCTTCGATGCTGTCAAAAAAGTAAAGGCCAAAATATACCGCAGGCGCTGAGCTTCCAGTTACACTAATTTGCCTTCTCCAAGTTCAAGGCTTTCAATGTCAAAATGCTCCAACTTTGCTCAAGTTAATTATTTGCTTATCTTCTGAGGAAATCCAGGCAATCTCTACAAAATATTTTGGCTATGTAACAGCTCTCATTGTGAAACGGAACAAAACTCGCTCTTTACACATTAAAGAGAATTGTCGCTTCAGTGCCACTTGTGAAATGTGCAGAAGAGAGCTGGAGATAACATACACAATTATCTATGATTTGTACTTGAATTCTTTGAAGAGAAACATGCCTACTTGATAGTGGCTTATTACATTATTGCTTCTTTTACTGAAAGCACACAGGGTTTAAAGGCCCTCCTGAAGTTTTCAGGTAATGTTGTTAGGAGGGCTGCTGGACTTGCAGAGGTTGTCAGTGTCTTACTGAAAACCCGCTTTCCTGACTCCTTCCAAAAATTAGCACTGACTAAAGACAGGTAAAACAAAGAAGTGATCTATTGGAAAAAAACAAAAACAAACAACAACATAACCAAAACACATAAAAAACCTCACACACACACAAAAAAACAGAGAAAAAAATTAAAAGAAAAAAAAAAAAACTCCAAGGAAACGCAAAACAAACAAACAAAACCTAAAAAAGCACAAAAAACAAACAAACAAAAAATACACTGCCTCAAAACCTACAACCCCCTGAGATTATTTTCAGCCCACAAAGTTGTTTGGTTTTTTTAACACGACCTAGGAGACGAGAATTAATTTCAGGTTTGGAAAAAAAAAAGTTTGTTTATAATTAAGAATTCTAACATTTTGAAATGTTTCAAACTGAGAAACTCAACGTTTAAGATTATCTAAATGAAAGAGTTCTTCCTCTGACCAATGCAATATGCGATTTTACAGATTTCTGCAAAATTATTAAACTAAATCTCTTTTACAGCAATGAAAGTCAGCTGTAATTCAAATTCAGTTTTTTGGTTAAGTGAAGAAAATGAAACGGCTTTTATCTCCAATAGGAAAAGAAGTTTCTCCAATGATACTCTTCCCTTTCCAGATAAGGTGGAAGAAAAAAAAAGCAAGAGTAGGGGAACTACAATTCATATATCTGCTTAGGTTTCATACAGATCACGAAAGGTGAAAAATATCATACATTTTTTTTTTTTTTAATTTAAAGAAAGCCAAAATCAATTTTTTGACAGGCAACATTTGGAAGACATTTGTAGGAGAAGCCATATGCTGAAGATGCAAAATGATACAAACAGCAAATAAGAAAACTTTTCACATGAGAAGACTATTTGAAATGTATATAAAGGCAAAACTCAGTAAGCTAAGAAGTACTGACAGGAAGAATAAATTCCTGCTCTACAAAAAAAAAAAAATGAAAAAAATCTAAAATTTATTTTCCTCTTGTACAGGAATGAGGTTAAAGACCAGAATTTATTTTTCCTGAAAAAAATACTTAACGTACGGATAACCTGGAGGATTTTAACAGTTTCTCAAGATGACTGAGAATAGAAAAAGTTAAATATTCTTACTAGCTCCATCTGAAAAGCTGATGAACAGCTCAGCACAGTGGAAAGTAATCATTTTGCCTGCATTCAACTTTCCTAAAGTGTGAGGACTTTCACCATGTAAGACAGATGGATCACACTCGTGATACTTTGCATTTGCTGTTCTTAACTGTAATCATCAAGATTAAACGGAATCTAATGAATATTCAATAACTCAAAACTATAATTCAGTGCAGGAAATAAACCCTCCACCTAATCCAACCAAGATGCAAGAAATAGCAATAGAAACCATGTTATTCCTTTGACCTGACCAACCACATCTCCATTCTGTTGGGGATATCCTAGCATTACTGAACAACTTGTCCTCTCCATTGCAGAGATTCTAATCTTGTATTCATCCGAATGAGCAAAAAAAAAAAAAATATCTCAACCAGCTGTACTGTAGGAAAAAAAAAGGTTCATGTTTTCTTAATTTACTTTTCAGGTGCCCAAAGTGTTATAAGTTGTTTAATGCTTTTTTTTTTTTTTTTTTAATTCTTAAAATGCAGTTAACTGTAATATTTATCTGTAATATTTTAATAAGAATAATTTCAGAATGCTGTTACATATCACATTACCAGCTGTTCTAAAACGAAGCAAGAAATTACACCTTTTACTAGAATATTTTAGCTCTTCTTTCCCAAACTGGATTGAAACTTGCTGTCTACAAGTGCTGCAATGAGCAGTAACACCTCCAGACACTTTGAAATTGCACCAAAACGCCAACCATCGCTGCAGGTAACTTACCTGCAGAGGACTAGGACTGCTGATAAGTTACAACAGATTGACAATGCTAAGTTCCCACTACTGCCCATGAGTAATTTGGGATGCTACAAAACATGAGCAATTTAAACCACTTCCCCAAAGCAAAGGTAAATTTCTGTTCTGCTAAGGCTTTGCATCACCATGCCACTCAATCGCTTCACAGCAGCACCGAATCTAAAAGATCCCTGTGTTCTACAAGTCAACTGCATGATTGACAACTATTTCATCTGAAATTTAGATATCTTTACCTAATGAATTTTACCAATTGAGAGTTACCTTCCTGGTAAAACCCAAGTTCCTTTTAACAAAAAGCCTTTAATCCTACATGCCCTAGCTAATTATGCAGCTATTCATCTTCGTGTGAAATAAATGTCTCGGTTACTTCCATCTTAATGTGATCTAAATGTCCCATAAATTCACCTGCATGCAGGATCCATATTCATGGCTCCAAGAAATAAATTCTATTATAATTATTCTTATCTTTAAAAGGAAAAGTAGTTAATCACCTTCAAACTTGTGGAAGACACAGAGCGTACAGCTAGTGCCTCCTAAAACTACTCTGCCTACTGCTCTCCTACAGCGTAGTGAAAATCATTTATTCTACTTTTCCATATAATTAGGATCAAATCATTTACATATAAACTCTTTTTTTTGTGCGTGTCAGAAGATAGATATGAGATCTCAACTATTTCAAAGTAGATAAATTATTTCTAAATCACACTTATTACTTCCTACGTCCCAAGCTTACCCAAGGACAGTACCTTCGTCCACACACGGCTACTCATTTGGAATAAAGCAGAACTTTGACAAAAAACATTAAAAAAAAAAAAAAGGCAGCTAAACATGATCAAAGAGTATTCCAATCACCAGTGGAAGAATCCAAAGAAGTAGCACCTGAGCTTATTATACTGTTAAATTGTGTCACTCGGGCAAAGATCCTTCTAGTTCTACTGTTACACTGATAATTATACATTTTATTGTACCTAAAAGTATTTTAGGATCATGATGAATCAGTGGGTAAAACAAAGCTGTGTCAGCGATAAATTTCCTTATGCATACGACTGGTAAAACCAAACTGAACTCTCCATTCAATAGTCAGAGGACCTTTTTATTAATACTCATAGTGACAAAATGCATCAAAAATACAGTGTCAAATTTTACCTGAACTGGCATCAGAGTCTAAAGTCTTCAGAGCTAAAGTAAAAACCATGGCTTATTATTTTTTTTGAACTTCTAAATTCCTTTTTTAAAAGCATTTTTTTTATAAATATGAACTTTCTATATTCAAAGACATAATTTAGTGAAAGACAGTTCATTTATCCCATTGTAAATCCTTTCCCATTGAAATTCTATATATCACTAGCAGGATACTCACATGTCCTCGGGTGTCCAATGAAGTAAGAGTTTTATTTTTCCAGAATCTTCTTTTCTTTTAGCTATTACCTGATAATAATTACATAAATCATAATTAAAACCAAAGCTGTAAATTTTTTGCTCAAAAACTGTTGTTCACGTTCAACTGGACATTCATAAAAGGCAAACAGTTTACTCTTTGAAAGTTGTATTAATTCTACATAGAGGTAGAATGTACAGATCACTACTCAAGCCATTCTTGGCAAGGTTTAGTATTTTCTTTTAACATTTCTCTACCGAGTGGCCCCTGGGGAAAAAAATTAAAACAAAACCCAAACAACAAGAATCCTGTCAGGAGTCTTCTTTCTTTTAAAATACTTCACATTTCTTTTAAAATACTTCAGGCTTCAAAGAACGTACATTCCTGTACAAATAAGCTCATGTTGCTCCACAAAACATCTACAGAAGATGTGAAAAATTGATGGAGCTTATGGTTTAATTAAACCGAACGAAGCAATGGCAAAGGCTACTTGGAAGAACTCAGAGAGATTTTTTTTTTTTAATGTATACATAATGGGGATCTTTAACACTTTAGAGAGTACGCTTACTACTATTGTTACACGAATGACAAACCAAATGACCTCTCAAAGACCTGTCAACAATTGATAACAAGAGTTTAAGCAGAACATAACTACTCCATTGGTAAGGTCCCACATAACAATTGAGAACTCCTTTGTCACAGCTTCTCATACTAGCTCATAGGAGACCAGCACTGTCCCAGAGAATAAAACTTTTCAGGTGCAAGACCCTGAAGCTAGACAGACTCCCATCTTTAGCCGAGACAGAATCGCACACACAGTAAGTATAAAAAAAGAAATCTTTACATTCAGGTGCAAATATATTCTTTAACACCAGCATTCAGAAGTTATCCGCAAAATTTATAGTATCCAGAAAAAAACAAGGAAAAAATGTGAATTTTTAAAACTTTTCCCCCCTATCATTGGCTGATCTCATTCCTAGTAATTAATACTCAAAATCTGAGCAATTCACTTGTTTTTGACTGAGATAAAATACCCTCTCTCCATATATGGCACAAGGGTATTTTTGTTTAACATTAAGGTAGTATGGTAGCTTTCTGTTAGGAGACAACAGAAATCTGGCATCTGTAGCTGCCGTTGCTCTTTCCCATATGTATTTTTAAATCGTCGAATTTATGAAGTTTTTTACAAAAAGGTATAAAAAGTATTCACTTTTATAACAATTAATGCAATGAAAGTTCTCCCATATCCTTGGCAGGCCAGAGTCAGAAAGACAGTGATGATGCAGACAAATGCAAAATCGCAAAAACATTGAGAAAAAGCAACTGAAAAAAGTATTTGCTATTTTGACACCAGCAATCAGAGCTTTATGATCAAGTCTGCAAACGTTACAAGTGAAATGGATGAAGTCTAGCATGTCCACAATAACAATGCTTTGAAGACTTAAAATTGTCTTTTTAAAGAACTTAAGTCTATTTAAGTTTCTCGTTTAAAAACATAATTCGGCCAGTAGATGTATGCTCAATAGAGCTTTATTTGAAAAAAAGTCTTTCTATATTCTCCAAATTACATGCACTGTCCCAGAAACAAAAGGAAAAATCAATCTGAATTTATCTTGGTGAAGGAAACATGCTTCAAAAGTTGTTTCAAATCAGAAATGGAGTTTTGCTGACCTCTTCTGGAAAGAGAAAAAAATTTCATCTTACTGCCGTTCAAAGTTTTAAGATTTCAAAGCACATGTAACTAGTATCAATACATGTGAGCACTGAACTAAATAAAATATCTAAAAAAAGCTAAAAATAGTGAATAACAACTTAGTACTCAAAATATTTTAGAGAATGGATTCAAGCTATTTCAAAACAAATGGAGGAGCGTTGGAGGACAGGGTAAACTATAAGCTATATTTTTAAATCACTGTAATATCTTCTCTATAGAAGACATTTATCTTCAATAAAAAAATAAGCAGGAAAAAACAATCATATAAGCGTGGTAAAGGTGAACTCTGGATAGCAAAAACATTTTTTCAAAAAGAACTTTATTGATGACTGCATTCTAGAACTTGCCACATCTAAAAAGAAAAGGATGGGTTTAAAGAGAAATAGGAGATGAAAGGTATCTACAGTGACTGCTTAGAAATTTTTCACATTACTAATTTTTCACTGGATATCCATCCTGTAAAATACTGCGTTG
The DNA here is from genome assembly GCA_013396935.1 of Baryphthengus martii. Classification (NCBI taxonomy): domain Eukaryota; kingdom Metazoa; phylum Chordata; class Aves; order Coraciiformes; family Momotidae; genus Baryphthengus; species Baryphthengus martii. The sequence goes on from VWZK01011224.1 coordinate 71,262, forward strand.
TGCTCACGTTCTTCTGCTGCAGCAAAAAAAAAAAATAAACCTCCACCATTTACATCAGTTTTCAAACAGCAAGACAACTTTATCTTCATATTTTTCATCTTTCAAATGAAAGCTCCTGACAATTATTCTGGATTTTTTTTTTTTATCTGAAGGTGAACCACACAAACCAGCCATCACTCAAATTCCATGTCCCACTACTTTTAAGTTGTGCACAACACGTGTGCTACTGAGGTGACTGTTTGCTCAATGTAACAGTGTACATCCACAAGCCTGCTTCTATTTTCCATTTTCTTTTTAAAGGAGATTTTAGGCTGAGTCTCATCAATATAGCTGATGTTCAGGATAAGCCCACACAAATGCATCAGCACACTAAAACAGGGTAAGGAAGTGCAGCATAGGGCTAGAATCTTAAAACAGTTCTCCATCTGGCACAACTTCTCCTGCAACTGAGGTCTATATCATTTCAGACCTAATCAACCCCCTACCATCTCGAGTGATGCACGCACAGATAAGCTAAAAAGATTTTCACTACTTTTTTGAAGTTAATTCAAAGCAGTTTTAGAGTACATTCCTTCCTCTAATTCCACCTTCTTCTGAATTATTCTAATAGGCAGAGGTGAGCTTCCACAACCGAGTTGTCTGTCTGGATAACTTTTCAGATTAAAGCAAGCTGTGAATTGGAAGAGAATAGGCTTTTCTCAAAACACTGTAAAATCCATGTTGGCCAGGCAAACTAGAATGAGATTTAAATACCGTAAGAGCTAAGCCACCTGCAAATCCCCACTTCCAGCTGGTGCTCAATACACTTGAAGTCCAGGAGTAATTATCTGGGAAAAAAACTTCTAATATAGGCCATGGGTATTTATAATAGTCATCAGTCTTGTAGAACGTAGTGAAACAAATTTCACGCATATAAAATAATGTTTTATTTATGGAAAGAGACCGACAATTTCAAGAGTTTGAATCACGTGTTAAGGTTAAGCCATAGCTGAAGGCACAGCACTCGGCATTCCCTCCTTGGACTGCAGCTCATTTGCCACCAGCCTGCCAATTTACAAGCACCTTTCTCATTTTGTCTCATCTCTTCATTCTTTTCTTCAGCTGAGTCTCTACCTTTTACGTGCCCTTATGTCCCAATTTGGTTAAGAAAACCTGTGCTTCTATAGCTTTTTGAACTTCTGATTCCTATACCCCAATTGAGTACTACTTTCCCCATTCTGAACTTTTCTAAATTAATACTAATGCCTAACCCAGCCAAACACAAGTGATAGCCACAAAACAGGATACAGAAACTGGACTAAAAGGTCAGTTTCCCCACCTGGTACTTGTCATCTCCTAGTGATTCACTGACATTTTAGTGGTAAGTTTATTAAAAGAAAAAAACAGGGACAACAATATATTTAATCAGGATTAGATCTTTTAAACTGAAAACCAGGAATACACACAGATTTCAGATCAGCACCTTTAAAGATGCAATTACACAAATACCCTCAAAATAATCCTTGTGATAAATTACCACTGTCACTCCAGACTATGGAAACGCCATCTGAATTGCAATCTCACTTAAAACATTTAAACCATTTTTTCTGCAACACATACTTGCTATTAGATATTTCCCCAAGTGTATCAGACAGGGAATGTTGCAAGCTATGCAATTTGTGAGCGAGAACATCAGCTAACACTATTTTAAAAAAGTTAACTTACTAATATAAATGGACAAATCATGAACATAAAATACCCACTATTGCTTGCACCTGAATAAATGCCAACAGTAGTACAATGAAAACATAAAGCTTTCTGAAGGGTTAGATTTCTTAGACACATAGGTAAACAGAGTGCATAATATATTATATATATATATACTTACAGTACTATGAAATACAACACTGTGGCCTTTTCCTAAACTTTCTATATGTGCTGAGAGGTTAAAGCAGATGGCTCTATGTCTTATAGCATCCAGTGTTTGCGCATCAAAGAAGTCATGAGGTCTTGCTAGAAAAAAAAAGGAAAAGAAATCCTTAGTGTTCAACACATTGAAAGCATTCAAACACGTTCAAGTAGGTAAGCAAAGTCTGAAGTGTGATTAATAAATCATTTTTCATTACAGCAGTAGCATCACTACCTCGTCAAAGTTATACACATTAACTTAACTGAGAGGGAGGTACGACTTTAAGAGGTACAAAACTTACTTAAGTTTGGTCAAAACTTACTACTCCTTGTAGATGAAACACGTATTTCGAGAAACATTTACAATTGCTGATTTTTTTGAGTTTCAAGTTAGTTCTATTCTTTCTCAATCTTCAAAATAAAAAGCTCATTAATTTTGCTGAGTACCTCTGGGAATATCCATTTCTAGCATCTCTTCACTCTTTAAAAAAATAATAAAATAAAAGTCCCAGTACACAGAAAGTAAACCCAGAACTCATTAATAAATGTGAGTTCTAATTTAATCTAAAACCAGCCCAGTTAGGTTGTGATGTTTATGGGAACCTAACTGGACAAGTCGCCCTTACAGCACAATCAATAAGTCCAATATTACCACTGTGACTTTTTTCAAGAGAGCACTGAATTACTTCAAGAACATGATAGTGCATAAAATCAACATCTCAGAAGCAGAATTAAACCTATACCTTATTTCTCAGCTTTACTAAAAACAATCTGCTCTGATCTAACTTATAATTGCTAAAAAGCCCAGTCATTTCCAGCGAATACTGGGATGCTGCAACGAGATCAACAATGGCATTGAAAACAAAACTGGTTGCTACTGCAGTGGAACATAAAGCAAAAGGATTAAGTAAGAATTATTGTGAACATGACAGAAAATACTAACTTTTCAAGAAATTTTTGATCTCCAGGAGGAACAGTGCTGGGCAGAAAGACACACTGCTACACGTGTTTCTTTATGTGCAAGTTGTCATTCCATGCTCTTTGATTAGTAGCATATATACCATTTTCTAGCCAAGAAGCACCAACCGTATCACAAACTATGCTTCGGCTTATAATAAGTGCAATTAACGTCCATTTGATATTTTCAAGTAGTCTAAAACCAGCAGGTTCTAATAAAAGCCCCTTTTAGGAAAGGACTTTTATAGTAAAGTGTTTCTTGAACAGTAAAAAATTAATGAACTCTGAATTAAGAGTGTAAAGAAGGTCTATCATTTGTACACTAAAAACATTAACTAAAAAAGTAACTGCTAGTGTTAGAAATATTTCACACAATTTTTTAAAAATACACCATGCAGTACAGTAGTAACAATATATGAGCAAAACCAGTATGAAGAATGTATTCAGACCTTTAGTCTTATTTGAGAGTACTAAATCTCCATGTAACACACTAAAATGAAGCATAGGAGTTGATATTACATGATCAACTATGTATCATTCTGTAATCTGCAAAAATAGTGATTCAAAAGTCCCGCTGTCTTCATTTAAAACAACTTCCATAGTCCCTCTCACCTTTTCAAGATTATCCATTATTTCAAAAACTACAAATTCCACTTAAAACGAGTATTTGCTACACTCTTGGGACTAACTGTTGTTAAGCATTCATCTGCACATTATGTTCTGTCCTTACTCTAGCTCAGTTGGATACTGTCAATTAGGCAATCACCTCACAGAAATGTTTTCTTGCTGCAAGTGGTAACGCAGAACCACAGCTCACGCTGCAGATGGTCAGAGATGAAAGCATATAAATATTTTATAAACATGAGGGAGGAAGGAAGGGGGTAGAAAGGAAAGGACAACCCCAAATTTTCGGGTTTGGTTTCATGCAGCAAATTTATTCAGGATTTACTACTGGATAACGTTCAACAGATGCAGAAGAAAGGCCACGATTTGTCAAAGGCATAGGAATAGTTTTGTTTATTCCTTACTGACTCTTAATGCTGTCTTTCATGTATCTTAAATGTATTCCCTCAAAATTATTTTCAAAGTAAGTTATCTTCCTTCCTGCTTAATACAAGTTCCAAGTATATATCAGTTACTTAAAAGCTTCATACCAGTAGCCTACTAAATTAAATTCCAAGTCTTATGTAACACAATCTTACTGTAAATTCCATGAACAGTTAAGTTTCCCTACTGTCCTTACATTTCCCCAGTGAACCCAGTTATTACGCTTGTTATTTACTATAGAATCATCCTTGCTATTGGAAAAACAAGTGACAATACTGCAAACATAATTCAGGTTCTACAAAATTCTTTGACATAACATCAGAACAGCAACATTATGCCCCAGTTTAGAGACACGCACTTTCAGTAAGTTTGGCTCTGTAAATCTAAATCGAATACTACATGGAGCAGTGAATGTGTACAAGGCTATCAAGAAAAGAAAGCAAGCTACTGATTAGTCTTGGAATTATTCTGCCACATTTAAAATTTATAGGACAAATCAGACAGTCTCTGTAGCATCACTAATGTAACCAGCTATAAAGGTGCCTGCAGTAAAAGACGCTTTCATCATAGAAGTACTAACTTCCAAACGTAAAAGAGCACATACTGTTTACAGACAGGAATAAAAGAAATTCAAAATAGTCCAAGAATGGCAAGATGTTGTAAATTAATAAATAAATAAATCAAGTAACAATAAGACTTCTTTTTATAGTCTAGGTCGTAAGATCATGTTCTCATCACACAAAGATACAGTAAGGTCTCCTTTTTTTTTTATCTGGGCACGGATGTCCTCAGAAGAGGACATCAGATATAAAAAACAGATGAAGTAAATTTATTGACTTACTGTATTTAAACTACTAAGAATTTATACATGAGGTTGCTTCCATAGCATCACGCATTAGCAATCATTTGCCATAAAATAATTAGCAAAGACACAACTCGCAAAAAAGCCAGGGTCTAACCAAACCATGAGGAAGCAGAAAGAACATGTTGACAAAATTTTTTCAGGAGAAAAATTGTTTTGTGATGCAAAATGGATTTTTCACCAAATGGTTATTTCTGAGTGATTTAAACAGGCTGTACACTATCAAACAGTATCTTATTTTACACCGATTTGTCCGAACACGGTAGATACATTCAACAACTCCCCTTTTAAATACTTATAAAATATCTAAATATAAATCTGTCTTCCTAGCTTTATATACTCTAGAACATACCTAATGCTGTTCATTTTGTTACTTTAGTTTCTTAGAGAAAGGTCTTTGCTCACCTCCGTTTTTCTTGTAAAGACAAAAGATGCACATTTGCACAGTGCATGCTTTAACTAAAAGTAAAGCTAAGCCAAAAAAACATAAAAAAGACACCCAAAACTGCATCAGCCCTTTGTCAAGTTCGCCTCATCAACAATAAGCCAGCAAAGTTTTAAAGAAAAGCTCCCAGTACTTAGCATTTTCATAAAATGCCATCAACTTTGGATACATTTCTGGGTCACGTACCCTCTAGAGAAATATATTACAGAAGTCAGTTCCCAACTCAGCGATGATACTTGCACTAAGGCAAAACTCCCCATTCAGCATTGCATTTGTCTCAACAGTCAAGAAGACAAAAAATTGCTCAAGCAGCTGTCATTTTTCTTCCTGTGCAACACTCGAGCAAGACAGAGATCATTCAAGTACTACAGCCTGGTCTTAACATTCCCATAATATTTACTACTTATATTTTTTTTTGCCATAGATTCATTCAAAAGTTCTGCAGTAAATTCTTACTATGACTAGAACATCTTAGCAAATAATTGCAAGTTTTAACTATAAAGCTCTGACTTGAAACTTATAAATCAATAATGTTCGTCAATTACTAATAAAATGCCAACCTGGAAAACTACTTCTGCATACGGGGTGGGGGGAACTGAATTAAGATGCATTAAATCAGCCACCTAACAAAATCAATACGGAGAAGCAAGCTAAGAAGCAAGTCAGGAATCTCTGGAAGTGAAAATTTCAAAGTGATCAGTCTTAAGACATCTATATTTTGAGTAATGCAATCAACAAATCAAGATAATCCTTCAGGAACCTGAAACTGTTTCACATAAAATCTCTCTTTCATTACACCTAAGACGAACTAAAATACTGCAAAGTGATCAGATAAATCTTCAATCATTGATCAGCCTGTCCTTCTTGAACCTCCTCATTTACATAGATGCTAGACTGAAAGGGAAAGCTCTTTCAAATTCTGAAGAGACCAGAAATAGCTTTTTACCTTCTTTGAATGTTCAATCAATGTCAAAATTAGAGGAATTCTTTAAGTTAATACTTTTAAGATGTGCTTAATGATAAACCCAGGCATTAAAAATAAATAAATCGATCAATCAATCAAAATCACCATAACTGAAGTTAACAGTGGCTCTATTTCTAGTACTGTGCTGCATCGTAGTCACATAGTTGTGGAAGAAAGACATAGGGAACAAACTTTTCAGAATTCTAGGTGATACTGCAATTTTTCAGAACATCTTCTTAGCGTTTAAGACTGAAACGTGACCACTGCTTCACCAATTCCAGTCGCTTCAAATACAGGTGAGTTAAGAATAATCACAATTGTGATATCATCAACTAAGACCGCTAGTGTGTGCGTCCATTGTTGTAGTACTATTTGAGTAACTGGTAACTATTTCTTCACAGGAACACAAAGATCAATATAGCAAAGCGTTCTGCCACAGAAGAGTTCTGGAAAAATAAGACTGTAATTGCTGATCCAGTGAAATAACACAAATTCTCTGGCACATCATCACTAAAACGCTATGTGTCTCTACTCTAAAACGAAACTGTCACAGTAACCTTTTAAAATTGGTAAATAATCAGTTCAGAACCCCAGTTGCATCCAAAGCAATTATAAAACAATGACATTTTTTTTATACAATTGCCAAGTCTTTCCTAACTATTTCTGTACATCTGACATGGTTATTAGTCTGCTGTTAGGACATCTTGGGAATCAAACAACCGGATCAAAACAGACTAGAAAAGGTACTGGGTAAGTGATTATTACTTGCTAGAGGAAGCAATTCTCACTTTAAGTGATAAATCAGATTTTTCAGCACATTGGTTCGTATAAATTAACAAACAGCAACTGTGAAGAGAAAGATTTAAAAAAGCAGCAAGTCAAATTTGCCCAAAATTAGAACTTGGTTATGCTTATGAAACTGTCATCAAGCTAATGAAATTATGTGCTCAAAAGAGAGCTCACATAACATGTATTGATAAGAATTTATCTGAATCTTCAATCCCTTTCTGCAGTACTCAACTTCAGATCTCGGCAGCACTAAACAGAACTTTTTCCAACAGTAATATAGTACGCAAACAAAACACAACTCTAAAATGAAAAGCGTGTTTAAATGGTAAATGCAAACTGCGGCTCACAGAAACACAATCTTTTCTACTGAATACATAGATGTTTTACCCTAAAAAAAGGAACACAAGAAGAATTTGGAATTGTTTTCCTCCCACCACAAGGGATGCCAACACTGTACCGCTACAGATCATCAACCCTATCAGACCGACATCTGCAGAGAAAGAACCACATGCAAGAGGAGCCTCCTCCCCAAGACAAAACATTCAAGAACTTCCACTTTTGGAAATACTTACGTAATGATCGTCGCCTCTTGTTCTTTAACTTCCTTCTTTTATTCATTCCAGCTTTAGATGGTGATTCCTCTTTGGCCTTTGGCTGGCTGGCAACTTTTGAAGAGTTCTGCTGGCTGAAGTGTGTGGGCACATGACGGGCAAGTCCTCCCTGAGATGCGAAGCTGGCATTGCACCCACCAACTACACACTAAGGAGAAAACCAACAGAACAGCTGTATCAGTGTCCTATATGGCACCCATTCGCAGGAGTCTGATAGATCTCTCAGTTTGACTTTTCTGTCTCAACCTCCAGCATACTCAAAGGAAGACAAATTCTTAATGCCCATGCAATTCTCAAAAAGAAAAACAGAAACATAACTTGAAATAAATTTCTATCTGAACTCTGTAATTCTCAGTAATTACTGCATGGTATAATTTTTCCTACGCTATATTATATTCTATAATATTCTATAGCATAAAAGCAGTCTCAAATAACGCACTGAGAAACTCTTCCCACATAAAATAAATGCTTCTGAAGAATTTTCCCTTTCACAGATGAACATTCCCTTGCCTTTCGAAATACTGCCCTGTCATCCTTTATTTCTCAACTACTCTTCGATCTTCTGCATTTCATAACAGTAATGTCCCTAACGTCCCCTTTTCTTGTGACAAGCCACGAGTACAAAATACACCTTTATTCACGTTAAGTTTGTAGCAGCTTAATGCTTTTGGCAAACACTATACAAAGGGAATAAACAGTTATCTTACAGTTCTGACTGAAACTACCTTCAGTAACTTCATACCTGTATTAACAACTATTTATACATTTATTTGGGGATGCTACTAGTACTTCAGAAATATTTAAGAAAGTTCTTGTTTAAAGAAAACAGCCTCTCTTTCTCAAACAGAAAACTAAGAAAAGATCCAACAACAATTAAGCAGAAACACAGAAATCACAACGTAAAGTGCAACTAAGCTAGCAGTGGCTGCAATAACTGTTGGTATTTTCATAAGTATTTGATTTATATTAACAATTATGAACTTTCAAATGATACTCTTGGGGAGGGAGGCACAAACCTTTTCTTTAGTGCTCTGAGCTTACAAGGGTAATAAAAAAGTGATTTTAAGATATTCATTCCATCATTGGCTGCAATGGATTGTCTATTCATGTGGTCGATTTTAATTGCAATCCAGAGAATAGTTGTAGGGCAAATGAGTTGATCAGCCAGTAGCAAAAAAACCCATCACCACTCTAAACTACTGGAAAGTTCTTCTTCCACCTCTGTTGCTCCTCCCCGTCCTTTCTCAGCTCTTTCATCTGTACCTCTGTTTTCTAGCACTTCCTTCACAGCAAACAGATGAAGCAGCTTCAGCAGGAGCTCAGGATTAAGTAACACTACAACTATACACCTAGTGCTAAGTCCTCTCTGACAACTAAGGATGAATTTTCAGGCTCTTAGAGCAAGCTGCCCCAAGCCTGCATATATGATTGAAAGACAAGAAAATTGCGGTAGAACACCACTCAGTGTGCTTTGTTCCTAAAAAACCCACTGTGTTGTTTTCCAATCGTAGCTGCAGAACTGGAAAATCTATTTCTGCCTCAGACCTAGCGAATGCTTTGCCACGGTTAACATAAAACAATATAGTGCTCATGAAGAGAAAAACCTGTGTCATCCCCAAGGACTTAACACTTGCTATAGGATTAAAAATGTGTATAAATATTTCAAGGTAGTAAAACACCTGAAAATAAATAAATAAATAAACTGGAGGACATTTTTCACATTTTTATTCCCTTTTTTTTTTTTTTTTAAAAAAAAAAGAGGAAAAGAAACCCACCTTAGAAAACTTTCCCTAACTTCCTCTAAGTACTGAGCTAACTACAAAAAATTCCATAACAAAAAGCTTTAGGATTCTTCACATTGTATTTGTTCCTTCTTATCCCTCCCAGTAATAAGCACCTTAAGAACTGTGAAGATTTTTACCAAAACCCTACCTTACACCTTTTTACCTTGCCCTATAATTCCCCATAATTAAACAGTAGAAATATGGTATATTTATATTATAGTGACCTACAATGTAAAAAACCCCAGCATATCTATGACATTCAAAACACTTAAGATTCTAATCTGATGTATACTATGGTAACCTCACTGCAATAGATATTATATCAAATTAATTCCAAAGATTCAAATTTACACTTACAGAATTATTGAATGGTTTCGGCTGGAAGGGATCTTTAAAAATCATGTGGTTCTTGGGACATTATCTACTAGACTAGGTTGCTCGAAGCCCCATCCAACCTGACCTTGAATCTGACCCACTTAGTTGTATTAAAGATGATCAACAAATAGAGGTGGAATACGTGCGTACATTTGTTCAAGCAGTTTGTTATTCTCCGGTTTAAGTCACAGAAATAGCTGTCTCGTCCACAAAAGCAGTTTTATGAAACTAAACTAAGCAACTAAATCTCAACTTCAGTTTAACTTCCATTAAGGCGCTCCTGACTTCAGCTTCTACATCTTTCTGGTCCTACAAACACTGACAGAAAGAAAACAAGTGCAAAAAAAAATTTAAAAATAACCATACTCTGAAGTTCAATCACGCTGGAAAATTTAAATTTCAGTCTCGCCAACGTCTGCTAGCGATCAAAAATAACCTCAAGTCTTTTTACCATGCATATTCCAAGTTGATTAAAGTCTAAGATCAAAAAGCAATACCTTCTGAAAATAACACATAAGCTTTGTGTCAGGTACATTTCTAAAACTTTTTAAAACTCACAGTTCATAGCACTTAATTGTATCTCTTCTCAGATGGGAACAAGGACTTAATTGTATTTCTTCTCAGCTGGGAACACTGTTTTATGACAAATTGCAGTCTGACAATATCATAACTTGACTTCTGTCTGGTTGTGCACAAAGAAAACGACCACAGATACTCCATACAGATTATCTGCACAACCTACCACATCCTTTTCTTGTTTCTACCCAAATTTTACTTTCAAAAGCCCCAAACCAGCACCCTCAATCTTCAATATATGCAACTTGCAACTAGAAATTATCTTTTTCCAGAAAGCCACAGTTAAATAGCTGCAGAAATCATTACATTCAGATACTGTGTAGTTTGAGACTACCTGATCACATCATCAAATAATCAACAGCTGATATATTAAAGACGATACAGAATGCCTTTGTAGGAGACAGGAAATAGTAGAAGAGGAGAAAAATCTTACCTGTTTTTTCTTTTTTTTTTTTTTTCTCTAAAATAATATATCCAGCAATCCGTTACTAATGGGGTAAAGTCTCTTCTCTCCAAAGATAAAGGAGCAGTTCAGGCTGTCACTTCAGGATCTCTGGACGGTAAGTCACACCAAATCAGCTTCCCACCAGATAATTATACGGATCTAGAGGGCTTCTAATAAATGAAACTCAACTACTATGTACAACTTTAAACCAATCTCTACATTTTTCCCCCAAAACCTAAATTTCAAAATTTTGCATTCAATTTCAAATATAATAGATTGGGTCCGGATTGGTGGATATGTTACTTCAAGAGAAAATAAGTCAACACATAAGAAGTTTAGTTTCTCCAGTGTACCCATACCCACCATTATTAATGGGCAGTAATGACCAGTGACTTTAACAAAGAGGTTATAAAAATACCTAGCAATACAGGGGTTTTTTTCCTAAATTAAAAATAACCAAATCTGCTTTTTAGAATATTCAATGTGTATTTCTTCCAATAAATCTAACAGCAGTATTTTAGACGCCTGGATAAATCATCTGATTGTCTTAACATCTAAGTGTTCAGGCAGAATGCCTTTACATTTTCTATCTGCATCTGCAACAGATAGAAGATACGCTGTCAAAAGATTGACAGACTTGAATTCTAAACGAGGACTGAAGCTGCTTAGCTGTGCTTTCGACATTTCAACAAGCGTTACTCTACCCAGAGTCACATCATGCGGTCACCTGGCAAGGAATTCTAGAAGTTACAGGTTGGAGAATGAACACCAAATTTCATTTTCGTTATTACTTTCTTTCCTCCTTTTAAACAAAGGATGAAAGTCTCCAACGAACCTGTGTACTGTCATCTGTTGGTTTTGAAAGCATTACCCCCGTGTGAACAAACCTTGCATGACTGATCTTAAACAGTTAAGGGCATACTCACTGGAATCAGTCTGTGAAGGCAGTTGGTAGCATACCCACACGCAATCTTATATTTAAAGAAGATTGCTGTATGTTGTTATTTTGCATAAAATCTCCCATAGTTTTGTTCTCACTCTACCATTTGTCCTTTCATCGTGCCTAATATCTTGTATTTGGTCACCCAGACTACAGTTTAAGAGCTGATTTGAGACGTCTTCAAGTAACTTTCAGTGCCTTACTTATTCTTTGTGACAGCCGAGCTGAGGACAAGTAAGATGGAATTTCTTCATTCACTTTTTCTCAGCTTGCCAAAGACAGAAAACTGATGCTGATAACTGACTCAGTATTGCTCTACATCCACCTGTCTCTGGGTTCTGAAAGCCTGAAAGTTTTTAACCTGCTGCTCCCCTGATAGGACCACCGCTACCTGTTCACGATACTCCACAACACTCCACCAGTTTCTAAAAAGCTGCAAAAGTTACATAACAGCAGAACTAAAAAAGAATACTATTTAGGTTTTTCTTTCTCAACTCTGAATATAAAGTCACACACAAACGTGAACTGCATGTCTTCAGAGAAACTATTACATGCTCTGAGAATATCGATATGAGCATCTAGAAGGGCAATTAAAAAAAAATTAAAAAATAAAAAGGATGGCCAGAATCAGACTGTAATAAGCAAAGAGAAAACTTCCAGCAGCACAAGAGCTATGAACTTCAGGTATTAAAAATGAGCAGCATAACTTCAAAAATACTTAACGGTGGGCCAAAGAAGGCCACTAAGTTCTCAAGCAGAAACATGTTCTCTAAGACCAGTTTGTTCCTCTTGATGAGAAATACAAATCTAGGAAATGGTGCTTACCAAAATAGGATTGGGAAAGTGTGCCGCTTTGCCAAAATCGTGTTTGACTACAGACTGAGAACTACCTGCCACGGTAACTAGGTCTCATTTAATGGACACTTTTTCTTTGGTGGAGGGATTGGTGGGGGACCATCATTAACAAAAACTTAGTGATGATGGCCTCATAAAACCAAGCAAAAAGCCCATCCACGCGTTCCAGCTGAAACAACAGGAGAAACTTAGAAAAATACGGAACATTCTGTCTCTGTAATTAAGAAGCGTGTTCACTTCTGTGACAAATTAACTACAGTAACATAGTTTATATAAATGCACCGAAAGGGCATGTGAACCAATATGAAAGACAGCAGCCCACTTACAACTGGATACAGCTTTTAACCAAAGTATACCACCGGGTATATCTCAAAAATAGTAATTATCTAGCTATCTACCCAAAACAGGCAAGTATATAAAATGCACTTGCAAACAAAAGGGTGACAAGGATAGGGAAGTATTCTTCAGAGCAAACGCAAAGGACAGCTTTATGCCTGAGACAGTTCCCAGCTGCCTTTCAATTTAAGAAAATAGATTTGTCTCTTATTTTGTCTAGAAATGTAAGATATAACAACCTGCCATATATATTTGTTACTCTCCTCTGGTCATTATACAATTATAGTGTTCTTTTACCTTTACAAAAGTAAATTTTCCATGCTTTTAATGTCACTTTCCTAGCTAACATTCTTTGCCTTTCTTAAAAACATCCTGAACGGTTCTTCAGACCACAGCACACAGTTATTTTCGTTACTGCCTTCTATAGCTTTCCTCAAAAATCCTGACATTCATTTATTTATTTTTTTAAATAAAACACTGAATTTTCAGCAATTTCTCCTAAGTAGTGGATTCCTTCCTTTTATGCTAGAACTCAAGTATATTGTCATAAGGCAACAAAAATTTCATTTGTAATTTAGGTTTTGGGAGATATTTTGGTTGCAGCAATCATCAAGAACAAGAAGTTCTTAATCCGACTCTGACTTGAAAAAAATTCATCTTTTCCTAAAAGGTGAGAAATTCTGATTTACCACAACAACTAAACCCAAACAGAAACATTTTCTCTGCTTTTGAATGACTGGTATAAAACAACATAACATCCAACACTTTAAGTGGTTTTTTTTAATCAGACAGTAGATTTCAAAAGCTTGTCAAAGAAAAGAAGCAAGCAAGGAAAGGGGACTAGTCAGTTAATAGGTTGCTATCACAGACACTTACATACTTGGCTACCTCATGTGAGCCCTGAAGCCTACATTCAGCATAAATGACAGGGGAACAAAAGAGATTACAAAATTCTACTCAGACCACAATTATCCTCCGCTCAAAGCCCCGCCATGAACGGCCTGAGAAATACAGAGATAAAAAACAAACAGAGGGACTAAAGACAACAGTAGGAAAAAATGCTGAAGTGACACACACTGAGCCACGATGATTAACTGCTTCAATTCTAGCCTGTGTTTTGTTCTTTCCCTTAATATAACCAGAAAGTACAGAAAATCAGCTGGTGAAATAACATGTATTTAACACAAGATTATTATCAGAATTAAAATTTAGAGCTCTAGCTGTAACCAGCCTAGCCAAAAAAGGGGATACCAACTTCTACTGACTTTGTTAGGTAACTCTGACAAGACTCGAAAGGACTACTGGGTGTTTCTGAGCTATGTCCATCTCTTTTTAAAACCAATGTCTCCAAAATTTAGTTTCTTTGATCTGAACCAAAAAAGCCCACACTGATCACCCTATCAAAAGACTTTCCTCCAAAGCTTGCCATAATACAGTAATGTATATAAAATATTTAATTCCTAAACGAGAAGACCTAAGGTACAAGTTACCTCTGATTATTTTATTTATTGGCTTTATTTTATTCAGGATTAGCATTTAAAGTTAGATTAGCTTCTGGAACATTCGTATCTGCAAACTTTCAGGGATCTATGATCCTTACGCTATGCTTTCAAGCGCACGCTAACCCTATTCCTTTGAAGGAAGGGTATGATAACCTAAAGACCAAGTTTCCTGTTAATTCACTCTCTCAGTCAGACATTTTTAGACTAAGCTACACAGTTCAGTGTGGAAAAAAGTCTAACTTTTATTAAAACACTTTTTCACATGCAATGTACTATTTTCACTCTCTAGGTTTTCAGTTTAGTTTTGTTTTCTGTCATAACTACTGTTATAACCTATGCAGAAGTAGTAACTTCCGGAAGACATCACTGTAACAGAAAAGTATTTTTTTGTTATAAAGCTGCCTTAAAGTAAAATAATAATAAAAAAGAAGAAGGTATTACTTGAGAAGAAAAAGAGATGAGAGGGAAGAGAAGAAACAGTGACTGAAACTTGGTGGAGTTAGGGGTGGGGGAGAGGAAAGCATAAAATGCTACCTAAACTTAAATAAAACCCTAATTCATTTTAATATCCCTACATGGAAGGAGAACTTCAGTCTGAAGTAGTGTGGGTGGGACTTACCATCAAGTGATCCAGGACTGACAGCTATGAACTGCCCCAACTGTATCCATAAGAAGCAACTCATTAATAACGGATTGGTGGATATGGGAATGATAAACACTACTATACCTAGAATTGCAGGTACAGATTAGGGGGAGAAAGAAAGAGAAAGTTAGAAAATACTATGCAGGAAATACAGTCAGCTCAATGGTCCTGCATTCCTGACTTCCTTATTATTCTCAGAGAGGTTAACCATAAATAGTCCCTGACTGTGTTTCAAATGAATTTTGTTAATAATATCAGCTCATCTTCAAACGCAGAATGCGTGCAATCAGGCACGATCCAAAGTGCAATGGGGAAGCATAAAGCACCAGGCAAAATATCTCACAGTTACAGCGTAAGCAGCTCAACTGGAAAATGCACAGAAAATGTGAACTTCAGCACTATTTAATTTTACACTCCCCTACCATTTATAGAGCAAAAGAAACAGGGATAGAGAAGCACTAAGAGTATCTTCACTTGTTTTCATAACAGAACAGGACCTTTGGGCACTGCAACTGCAAAGACGAAGGCTCAGCTCACTGGATACTTTTTAAGAAATCTTTCTGTGATGACATTTTTCAAATAATATCTTTTCTCAGTAAAAATAAACAGGTTTCCTCTGAAAATAAGGGATGATGTATCTTATAATGAACCTTACCTTGAAAGGTTTGTCCCCACTGTGTGTCAGCATATGCCTCTGCAACCAACTTTGACTTGTTGAAGGTGTATTATATACTTTGCAACCTTTCCACAAGCAAACAAAGACCTAATGGAGTAAAAATGTGGTAAGTTTACACAAATTTAAAAAAAACAGCAAAAAAAAAGCCAACCCCAAACAAACACAGATTAGCAAAGAATCCTGCTTTCAGAATACAAAATACTTCAATGAATTTTGAGTAATCTTTTATTTTGCAACACGCTTCTCATATCTCACCAAGACTTAAAAAAAAAAATAAAACAACAAAAAAACAAAAAACAAACTAATTACAACCACAAATACTGTAAAAAGCAGGTCACTGGAATTAAATATCAAAAACCAGATACTCTTGCAGATAAAACATCTAACGGCCACTGCATTTGCCACAAAGTTTGTGTTTGCACTCAGTATCTGTATCCACCAGATACTGAGATAGAACATTTTTTAATGACAAATTTACTTTTTTTTGGGTAGCAGATATAGGAAAAAAAAAAATCATTTACTCTCACAACCAATTAAAAATATTATTCTCTGAGCATGAAGAAGTAAAAACTCATATTTAAAACTGTACTGTAACTAAAAGAGTTATCATTCTGGAAGACTGGACACCTCTAGTTAGGGCCATTTACTTAATTCCTGATGAAGAAAGTTACCATTTCTCCTAGGATTTAAAATCTACATGTGTTTTGTGATTCCAGGGTACAGATCAGTCGCACGCACAACAGCGCATTAAGGGCAAGCAGAACTTACTCATGCTGCTTTTCTCTCTCCTCTTACTGTGTCTATCTATAAATGATGGAATGAAAAAGTTCAATGAACTTGCCTTTCATTACAATTTCCTCAAGCTGTCCGTGTCTCAGAGAAGTATAGCCCCAATTTGGAGCAGCAAAACACAGACCCCAGAAAAAGCGCTGTCCGTAATACAGGTTTGCAAAACTCCAGGAAACTAATTGGATTCGAGTTTCTTGTTCTCTTTTGGAGATGAAAAAACTCAACTCTTCAAAAGATTGTATTTTAGAAAGAAAAGAGCAGCCACAAGAGCGTTATGTACTTGCTGTGTAATATATAGATAACGTAGCTTACTACTACAACGCTGGAAAGCCCCATATGTCTGTAAGATTGATCCACACCTAACGATACGTAAGGCCCAATTCTCTAAATCTTTGGTGTCTGTTGCTTCCCAGTTTTGAAAACTCCCTGAAGCCACAGAATTGGAATTTCTGACATTTCTGCCTCTGCAACAGCTCCGTAACTGTCCCAATGTATCCATCAGCAACTGCAGGGCACTCAGCAAAGGAGTATGACTGTGAAGATACAGACCGTGGAAATGTGGCCCCTCAAAATACAAGCACTTGGTTTTACAACAACCCATCAGAAGTCCCAGGCAAGGCTTCTTGGGAACCCCTGTCAAAAGGTTGAAGCTAAAATATTTCTGAAAAAAAAATAAATTGGGAAGTACAACAAGTGTCAAAAAGATTCCTGGGTTCTTCGTGAATCTATTCTGGTTTGGAGCCATTGTATCAGTGTTAAGTCTCAAAATGTGTATTTCACCATATTGCTCTTAACTTCTCCATCAATTTATAAAAATTTATAGTGACTGTAGTTAAGTAATGTTTGAAACCCAACCAAAACCACAATATAATTTCTACCACCACTTGAACACCTCACCAGCAGGTGGCAGACAAATCCTTAAAACAAAAAAACAGGCTCAGTCCCCGTCCACAGCGTCAAGTTGAAGAACTTTTAAAAAAGTAAACCAATTCCAGTAGGTGGATAAAAAGCGTGAACTGAAGCCAAGAGTTACTAGACCCTTGGTGCTTCCAGTAATCTCCTCTTCCAGAAAGACAGACACAGTCTAACATTTTCTAAATAAAAATATCCACATATGATGTTGCATGAAATTTATCTGAATGGATACACAAAAAACACCACCACCAAAAAAACAAAGCAAGCCTGAAACCAACCAACCAAATAGAAACAAACAAAAAAAACCCCACACTGAAAAATCTTTCAGTTCCTACTTAAGGGAAGGGGGGGGGAAAAGGAAGGAAGGAAGG
>VWZK01011225.1:0-55319 GCA_013396935.1 Baryphthengus martii
TGTCCGGCCCGTACAGGGAAGCAGGGCTCTGATATGTATAGCAGTTGCTCTCGAGGACAAGATGATGCCCCCCCCTCCTCCTTTTCCTAGCTTTTTATAGTTGGGCTGATGTCATATGGTGTGGAATATCCCTTTGGTCAGTGTGGGTGAGCTGTCCTGGTTATGTCCCCTCCCAAGATCTTGTCCACCCCCTCCCACTGAGGTGGGGGATATTGAAAAAAAAAACAGCCTTGATGCTGTGTGAGCTGTTCTCAGTCATAGCCACAAGAAGAGTGTGCTATCAACACCTTTCTAGCTCTCAATACGAGGCACAGCACTATGAGGGCTGCTCTGGGGAAAATTAACTCCATCTCGATCTGACTCAATAAAACACTATTGCCCGTCTTGGCCACAAGGGCACATTGCTGTCCCATGGATAACTTACTGTCCACCAGGACTCTGAGGTCATTCTCCGCAGAGCTGCTTTCCAGCAGGTCAACCCCTAACCGGTACTGGTGCAGAGGGTTATTCCTCCTGAGGTGCAGGACTCTACAATTGCTCTTGTTGAATTTCATTAGGTCCCGCTCTGTTTAGTTCTCCAGCCTGTCCAGGTATTGCTGAATGGCAGCACAGCCTTCCAGTGTATCAGTCACAAATGTGCTGAGGGTACATTTCACCCCCTTCATTCAGGTCATCGATGAATATGTTGAACAAGACTGGACCCAGTACTGACCCCTGGGGAACACCACTAGCTACAGGCCTCCAGCTATACTCTGCACCATCGATCATGACCCTCTGAGCTCTGTCCTTCAGCCAGTTCTCAACCCATCTTATGAGCCCACTCATCTAACCCACACTTCCTGAGCTTCCCTATGAGTATGTTATGGGAGATAGTGTCAAAAGCCTTGCTGAAGTCGAGGTAGACAACACACATTGCTCTGCCTGCATCTACCCAGCAAGTCACACCATCATAGAAGGCTATCAAATTAGTTAAGCATGATTTCCCCTTGGTGAATTTCTGAATCCGTGCACTTTCTCAGTTTTCATTTTTTATTATTTCAGTATTTCGTTTATTCTGCAGTCCTTACGCAATCTTCCCATGTATTGCTATACTCTATGTCAAAAAAACAGAAACACAGAAAAGTCCTCTTTCAAATGTATTCTATGCCATTAAAAAAAAAAACATTAGAACCCCTGCATTTCTAGATACCTTTATGATTCCAAACAAAATATTAGTTAATTCACTAGTAAAAATACTTTTGTCAGCTTTCCCAGAATCTTGTGTGCAGAATAACCATTTGCTTTTCTGCCAAGATCTATCAATCTGCTTTTAAAAACATATTTTCTATAAGAAGTATTTTAATGTTCATGTTGGAATGTACATACATTTGCAATACAAAATGAAGTGCAACAAAGCAAGTTTCTGGGGAAAAAGATGCAACAGCAAACTTAAGGTCTGTGGTAGTTTTTTCTTTTGAATGGAATCCTGTGGTTCCTGCTAAAACATTTCAAACATGCCAGATAACAATATGACTTCTAAATTGTAACATGAAGGAGGCAGGAAAAATAAAAATCATACAGCTCTTTTTGTGAAGTGTGTATTCTCCACTCCTCTGTGATACCTTTTGTGGGGTAGTCACTGTATTACATTTCCTAAAGCATTACAATTTACAAAGACCCCCAAGAGGGAAAAGAATGACTAAGATTATATTAAGCTTTGTGTTCAATATATGGGAAGTTACTCATAGCTGTAAGGAAGAATAACACGAAGAAGTGGCTTTGTTGTTGTTGCATTTGTTAAATTGCCAAGATTCGAGTTTACTGAGGATTATAGTTCAGTTTGCAAACTAAAGCAATGTCT
The DNA here is from genome assembly GCA_013396935.1 of Baryphthengus martii. NCBI lineage: Eukaryota > Metazoa > Chordata > Aves > Coraciiformes > Momotidae > Baryphthengus > Baryphthengus martii. The sequence goes on from VWZK01011225.1 coordinate 1,841, forward strand.
TATTTGATCTAAAATAAGATCATACTCTTTTCAGTTCAAAAGACAATATGAGTCATTTTTACATAACTGTGAAATTGCACATAGATTTTAGCCTTTGCAAGTGGTGCTTCTCGAAAGTTTTTGGCTGATACCGTTTTCTTGGTAGCAATTGATTGAAATCTTCTGAATCAGTAGAAATCAAATCTCAATCTCCCTCTTCTACATATAAATGTGTATACCACTCCCTGGTTAAAGATGTTTTGATTTCAAATGTATTTAAACTTAAACTGTAATAGCTTTCAATTTAAGGCACTTAAAAAAGTGCCAGTGATATGTTACAAAAACTAGTCAGAGGAACTTCAGAGGACTTAGCAATGGTGAAAGTCAGTGTTGATTAAAGTATTTGATTGGGGAGGGATCTGAACTACAGCTCACAATATTCTAAGTAAATCCTATCATCTTCAGGACAGGTTGTATGTAAATAATTTTTGTCAACTCAAAAAAAAACCAACAATGCCCAACCCCTCTCCCCCAGCCAACCAACCAATCCTGGTAAGCAAGTTAGTATTAAAAAAAAAAATTTAAAAATTATGTATGAAAAAGAATGAGAAAGTGACACAAGTTGAAATTACAGTCTTATTTATAATATTTTGTTCACTGCCTGTAACTTCAGTCCACATTATTCTTGCTGAATTGTAAGAGTATCATTGAGATGGCTAAATTATGAAAGTATACCCCCTTAATCTCACTTGCAAAATAGAAAGCATGAACAGGCATCTCCAGAAGGTAATGAATACTATTTTGGAATATCCTGAGTTTCTCTACGGACAGCCTGTGTCTTTCCACTAAATACAGAATGCTGAAATGAATATGGTCCTAAGTCAGTGAGGTATATAATATAAATTAATCTGTATCTGAATCCAAAATACTGAAGTGATAGTTCAGAATGAGGAAACTGAGGAATCTTGCATCTATAGAACAAGCGGAAAGTATTATATGGTTCAANCGAATCCAAAATACTGAAGTGGTAGTTCAGAATGAGGAAACTGAGGAATCTGGGGAAGCTTGGGGAAAAAATCTTGCATCTACAGAACAAGCGGAAAGTATTATATGGTTCAAGAAGAAAGTGAGTAAGAGTATGATATACTATTGTAATTGTACATGATAAAATAACACAGGAAATAAAGCGGAACCTTTTGTTCTTCCTATCACATAACAGGAACAAGGAACTATTCTGGGAAATTCTAGGATAATAAATGCAAAACTTATAGAAACATACAATACCAATTGGAAGGGACCTCAAGGATCACCTGACCCAGCTTTTTGTGGGAAAATCATGGTCTAAATAAGATGGCCCAGCACCCTGTTCACATGAATCTTTAAAAATATGTCCATTGTTGTCCTTGTTGAACTTCATCAGGTTTTTATTAGCCCACTCTTCTAGCCTATCCAAGCCTTCCTACAGTGAGGTTCTCCTTTCTGGAGTGTCCACACGCTCAGTTTGATGTCATCAGCAAACTTCACCCCATCATCAGTACACTTGGTCCCATCATCCAGATCATTTATGAAGATATTAAACAATGTTGAGCTCAGTATCAGTCCCTGAAGGACCCTACTTGTGACAGGTTGCCAGTTTGAAAAAGGGCTATTTACCACCATCCTCTGGATGTGGTCTCTCGGAGAGCTCCCAAACCACCACACTTGTCCATACCATAACGCATCAGTTTCTCTAGGAGGAGGCTATAGGAAACCGTAACAAAAGCCTTGGAGAAATCAAGTTAGACAACGTCCACCGCTTGCCCTGTATCAACCAAGTAGGTTACTTTGTCGTAGAAGGCAATCAGGTTTGTCAAGCACTATTTGCCCTTGGTAAATCCATGCTGGCTTTTTCCAGTTATGTGCTTCATCTCTCTTGTGATAGCTCCCAGAAGGGTTTGTTTCATAACTTTCTCAGGGACTGAAGTAAGCCTGATAGGCCTATAATTTCCTGGGCCTTCCTTTAAGTCCTTCTTGTAGATGGAGGCGACATTAGCATTCTTCCAGTCTTCTGAGACGCCCCTCAATCTCCACGACTTCTTACAGATTACAGAGAGCGGGCTCATAACACTGTCAGCCAGCTCTCTTAAAACCCTCTGGTGGGTAACATTTGGGCCCACTTTACAGGGGTCAAACTCCTGTAACAGTTCGCGTACCATCTCTTCCTTCTCTGACAGTGCATCTGTGTTTACATTCACATTTTTGCTCCTAAGGCATGGGGCCTAAAAGTGCTGGTAAAGATAGATGTAAAGAAAGCGTTGAGAACGTCTGCAGTTTCAGTGTTGTTGGTGACTGATTCACCTTCCCTGTTTAACAGCCGGCCAGTATTTTCTTTCAGTTTCTGTCTGTTGTTTATACATCTGAAAAACTCTTTCTTTTTGATGTCTCTGGCCAATTTCAATTCAAGCTGAGCTTTTACTTTTCTAACTGCATCTCTGCATGCTCTGACAATTCCCTTGTAGTTCTCAATGGGAATTGCCAATGGGAATATTTGTCCACTTTTCCATCTCTGGTATGCTTCTCTTTTGGTTTTGAACAGGCTCAGAAGCTCGCCAAGGGAGTCTCCTACTCCACCTACTACCCAAGACTTTAAAGGGGATGAATGGGTTTTATGCTTCCAAAAGAGCATTCTTGAAAAGCTCCCAGCACACGCTACCTCCCTTGTCCTCCATGGAAGCTTCCCATGGAATCCCTCCCAATAGAGCTCTGAGCAAGCTGAAGTTTGCTCTTCTAAAGCCTAAAACCTTTGTCTTAGTACTAACCTACTGTGTCCTCAGCAGGATCCCAAACTCCACAATATTGTCATGACTGCAGCCAAGGCTACCACTAACTGAGATATTATAAAGTGGGTTTTCTTGGTGTATGAGCAGCAAGTCCAGCAGTACCTCATTCCTGGTTCACACATCTTACATTTGTATGAGGAAAGAGTCCTCTACGCATGCCAGGAACTTGAAGGATGACGCACGATGTGCTGTGTTGTTTTTCCAACAAATGTCTGGGTAGTTGAAGTCACCTGTAAGAACCAGGTTCTGTTGACCCAAAGTCTGCTTAAATGACCCAATCACTGCTTCATTGGCCTTACCATCTTGTCCTGGAGGTCAGTAGCAGACACCTACTGTAAGATCTCCCTTGGGGATGATCCCTCTGATCTTGAGCCAGAGGACTATGATAGGGCTTTCACAATTGCTGTGGTTAGCTTCTATGTATTCAAGGTTCTTAACATAGAACATAACTTCTCCACCTCTTTTTCCCTGTCTGCCTTTATGAAACAGCCTACAGCCATCCATCACAATCCTCCATTCATGTAAGTTGTCCCACCATGTTTTAGTTATTCCTATGATATAACTTTCCGACTGGGCTCAGAGCTCCAGTTCCTCCTGTTTGCTCCCCAGGCTGTGTGCATTGGTGTAATACACTGGAAGTTGTTGGTCTTCCAGCTCTCATCCTGGGAAGCAGGTAAGAAACATTTGTCAATGCTCAGGTTGGCCTGGCTTATTCCTCAGTTGGTTGCAATGGTATGAGCATTGCCACATTGGACCTCACTCCCCAAGTCCTTTAGTTTAAAGCCCACATCACCAAGTGAGCCAGCCTACTGCCAAAGAGTCCCTCGCCTCTACTAGACAGGGGGAGCCCAACCGTTCCTAGTAGGCTATAGTCTATGAATAATGTCTCACTACCATAAAAGCCATACACCCTCATGGCTTTGTAGCCTTCTTTGATTCTGCCCCGTTTCTGGCTTGCAGCGTTATTTGTGCCCACATGAAAGAGTAGCAATGGATAACAGTCTGTGCTCATGATCAGTTGTGGCACCCTCTCGGCAACATCTCAAACTTTAGCTCATAGAAGGCAGCGTACCTCTTGTGACTTGTCGTCAGGCCAGCAGATGGGCCCCTCAGTGCCCCTCAACAGAGTCACCCACTATGAGCTCTCGTTGCTTCCTTTAGTGGTATCCACTGTGTGCTTCTGGTACAGTTTCTCCTTGCAGACCTTGCTCATGAGTGTCTTCAGCTGTTAAAACTTCACATCTGTTTTTGGTTGTAATGCTGGAGACTGGGGACTGAAGAAGAGTCCTGCTTTTGTGGGTCACCAGGGTCCAAGGTGCCTTGTTCTCTGTGGTGTCCACCACATGGTTCTGAAACCATTTATCTATCGCTGATTCTGCTCCTCTAATGCTGCACAGTCTTTTAACTGATTGCTGCAACTTGGCTACACAACGCAAAAGATCACCAAGAGGTACACACCTCTTGTGAGTACTTACCTTTCCTCCAGGAGAGGTGTCTGAGCATCCAATGCAACCTACGGTCTGTACTGAAGTCTCCTTCTTACCAGTTCTGTATGGGTGGATGTGTTCGATTATCTCAGAGGCTTTCTCTGTAGAAACACTACTATTAACTCTGAGGCAAGTACCCACCATTTATGGGAGAGACCTCTTGAGCCGGTAGGGTGACTATGCCCTTCCTGCATGAACTTCCACACAAACCGCCACACCATGTCCTGGCTGACACATCACATTCTGGTTGCCCACTCTAGTCGCTCGCACTTCCAGGCCACTTTTTATAGATGTAGGAGTGCTGGCCATTGCTCTGGCAATGCCCAGGTGTCATCAGCATCTCCCACAAGAGCTGCTGGCTGCAGGTCTCTCTACTGACCTGGCATTTTTCTGACGCAGGAAAACCCACCATGCACTGAGGTCTGTTCTCCTGCGGGCTGGGTCAGCTTTGGAGCAGTTCCCCGTGGCAGCTGACCAACAGAACAGAAAAAAAAAAAAAAATCACTTGGTCCATAATTACAGTCCCAGAAATGAGAGCTGGGAACAACAAAGAGATTAGTCAATGCTCCTGGGTGCCACATTATTTCAAGTAAATAATACAATCACTGAATGCTCTGTTCTGTAAACCTAAATCCTGTGGGTTTTTTTTATCCTTTAGAATTCTCCAGGCTTAAATCTTACTTATTTTATGAAAATGTCTCTTGCTTATATAAAGTCTAATCATTTCACATGTTGTGAATCCTTGCTGATGAACTGTACTGTTCATACCCTACTTCAGAAACTTTCTGCCTTACATAAACCTCCCCTATAAGGAGAAATTGATACCATTTACCTTCTATAATCTATTGTTAGATTATTTTCTAGGTCTTGAAGTTTCATGTTAAACGTTACTGATGAGAACCATTGCTAGAACTAAATGTGATATGATCATAAGAACATAAGAAAGGTCAACCTGATTCAAACCAGTCACCTAGGTCTTTGATAGTGGTGAATACCTAATACCCAGTAAGGAGCTCAAGAACAGGATAAATATATTTCTGGTATTTTTTTCCTGGAAGGAAACAGCTCGTTGCCCAGACAACTTTAGAACATCTCCAAGGATGGAGACTTCATGACCATTCTGGGCAACCTGTGCCAATGCTCAGCCACCCTCACAGTGAAAATTTGCTTCCTGATGTTCAGAGGGAACAGTTTCAGTTTGTGCCCACTGCCTCTTGTCCTGTCACTGGGCACAGGCTAAAAACAGTCTAGCACCATCCTCTTTACACCCTCCCTTCAGGTATTCTATACACAGATGAGACTCCCCTTGACCCTTCTCCAGGCTAAACAGTCCCAGCTCTCTCAGCTTTTCCTCATAGATGAGATGCTCCAGTCCCTTAGTGTTAGATGAGTTCTCAGAATTTCTGTTTCTTGACGATGAGGTTTTAGATAAGCTCACCACGTCATTTGAAACTTTCAGGCTTGGTTCATTGAAGAAGCAAACAAAGCTTGATGCCTAGTCTCAAATCCAACTCCAATCTTTTTCAGATATCTGAAAATTTTATAGGAAATCACAGTTTTTCAGCCTGGTCACAGTTCTTCAACCTTGATGACTGGTTTTCCCAAATGGTCATAATCTCTGTTTTGGTTTAAAAATACAAGTTTTATGAAGACATGTTTTCAAAGAGTTGCTGGTTTTATGTGTGGACAACAAAACATATTACAAATTTGAATAGCCAAATCTATTTAGTTGACAATTTTTGAAAAGTGAAAAATGAAAGCTGATTTTGTTTTAAATCATCATGACCATTTAAAAAAAAAAATTTTAAGCTAATAATAATAGAGGAAATTTTGCCTTATTTTTTTAGTGCTTTAGCATTGCATATTCCTTCAAACTCTACATAAATGGAAGTTTGTCATGTGTAAGCAGCAGAGTTAGAGGTACAGAGATGATGCCCATATTTTAGGACATGCAAATGTTTACCACAATTTCATGCAGGAATGCCACATTCTCAGAGTTCTACTTGTCAAAGTGAGAAGCTATTGCCTGCAATGAACTGCAGAGACAATTATTATTGAAAGGGAGGGGAAGAATCAGGATCGAAGGAGCTGAAAAGGGGCATACCTCAAGGTTATACTTTAGGGTCCATCTTGTTTAATATTTTCATCAATGCTTTTGGCATCCACAACTGATTTGCTGACCATGAAAAGTTTGAAGTCATCATCGATACAGAGGAAGATTGTACTGAAAGGACATTATGACACTCAGGACTCGAGTAATATTAACACAATGAAATTGCACACTATGAAATGAAAGATAATGCAATAGCAACAAAACAGTCATCAGTAAGCTAGAAGCTCGTTCCTTGAAAACCACTGGAAAAGAGTAGGACTTGGGTATATTACTTGATTTTGGGATGAGTATTGTGGCAAGTTTTGGGATGTAGCCGTTAAAAGCAAATACCATTCTGGTGTGTTTCAGGCCATATGTTTCAGAGGTGATAAGGAAGTATTATTGTCAATCCTCACTTGTGTTTGTTCTGGTGAGCTCTGTTCAAGAAGGATTAGTTCAAGTTTCTTTTCAAAGAAGGACTGCTTAAGTGGTTAGAGAAATGATAGCCTGTTGTATAAATGCAGACTAGCTTAGGTTAACCTAATTTAGATTAAAACAAATGCTGAAAGAGTAGAATTACTCATAGGGTAAAAAAGATTAGAAGAAGAAACAATGGTAATGGACAACGGTCACACAAGAATAAATAGGTTGTGAACTTTCTGATGAAATTTAGGCTAGAAATTATATGACTATTCCTAACCAGCAGAAAGTATTTAAGGTAACATTTTCAAGACAGTAAATTTATGCAGGAAATGCACAATGTCATCCAGGAGACTGGATTTAGTGACCAGGGCAGCTCTCATAGTCTCATCTTCCTGTAACTCTGTTCAGTATTATCTCCAGTCTTATGCATTTTTCTTCACTAGGGTACAGAACATAAAGTTTGATGATGTCCTGAACCGAGATTAGGTGGTTGAGGACATTTCAGAACAAGTACCTCTGATTTTAGTATCACCTCATTTCAGGAGTGCAGTGGACTGAACGTAGAAATGGCTTATCAAAAGGTTCAGCAAGGAAATAGAAGGAAAACAATAAGAATGTGCAACCAGGGGACAAATGATAGGATTGAATCTTTATTCCCAGACACATGTTCTCCAGCAGCTCCCAAAGATGTGGTGCCTCCCTGTGTCATATTGAATAGTGCCTTCAAGGAGGCTATGGCAGTTAAAATTTAGAAAGGTTTTCCAAATTACTTTTTTACTGTAAGGATTCTTATTTTCGTGTAGCAAATAAAATGAGTAACTCTTCTCTGCAACTGTGCATCTTATTCTGTGTTTCTAAAAGTGTGACTTTGTAGGAAACAGAAGTTTAAAATACATTACTCTGACAAAACCTGGAACCACTGCATAATTTTGTGTGTACAGTTTCCTGAGGCAATGTTCTACTCAGTTTCTTTCTTGTTTTCATTTTAAAGTTATCATGATAAAATTACTTTTTTTTTTAATATATTATTTGATTCTACAAAGAATTTTTGAAACTCAGCAATAGTAACTCTGATAAAGGCTTCGAGATTCTAGAGATTTAAAGCAGGTCGAAGTAGTTAGTTATTAAATGCAATAGTGTCTAATTTTCATATTTAGAAAATATCTCTCTTCCTGTTTACACTTATATTTACTGGTCTTAGTCAGTTAGTTTATGGCCGTTATTTTGGTAATGTGGAAGTGCATGCCATGTATATGCTGCACCTCACGGCCTTTGGAACTTCAGTGAGATAAGCAGCAATCCACTGCAGATTCCCTCAGTTCAAAGTAGAGAGCCACTGCACTTCAAAGAATCTCTGTCAGTTTTTACACCAGCAGCAAAGTATCATCTCTTCCCATTCCACTCCACTACTGTTCAATTGACTACGAGACATATACTGTATTCCTTTTAAACTGACATTTGAAATAACACATGCAGACTTCTGACACACTTAGTGCAAAGTTTTGTGTATTAATATAACAAATGTTTTTAAGAGCCCAAGCTGGTTGAAAACCAATTCTCAACCTTATTTTTTTGATTAAAAAATGAAGTTTCAAAAATTGTTTTTGCTTCAGTGAAGAACGAAATTAAACCAGGACCATCTCGATTTCTTCTGAGTCATGATCAATATCAGGGAATTCACCTGAAGTATATGACATTATGTTTTTGCACAGAATTAGGCAGATTATTGATATTATCATTGGCTCTGAAGATTTTCCTTCCTCTGTGGCTTTGACCATTCTGATCATGTGATAACTTCCTAAAGAAAGATTCATAAAAATATGTATGTGCTGTTTAAATCTTTTGATTTTAATAAACTGCAATTATCTGACAAAACTCCCCACCATCTGTAATGCATCATTCTTAAATATCTGCCGGTTTTAAAGTATGGATCAACAACAAGGAAGTGCTGACTCTTATGTCTTTTTTTGTTGATCAAATTGCCATAATCAATTCCTTAAGCAATTAATTGTGTTAGCAGATTTTTTTTCTTTCATAATTCATTTAATAATTTGACTCTTTGATTTACTTAAGCTCAAAGTAACTGCTAACCATTCCATTATTATTGTTGTTCATCAGCCAAGGTTCACTCTTTTCTTTATCACAGTTTAGATAAAGAAAGAAAGGATTTTAAAAAAAGGCAAAATTTTTCTCTCACAGAATCTCAACTACCTTCTAAAAATATTTCAGAGGTAAGCTCTTTTTGATGTAATGACAGAGGAGAAGCTTAGATCGGGCATTTTGACATTAGGAGGCATCTTAAATCTAAGAGCAGCTTTAAGCAGGTATCAGATCCAAGAAGCTCCAGGAAGCCCTGTCTCCACAGGTTACTGGGTGACCTCAAGCCCAGAAAGACCACAAGGTCACTCCCCTGTGCTGGAATAAGCTTTGGACTGCTACAGGTAAGTAAAAGTACTTGTGTGGCTGAGTTTTCACATACTGGTTAAACCACCTATGTCCGCCTCATGGCCTACCAGCAGAAACAAGTGTGAATCATAGAATCATAGAATGTTAGGGTTTGGAAGGAACCTCTAGAGATCATCTAGTCCAGCCCTGATGCCAGAGCAGGATCACCCAGGGCAGGCCACACAGGAATGCATCCAGGCAGGTTTTGAAAGTCTCCAGAGAAGGAGACTCCACAACCTCTCTGGGCAGCCTGTTCCAGGCTCTGTCACCCTCACGGCAAAGAAGTTTCTCCTCATCTTGAGGTGTAGCTTCCTATATTCTAACTTAAACCCATTATTTCTTGTTCTATTGCTGGGCACCACTGAAAAGAGATTGTCCCCTTCCTCTTGACACCCACCCCTCAGATATTTATAGACATTAATAAGATCCCCTCTCAGCCGTGTCCTTTCAAGGCTAAACAGCCCCAGTTCACTCAGTTTCTCTTCATAGGAGAGATGTTCTAGTCCTTCATCATCTTCGTAGCCTCCCTTGGACTCACATGGCAGTGGCAGTTGTCAGCTGTGCAGACTTCATCACGTAACTTATGAAGAGCTAGGAGAACAGGAGACACTCTTGTTCAGTTTGGGGAGGAGGGAGAGTCTCCACCTGCAGGTATCACAGTTGCTTTTGAACAATTCCTATGTGTCTGCCAAAAGAGGAACTCTGGGGACAACAAATTGAATTCTGTAGCTGCTTTAGGTGAAACCAACTGCACTTTTAATGCGAACACACACACACACACACACATTAAGCTAGGCAGGGGAGGAGTGTTGGGTTTGTGTTTGGCAGGGATTTGGTAGCAGGAGGCGGGGGCTACTGGCATGGCTCCTGTAGGAAGATTCGAGAAGCTCTCTTGGCTCCAAGCCAGACCCACCACTGGCCAAAGCCAAGCCAATCAGTGCCTATTCAACAACTTATTTAAGAGGGGAAAGCAACAACTTAGTTAAGAGGGGAAAACCTGTTGGGCTGGTTCTTTTGTTTTAGAAGTTTTTTTGTTTTCGGAGAGGAGTGGGACTGGAGAGAGGTAACCATGCAGGCACTAAGGACAGCGAGGAAGGAGGAAAGAAGGCATGCCAGAGCAACCATTCCTCTTCGCCTGTGGTAAGACTACAGGCTGAGCCCTTAGAGAGCAATGGTAGGGCAGAATCCCACCTGCAGCCCATGGAGGACCCCACACTGGAGCAGGGGACTGATCCCAAAGATGACCATGACTGAAGGAAGCCCAAGCTGGAGCAGTCCATGGATGAGAGGACATCAGCCTGCAGCAGAGACCCATTCTAGTTGAAGAAGTTCATGGAGGACTGTCTCTTTTAGGAGGGACGTAGTGTTGTAGCAGGGGAGAATTGGGAAGAGTTTCCACCCTGGGGAGGAAGGAGCAGCAGAAACAACACGGAACGGTCTGGGACTGACTGCAAGTCCCATTCCCTGCCTCCTCGCGCTTCTGGGGGGAAGAGGTAGCAAGGCTTGGCCCAGCAAGAAGCGGGTGGGAGGGAGAGGTGTGTTTAAGATCCAGTTTTATTTATCAATGTCCTATTCTGATTCAGTTGGTAAATTGGTGGTGGTTTTGTTTAAATATTAAAGTATGCCCTCCCAGTCGTTAGTCTCGAGCCTTTTGTTGTGTTTTCTCCTCACCATCCCACTGGAGGGACAGTAGGAGCGAGCACAGTGGCTGCATGGTGGCTTTGTTGCCAGCTGGTTGGGCTTAAACCACACAGGAGGCATGAACCACAGATTTGAGAGAGGCACAGTATATGGAGAACCAAAAAATAAGAAAGATTCCCTCTTCATAAGTCAGCCAAAAATTAAGACTAAGAAGCATCTGAACCTAGATACAAACCCAGGAAAAAAAAATGTAAAATTATTGTGCTAGAAATTGAAACTATTCTATTTAGCTGCCTTTATTATTTAAGGGTCATTTGTTTTTCCCCTATGCAATTGAGCTGTTTGTTTTACTTTCCCTCTCAGGTTAAGCTACAAAAAGCTGAAAACCTGTACATGGAAACAGTTCAGAGAGATGCACTTTTATTTCATTTTTTTTACCCACCTGATCACTAAAATCTGTAGTTACAATTTCTGACACAGTCTTCCCCTAGCCTTTTTAACATACAGAAAAATGACAATTGATTTTTAAAGATCAGCAAATATGATCTCCTTTAGGATTAGGAAAACTAGTAGTGACTTCTGTCTTGAGTCTAGTATCCACATTTGTGTTGGTCAGGCTGATGTGAGTACCTGGAAGAATGATAAATGACAAGGCTGAATTTGAAGGGATAGAGTCATGTTGGGGCTTAAGGACATGATGAAAAAATCATACACAAATAGCATTTTGAGTGTCCCTTAGGCCTCAGCATTTGAGATTTTTGAGGAGTATTGACAGAAGGCACGCATGAAAAGAAAGGAGGGCAGACCAGGAGTAAGTACGGAGAAATATACTAGGAGTGAGATACCAAAAACACGGGAATGCAAACGGTACAAAAGGGAAAGTGTGGAAGATGCAGGCTGTCGCACATGAGTGTCTCTGCAGTCATCTTTGACTAGTAGTGAGCCCAGAGGAGTCCTAATACACAGCAGAAATTGTGTGTTCATTTAAATTGGAACTTTTAATACACACAGTGTTTTATAAAAGGTTTTTTTTTCCTAAATATAAAAAGTATTAGATACCTTGTGCTATGTAACAACTTTTTTTCTATCCCACTCCCATTTCACTGCTCATTACCCTGAGAGCTCACAAAGATACAAACCCTTATGGAGGTGGCCATCCTTAACTGAAGTCATCAGTGGGATTACTGTTTGTCAGTTTTACCCTCCCACTACTACTGGATTAGCTGCTAATCCAATCTAAACGTGTGGAGTTCATTAAAAACAATTGTAGCAACAACAACAACAAAATCCAGAAAAATCTCACAATCTGTCTGAACTATCTGCCATTTTCAAAAATATATGAAGCTAAAACTGAGGGATCTGGTAAAAATCCCCTCCACCCATTGTCCTAAAATTCAGTTGTCTTTTGAAATGAGTCATGAAAAACCCAGTTAATTTCTCTTACCATTTTACTTCCCAGTCAAATCCATTTGCACCTATCTGATTCATTCATGCTCACCCTGGTCTTCATTTTGCTAACTTAAACTGGTAGTAATGTTTGTGGGCTCAGTAAATATATTGCTACTCCAAGCAATTTCAGAGGTTCATGTTCATCATGGTGTAACATAGTGCTCTACAACATTACTCAGTTCAGCAATATTTGTCCAACTCCTTGCAGCATAATCTTGCACAGCTACATTCATTTCACTGGGAGAGAAGGTGGCAAAATGTCAGCTGTTGAATCAAGTAAATTCACTAAAAATTCCTATGGTTCTGCATTCATCTGCACATGAACCACATTAATTTTCATCAAATCATACAGTTATATTGGTACAATGCCATTCACAACAATTACAGTTCTATTTAACTACATGTAGAGTTGAAATTATGGCATAAAAATATACACTGGAACTATATTCCTTTCAAAATCTTACCTTAACCTGCTTATGCATTTAATAGACATTATTATAAAAAGAGTGCATTTCCCTGAGGTAAGACAGGACTCATGATTAATGATTTATGATGTTTTATGTTGCTTCAGGAGATTTTTCACAGTTCATTTGCCAGTTCTTCACTACTTAGATTTACTTACTTACTTTCCTTTATGAAATTTCTGGGTTCCACATGAATGGGCATCTTATTTTCATCTCATCTTAAATGTATTTGATGTAAATCTTAATATTGAAAGTTAATTGTAACTATTGTAACTTCTACCTCTAAGTTAGCACAACTAAAATACTGTGTGTGTTTTCTAGAGAAAACAAAATAAAGATTTTGATTTATCTGTTAGGTGCTTTTTTTTTAACTGAAATTGTCTCTTACCTCAGCTATAAAAAAATCCCCAATAATTAATCTTTACAGGACACAGATCATGTGAAGTGTGCATAAGATCCTACTAATTCTTTTCTCTAAGCAAATATTTACGTATTTCCAGAAGAAACAATGCTGTGTATCTGTGTCATACTAACATATTATTGAATTGCACAAGAACTGTCCAGTCATGCAATATCCACTCTACTTAAAAAAACCTCCATAAGCAGTCGGATGATAGGACAAATGCCACAGATACACCCTGAAACATTAACTTGTTATTGTTAAACAAATACACAGTGCTGGTATTTTAACAGCGTTGTAAACAAACAGCTTGTTTTGAGAAGATTTCGTGATAAGCAAAATGATATACTTCTGTATCAGTTTGGACCAAGGCCTTAAAGAATCTTTACAAATCCTAAAATTCTCACAACATCCCTTTACTGTAGGCTGCTGGGCATTACACCGTCGTTTGAGGAGCACTTTAACAGTAGCTTGTCTATGCTAAGATGGTATTTTGGTTGCTAATATCGCTCATTACCTCCAGTAGCAAGCTCAGAATTGTCATGTAACTTGGTTGCTGTTGTCATTATTGTCATGACTAGAACATTACCTAAGGGCAATCAGAGGCCCCATCTTGGCTGCAGCTCCTCCAAGTGAAGCGCATGCCTTTGCTTATCTGTGGAAAAGATTCCCCGGAGAATGCTTTCTCATTATCCTAGCACAGCTGCAGGTATTCTTGATCTACAACACAGTTGTCCTAACAACATGGTTGGCTTCAGTACGTTTAATAGTAAGGTTTATTTCTGGCTCAGCTATAATTTCGTGGAACTAGGTTTGGGAAGAATCACATATATCAGCTGGGACGCTGTGGCAGTTGTGGTGTTCTTCTGTCAGCTGCAGCTGAAATGTTTAACTGTGATGTGATGGTACTTGAAAGAAATTGTGATAATAAAAAAAAGTGGAGCCAGCTTGTCTCTGCTAAGGTTCATTGCTCTCCTAATATTAACAAATAGAACTGACATTATCAGCTTGGAACTACTACTATCCGCAAGGCTCAGAAACATGTTCACAGATGATCAGCAGCTACGGACTTCCAGCTGCAGTTCTCTCTCTAATGACAATACACAAACACGTTAATCTCATGTTGGCCAGAACCATTTGTAGAACCTTTAAAAAACTTGCAAGCAAATTCCAACTCATACTCTGACAAAGGTAAAAATAATATGGATAGGATTTCAGTTGTTAGACACTGAAATATGCTTAAGGTTTTTTGTCTAAAACATTTCCTAAATGCAAAGAAAATATTTTGATGTCTGTTACACTTCCTAATAAATGTTGCCAATTCCATCTTCAGATTGGTTCCTAGTTTAAAAAATATTACTACATAATTTCCTTTCATTTAAGTAATGAGGAAACAAGGGAAATAAAAAACCCAAGATGTTTCATTGTTTGAAGCAAGGGCCCAATGCAAAGCCTACACTTGCTTTAAGATAACTGAGTCTTCAGAGCATTAACTCAAAAAAATGCTCCTTTAGTTCCTTTGCTAAATAAGATTATACCCTTTATAACAATGACATTCGGTGCAGACTTATTGTTTTAATTAACCAGTTAATCGATTTATAAAGCATCTGTGCAGATTACTGTGCAGTACTTTGAAAAAGTGCTTATTTAGCTTTTCTCCCAGGTGACTGAAATAATCAAAATTATTTCTTAATTCTCCAAACATGTTAAAGGAAAGCTTTATCATGTTTATTTTTGAACTTTTGATAAGACATGGAAGCAGAACAAAAAGGTAGTGTTTTTCCACAGCAAGCCATAGAAGCAGTGGACTGCACATGTGGCCAGCTGGATTGCTTCAGAGCACACAACAGAGGGCAGGAGCTGTTGCTACTGTGTGTGAAAAGGCGCACTCAGCTCTGCTGGGAATATGCTGCTTTACTGCCTTTTTTACTGCAGAGTGATGATTACCTGCCTGCAACCTACAACGTAGACCATTCAGGATATCAGGCAACTGTTATCGGCAAGAAAGAAGGCTTTAGGGGACAAGTGAGAACCTTCTAAGAAGTTTCATGTTGTAGGGGAAAAAAAAAAAAAAAAAGAAAAAAAGACAAAGCCAGGTAGCCTTTCTAATACAGCACATGTTAACAAACAGCTGCAGGCAGATCTAAATGAAAAGCCAGACTTTGCCTGCTGGTGTCATTTCCCCGAGCACCATGGGGAGCGGTGCTCTCTGGTGGACAGAAGGAAAATTTGGTTTGAGAAATCTGTCTTCGGTGAGCCAGATACTTAACGCGACTTGGAGCTGAAAAGAAGAACAGAGTGCGTTCCCTCCGTGGAAATCTGCTGGGCCAGTGTGTCTGAGGGAAGCACCCAAACGGAGAATCGTGGATCTGCTGCTTATCCGGCCCCGACCTAAGCTCGAACCCCGGGCTCTACCCTGGATATGCCCACGAGAGCACCTCAGCCTTGGCCCCTGACGCCAGAAGCTCAAGGTCACTTCTTTCCGATCCCCATTTGCTCCGAGCCGAGTCAGGGCGGTGCACACCCCCCGGAGCCCAGCGTCACCCCGCGGGCAGAGCGGAGCTGGGCTGCCGGCTCCGACGGGGGCTCGCTCGGCATCGCTCGCTCAGCACCGCAACCTCCGCGGCAGCGGCAGAAAAGCTCCGCCTCCGGCGCTTCGGGAACCGCCTGATAAAGGCAGGTGCGGGCGAGCAGCCGGACCCCGGCTCGAAGCATCTGCCTACGCACAGAGCCCCTGACCCGTCTTGGGCCACCTTGTGCGGAGCGGTACCGGAGCCGGGCGGTGCAGCCGTTCCAGGACCACCCCCTCCGCCCGCCGAGCGCTCCCCTGCCCCGCAGCCTCCGGCCGCGTCTTCGCGAAGGGACAAGGACCTCGCCCCCAAGGACCTCCGGAGAGGCGGGATTTCTCCGGGAAGGGGAAGCAGGATTTTGTTGTGTGGCTCGGAGATGAGGCAGGTATCTGGAGTGGGGTTTCTCCTGGGGCTGATGGCTATCCCAGCGGCGCTGGGACAGAGAAGCTCGGGAAACTCTATAAATAGCAGCCAGTCTCAAGATTTTGCCATCGTCTCTTTCAAATGGCATCACGTCAAGGACCCTTATATCATTACGCTCTGGATACTTGTGGCCAGCTTGGCCAAAATCGGTGAGTCTGAAGTTATATACTAGAACATGACCTCTCCTTTTCCCTTCCCCCTTCCCCTTCTCCCACCCAACATAAATGAAGAAAGGTTGTCATAAATCCATTGACGCGTTTTCAGGGGTTTTACTGTCCGGATTTCATAATACTGCCCTGCGCGGTGCTTAGCAGAGCGATTTTCAGCTGCCCCAGTGAGTTACCTAGTTCATTTTCACCTCCTAGGAACTGTGGCTTCTGCATCTGACTCCGTGCAAACCCTTGCGATTCCTTGAAACTTTGCATTACTATTGCTCCCGCGAAAAATCTTTTTACGGAAGAGAAACATCAATTGGGCCTGGTTGTTTACACAATATCTATTCCAGTTTATGATATGCTAGTCTTCTGATTATGGTTGGTAGCTATATTAGCTAGCAGCAGTAGACATAAACACTGTAAACTACACATACAAATTTAGCATTCTCTGGTTTGCAGTGCATTGTGGAATTAGTGAAAGAGTATAATTTATAAAAGTAATAGCTATTATCAAACCGTCTGATGCAGCTAAAAAAAATACAAGCTTTAGAGCACACAGAATTTTCTTCAAGAAACTGAAATGAGTGAAAAGCAGGGACTTACTCTAACTTCAGTGTAGTTTAAGTGAATTTATATGAATGCTCTAACTCTTCTGAACTTTGTGACTTTTAGAAAAGAAATTTCATATTGATAACACTTTGCTGAGCTAGAAAAGTTACTGTTTAATTGGAATGTTTATTATTTGCTTCATACTATTATTTTCAGTCCTTTTACTTTTGAATCTAAAAACAGACCTCCAGTTTGGCTGACACTGAAAATGTCATTTTAAATTTTCAGTAAGTTCTCTAAAATCAGTCTCAACTCAGAAGGTATGTTTGGATGAAAATTCTACTAATATTTTTCTGTACTTGTACCATTAATACTAATTTGAGATACCAGAATCACATTCCACGAATTTTGTATACCACAGAGAATGGAAGACGGAAAAAGGTATACCTAGGTATGTTTTATCTAATACATAAACTAAACATTTTAAGGCTTGTGTGGAAAATACTGTCTCCAAATCCTAATAAAACATTTTTAAAATTAGAAATTATATATAGAAGTGATACTCTAAAGCATTTTTCAATGATACCTGCATCTTGGGTTTCACTTGCTTAACCAAAAATAACATAACTAAATATCTGAATTACTTTTGGATTACACCTTGCAAATAGTTTGTGTTCAGATGGATGCTGCATCACCTAGATTACATAAACATGCAGTTTTGTTTTAATTGACTTTTATTGGTGGGTTGTCTCAAGTAGAAAGCTGGGGAAAACAGGTACAGAAAAAAACACTGACAACATTGAGTCCCTATAAAACTGTGCTAGCTAAACTAATACACAGGTTGCTCTGCTCACTTGAACCTTCTTTGAGATACTCTTCTAAGCAAGTATTTGCCCTCTGTGTTATTAAGGTTTGCCTGCTTTGTACATGTGCCACATATTATGGCTATCAGAGCTGTGTCAGAAACCCAGTGAAGCTAACAGAACAGTTAGATTGTCCTATATATATAAAATTGCAATGGTCTGGATTAAGGTGAGCTCTCTTACCATGAAGTCCTCAGTATGAACTCTTGATAAGGCACTAATTGTCCTTGGAGTTCAAGAGCTGAATGCTGATGGTTCTGCTTTTAAATTCTTTGCACTTTCACAGCTGCATAGAGCATGTCACTTGCTAGTAGATAGTGTCTATCATCAACTCTGTCATTTTTCTTCCCTAAGGCTTCCATTCTTTTCTCCCTTCAGATTTATAATTTCAATCCTATACTATTCTGGACATTGTCTCTGCAGAAGCAATGGACAACTGCTGTATTCCACTGAGAGCCTATGAATGCTCCCGCTTTCCTCACCAGTCCGAAATAAAATACAGAAAAGCAGAAATGTACACTCATGGTTCAATTAATAAATAAAGTATAGAGGTGTTCATATAAGTCAATGAGAAAGGGAACTGTAAAAAAACAACTTTCAGCCTTCTCTTTGCCTTGCTGTGTCAAGAGTTCTGGAAAGTGGACCAGAAATCTATCAGAAGATTTTGAACAGCAAAAATACCATGCTCGATCAAAGAAGTTTGATATATTCAAAAAGCAGACAGGAAATAACTGAGAAGGAAATTATAGAATACCTGCCCTTGTGTCTCTTGCTTTACTACCTGAGGGAGGGCGAAGATAGCAGAGTCAAAATGCTGGTTTTGCTGTGGGTTTTTCAGGAGGGGAGGAGCTGCTCTTACAGATGTGGGCTCACCTCTGCATGGCTACAGAGGTTGGCAGAGCTATTTCTCTGGTGGGTGATAGGCAATTGGGTCAGCAAAGGGTATTCTGGGAATTGCAGTAGGCATCTGGGAATGAAAAGTGTATGCAAATAACTTTGCCTTCTCTTGCATTAGAATAGCCTTAGGGTTTTGTGGTTTTAGTTTTTTTAGTTGATTGGTTTATGTTCTATTGCTTGGGTTTTGTTTGTTTCTTAAAAAAAAAAGTTTCAGTTCATAATGCTGTATGGCTTGGGGAAATGTTTATTTCATAGGAGATTCTTGTGGATGTTCATGTTGTGTACATTTCAGAATGTAAACTGGTGCTGACACCTTGTATTCTGCAACCCAAGCTATTGCATGTGAAATCTCATACGCATCCCAAACACATGAAGAAGTGCCTGGTGTTTGGAGCTTTTCTTTTTCCTTTTTTTTTTCTTCTTTTTTTTCCATGTGAAGAATATTTATCTCTTTGGCAAGTCCAAGTATTGCTACAAATGAAACTGGAAGAAAAGTTTTCATGTAGTTGGCTTTCATGCACTGTGGGAAATTAATTTATCTATGTCTACTGTGAAACTTCTGATGCATTTCAGCATACTATTTTACATATTATAATTGATTTGATTTGACCCTCTTCATTTGAAATGTTCCAGCTCTTCATTCTAAGGTACACAGTGTTCCACTTCTGCTCATGATCTGTATTTCCTCTTTTGATAGGCTGTGTTATCACTACAAATGAGTATTCTATGGGATAAGGCCAATAAACTACTTACATGTGTAAAGCTAAGCCAGAAAAACATCTTATCTACATGAAGAAGGTACATGAGGTACACTCCTAGTGGACTTCAGGTATCCACTTCCTAGTACCTCAGTTCTCCAGATAAAACAAGCAATATCAATGAAAAGAACCCAAACAAATACATTTATGTATGTATATATAGTTATAGCTATAGAGTAGAGCATTTCCTACTGTAATTATGTTCATAAATAATATAACATGTTTAATCAACTTGCTTGCACAGTATAGTTCTGATATAGTTTAAGATTAAAGACACAAGCATACTGACCAGACTTGCATGTGCTTTCTAAGTTCACTTTGTCATGTGCTCTCATCTTTCTTGACATATCTTCAGTACATCACATGCTGAAAATAACCTTTTAATAAACAGAGATATAGTGACTGGAAAGTCTGCTACAGAAAAAGCCGGAAATAGGAAAGACATCAGAATACAACTTTGGAAACAAGTAGAAGGAAAGGAATAATCAGCTCAGGAGCTAAAAAAGGACAAGAGAAGAAACAGTTTAAACTCTGAAAAGTGTATACTATTTTTTTTCTGAGATTTCTGAGGCCATGTCTATAAAAACCCCTTATTAGATGCCTGAACCTGCTCAATGTGGAGCAGATAAGCAACTTTTAAGTAATGGTGGGACAGTGAGTGACTATGAACAGAAATTAGAAATGGTACATAGCCTTCTCATTAGCTGTGAGTCAAACATCTTGCTAGCTGTTTTTGTTGGTGCAGTTTGTGTTGAGTGTAAGAAGGTCACAAATACTTTTTCTTTTTTTAAAAAAAAATTCTGTCTAATTGTGCACAAATTCTAAACATTTTTATGTTAGAAATTTATAAGTGGGAGTGATATTTGAATCCAGGGCACCTGGTAAATCCATCTTTAGGAATGTAACAATGCTTTGGAGGAGGGGGAAGAAGTGATTCAGTAAAAATGAACAAACACTTAGAAGGCTGGTCCAGTGATATCTCAGAAAGATCAAAAGATGTCGGATGGACTTGTTGAGCCCATCAGCTGTTGAGATCAGAGGAGGACATGAGCTGTAAAGTACACTGTATCTCTAAGCTCACAGAGATACTTGTTCCTAAAATGCTCTAGTTTCTGTGTGCCCAGCCCCCTTTATATTGTCTCAATCTACTCTGAGAAATGAGCTCTTCAGAGTATTTTGTTAACATAAACAATTGCTGTGGAGAATTTTAAGCATGTTAGGGATGGGCTAGGGAAGGAACTGTGAAATGCAGGTCTAACAACCCATCCAATTTAGACTCCTGGGGCAATATTTTCTTTGAAGAAATCAATACCTCTCCCTCCAAAACAAACTGTCAAAACAATAAGCCCATTTGACTCCCAAGTTTCTCCTCCTGATGTGTTAGTGAAAAGTGTCAAAGTGATATACTGTTTTAATAAAAAAAAAAAGTGATGATAGCTCTTCTGTTGGTAGTTGTTCAGTGAATAATATCTTTAGGAAGAAATGTTGAAGGATGCTTAGCAGAATTTTATTTGAAGTATTAACTGAAAATGAATTCAGAGACTCAAATGGTGAGGATACTACCAGACCCTGTAAAGCTTAAACTACCAGTCTCGTCATTGTTGTAGTGCTCCTTAAAAGCTGATTTCATTAACAAGTGATAATATGAAAAAGGACTTTGCATTGTCTCTAGGAAGTCTGGACTTGGCTACCTCCCCCGATATCATGAACAAGATAACAAGATAAAAAGCTGGAACAGGTTGACATACTTACAAGGGAAGCTTATGCATTTCCTTACTGGATGTAACCTTTTCTTATCTAGCTTAAAAACAATTACATAGAAATGTTATAAATTTGTGTTGGCAGGTATACTGTATAACTAAGGTGTCTTCATTTTAGAAAGATGCTGTACTTCCTCTTGCAAAGTGCTATTTAGGATACTTGGGAGCTAGAAATACTAACTTCTGTAAAATCTCTGCCTTCCAAGGCAACATTTTAGGCAGCAGCAAAGAACATTTCTGACACAGAATAATAGCTTAGCATTCCCAGTCCTAGAAACAACTGTATAACCATGTCTTTATTAAATTTAAGATCTGTAAATGGATGTCTGCTTCCATATTTTATTTCCATTCTACTCTTGTATTTTACTCATCCTTTTCCTGTCCTTTCTGCCTCCCTGAAATGCACATCTCTCTTCTCCCCCCTTCTGTTCTGAGTCTTACAAGTCTCAAGTCTTAATTATTTAGCATAGGGAAGAAGATATCAGGGCAGTATAATTTGACAAGATTCAGATTACATCCCCTGACGAACAGCAAAGGTACAATTGCAACTTGTGTGAATTACATGAGAAAACAATGGCATTTTGAGAATGGCCCCGAATTGAATACAGTTCAGGCATGCATACCTAAGAAAAGATCTCGGCCTTCAATTACTTTCAGGCACCTGTGTGCAAAGTGCTCCGCGTTCTGTGTAGAACAATGGAATCCTTTTAATACGATATTGTAGTCTTAGGATTGTTGAAACCATTGATTTACAGACTTCAGAGCTAAACCTGTGAAATGACTGTAGATCTCTCACGTGGTAATGCAGCAGACTCCAGGGCTGCAAGTAGTAAGTGCAAGCAGCAAACCCTTCTCAGGTACACACAGGTTCTTCAAGTGAAAGGCTTTGTGAGGTGCCCTTTGGTTTTGTGGGGCTTTGTGTGTTAGAGACACTTAGCAAGGAGGCTGGTATTCGACATCTTGAGTTATTGCTTAGACCTGGCAGTAAGAAAGTTGCTTTTCCAGTTGTTTTGACTCATCACCAGAAAGCTATCAAAAGTCAGTGAGTTTCATCACCAGTTTTCTTAAAGAAATATTTTGAATTGCAGAACTTCTTTTCTCCCTATTTACCATGTTTACGTTGCTCTGAACTAATAAGGTAATGGATTCTTCTCTACCTTCTCTATGGCTTGTTCTATTCTAAGATGAAGAGTTGAGTACAAAGTCATACAAAAATATTTTACCTGAAATACTTTTTGCTTTTTCAGGAAATTGTCTCCGATTTTTCTTATCTCTCTGCAGTGGTGCTGTTAATGTCCCAAAGAACTAGGAACTCTATTTATTCTTCGACTTGCTAACAAGTGGCACCCATTTAAAGTTACAGATGATTAAAACAGTTTTGGTAACTGCAGAGCATGACTGGTTGACTGTCTTGTAATATTTTGATTCCTTTTGTAAAACAGTTTACAGAGTATTCACCCTGTGAAAAGAATGACTTGATACTCGATTGACTGCTATGTAAAGCACTGTAAAGTCATAAATACTGAAACTACAGGCTGACAAGGAAGAGCTGATCGAGATGGAATGCAAGACCTCAAGTGGAAACACATTTAAATAGGGCACGAATATTTAATGTCTATTCATGGAAGGAGGAAAGTGGAAGATCTTCTGAAATTCCTATGCAAAAGCAGGATTTTTAAGTAGATGGAACTGTGAGTTTTCTCCTTCCAATAACTGAAAGTAGAAGAAGTCATTCTGGATTCACTAGTTTGTGCCTTGGTGAGTTCTTCTGCTTTTATTTATTGAAAGAAAAAATGCCGTGGCCTTTTGTCAGCCCTGAATGTTAAAATCACAGTAGTCAGACACCAAGGAAGACAATTTCCAAGAAGATCAGTAGATTCATTTTTTTAAAAAAAAAAAAAAAAATTGGTTACAATTTTCTTTGCTTCAATTACAATTTTTTAAAAGTGGGATGTGAAAGCTTTATGAATTCGTTCATTTCCAAAAGTTGGACTTTGAGGAAAATACTAAATATTCAGAAACATGTAATAGTCTTTAACCAGTAAGATTTCATAACGAAAATCTCCCAGGTGAAAACAGGTTGTAAACTGATGGAGGGACGTGTATAAACCTTGTATTTTGTTATAATTAAAACATTCTAACTCCTTTATTAAAATGAATATTGTTACATTGGTTTGGTTCTGTAATAGTATTCCAGGGGCTAGACTACATAGGCTGACATAAGATGGCTTTATGTTAGTGTAAATACGTCAGTACTAACAGTTGTACTGGAGGTATAGTTGTTATGTGATCATACATAAAACTAAATATAGTTGTAATATGAAGTTATTACAATCCTCCTTCAATGGAATAGCAGTAGTGATGAGTACCTGAATGCAGATTTTCAAGTCTTGACAACTTAGACCTTTGCTTAATAAATTCATAGACTAAATGTTATTTAGTGGTTTAAGCGGTTACAGTATTCATGCCGGAGTGAGTGAAACTGT
Source organism: Baryphthengus martii (assembly GCA_013396935.1). NCBI lineage: Eukaryota > Metazoa > Chordata > Aves > Coraciiformes > Momotidae > Baryphthengus > Baryphthengus martii. The sequence goes on from VWZK01011225.1 coordinate 25,501, forward strand.
TTGAATGTTTGCTCTTCTGTTCAGATGCATAGTCTAGAGTTTAAACTGCTAGAGGACTTGTACTGAATTAAGCTGCCAGATTTTCCACTAAAACGGCTCTAGTCCTCAGCGTTCCACCCTACCTACTTCTGGGGATAACTTTGGGATAATAGTGAACTAGGGGAAAATAATCTTTGAAATTGAGTCAGTCAGTGATAAGTGGTTGTGTTTGAGGCTTAAGTCAGTGGGTGATACGCTGCTCCTGTGACATACCTGTCTGAAGCTGATGTCTAGGGAGAAACAACATAGGAATACATACACAGTGTCCGGTAACACAGGTATCAGTTTGATTCTTTGCTTGACACTAGGTCTCCTACGGAGTTCACAGAATCATAGAATCACAGAATGGTTGAGTTTGAAGGGAGCTCTGAAGGTCATCCAGTTCACCTTCCCTGCTCAACCCGGGTGACTTACACCTGTTTGCTCAGAATCACGTCCAGGCAGCTTTTGAATATCGCCAAGGATGGAAATTCCACAACCCTTCTGGGTCACCTGTGCCAACGCTCAGCCATCTTCACAGTATAGAAGTATTTCCTGATGTTCAGAAGGAACCTCCCATCTTTCAGTACTTACCTGTTGCCTCTGGTTCTGTCACCGGGCATCACTGAAAAGAGACTGGCTCCATCTTCTTTGCACCCTTCCATCAGGTATTTATACACACTGGTGAGATTCCCTCTTGTGCCTTCTCCAGGTCTCAGCACTCCAGCCTTTCCTCAGATGTGAGAAAATGCCAGAGGCAAGGGAATGCCAGAGGCCATGATAGTTATGGCTGGGGGGGGAAATCTCCTATGGCTTCCTTATACTATAGCAATTTTTCTCCTCTTTTCTCTTCACAAGACACTGTGCAAGCTCAGACTCTGGATAGGAAGACTTTTTGACTATTGAACTGGTATTTTGTCATCATACTATTATTTATTGGAGTATAGATGAAGATATTTTGAGCTCCAGTTATCTGTGTAAATTAGTTGCCATGGATGATCATTAGTGGAGGACAGTGTATTCTTTTTCAAAGTAGAAATAAATACTGTGTTTATTCACATGTTTCTTTAATACTTGCTACCATATATGTGATATGGAAAAGCTATCATAGATATTTTTATAGACAAACAACTAATTCAAGTAAATGCACAGTTATTGGGGTAAAAGACCCAGGAGTGCTGGTGGACAAGAAGAAGACCATGAGCCAACAATGCGCCCTCACAGCCAAGAAGGCCAATGGCATCCTGGGATGCATTAGAAGGAGCGTGGCCAGCAGGTCAAGGGAGGTTCTCCTCCCCCTCTACTCTGTGCTGATGAGGCCCCACCTGGAGTACTGGATCCAGTTTTGGGCACCCCAGTCCCAGAAGGACAGGGAACTACTGCAGAGAGTCCAGCACAGAGCCACTGAGCTTATGAAGTGAAGTATCTCCCTTGTGAGGAAAGGCTGAGGGAACTGGGTCTCTTTAGCTTGGAGAAGAGGAGACTGAGGGGTGACCTCAGGGATGTTTATAAATATGGAAAGGGCAAGGGTCAGGAGGACGGAGCCGGATTCTTCCCAGTGATGTCCAATGACAGGACAAGGGGCAATGGGTACAGCTGGAGCAGAGGAGGTTCTGTGTAAACACAAGGAAACACTTTTTCACAGTGAGGGTGACAGAGTCTGGACCAGGCTGCCCAGATAGCTCGTGGAGTCTCCTTCTCTGGAGACATTCAAAACCCACCTGGACACATTCCTGTGTGATCTACTCTAGGTTCCTGCTCTGGCAGGGGGGTGGACTTGGTGATCTTTTGAGGTCCCTTCCAGCCCCTAACTTCTGTGATTCTAATGTAACATGCTGATTAAGACAGTCTACATTTAAAAAAAAATAAAAATTAACAGTTCTGTGTTGATCAGTGATCAATAATGAAAAAAAGGGCAATAGAAAGTACTCTGAGAAAGGACGTGATGGAAGCTACATATGAGAGTGCTATTATTTATATTGTATAAAAATGATGTAATTAGATTGTGAGCGGAAAAAAGGAAAGTATGTACATATTTACATTTATAGTTTAACAAATTAGTTTCTTATTTTCTTAATTTACGTTGTTTTGTTATCATAAAGAAGATAAACATATGACTATTGTCAGAAGTTTTCTGTTAACATATCTGCCATTCATTGAAAGGATTTTGTCATAAATTACAGATTCTATCAATATGCGTATTGGTTGTAATCTCTTACCGTGAATCAGCAGTATAAGACCTTTTAGACTTTGCTCAAGAGGACAGCTGTTTTATTGGGCAATCTGTCCTCAGGGGGGACTCATGCAGTGGCTCTACACGTTGTCCTGTGGAGTACTGCATATCTTGGAGGACTAGCAAGTTATTTCCCAGAGAAAATCAATAGTCAGCATCACTTTGTTCTCTTTAATGTTATGCTAAGTACTTCTGCATATCATGGAGCTACCTTTCTATCTGCTCCAAATAATCCTGCAAATCTTCATTTTATCTGGGCTTTTTGAAGGTTGGTTATACATCATATATATGAGATGGGCCCAGGTGAACCTCCTGAAGTTCAACAAGACCAAGTGCAGGGTCCTGTACCTATGTCAGAACAATCCTCACTATCACTACAGGCTGGAGGATGAGGTGACAGAGAGCAACCCTGTGGAAAAGGAGTCGGGGGTGCTGGTGGATGAGAAGCTGGACATGAGCAGACAGTGTGTGCTGGCAGCCCAGAGGGCCAATCCACCCTTGGCTGCATCAAAAGAAGAGGGGCCAGCAGAGTGAGAGAGGTGATGCTGCCACCTTGCTCTGGTCAGACCTCACCTGGAGCAGTGTGTCCAGCTCTGGAGCCCTCAGTACAGGAAGGACATGGACCTGGTGGAGCAAGTCCAGAGGAAGCCATAAAGGTGATCAGGAGGCTGGAGGACTTCTCCTATGAAGACAGGCTGAGGGAGCTGGGGTTGTTCAGCCTGGAGGAGAATTCTCTGGGGTGACCTAATAGAGACCTTCCAGTACCGGAAGGGGCTACAGGAAGGCTGGAGAGGGGCTGTTCCCAAAGGCCTGGAGTGACAGGACAAGGGGCAATGGTTTTAAACTAGAGAAGGGCAGATTTAGATTGGATGTCAGGAATAAGTTCTTTGCCATGAGGGTAGTGAAACACTGGAACAGGTTGCCCAGGGAGGCAGTTGAGGCCCCATCCCTGGAGATATTCCAGGTGAGGCTTGACAAGGCTCTGAGCAACCTGCTCTAGTTGAGGATGTCCCTGCTCCCTGCAGGGGGGTTGGACTTGATGACCTTTAGAGGTCCCTTCCAATCCAGACCATCCCATGATTCTATGATCTGCCAGTTGCTGCATTGTTACTGATCTGTACATGATTATACGTAACAGGTTTAAAAACCCAGTATGTACAGCTATCCACAGTTGCAGAGTTTGAAGTGCTTTTCTATTTTAGTATTTACCTTTTTTAAAAATCTTTTTACTTCTGTGTTCCACCTGTAGGTGGAAACTCAGCTTGTGTATGGGTACTGAAACTCTTGTGTCAGGAAAGACCTACACTAAAGTATGGATGAATGGTCTATAGCTGTGTTTTCCTCTTACTGTCTGCTGTACCATGTGTTCTCTGTCACATGATGGAAGATTTCAATGTGTTAAAAGTCAGTAGAATTTTGTCTATATACCCTCATCTGATAAATGTTTTATAGTTATAGTCAAGAGAAGTAGTACTACAGCCAAGAGTACTACAGTTCATGCTGTAGGTCCCTAAACACAGTATCTGTACCTGGGGTTGAAAGAAGCTTGGTAAAGAGTCCCATAGTTTAGGAACTGCTTATCTGTTAAAAATATGATTGAAATACAGATAAATCATCACACAGATTCAGTTGCTGACAAACCGAACACTCATAACTGAGTGTTAGAGTAAAATCCATCCTGTGTATCATATGATTATCCAGATGCTCACGAATATGACAGAAAGTGGAGAATCCACAGGTTTAAGGAAAGTTCCACAGAAACTCGGCTTTTTCTTGACATTTGTTCATCTCTTTTTCCTCCCTATCAGGACTAGCAGTATATTCTGGTACAGGATTCAAGAGATTAATGGGAAAAAAAACAATATGAAAATTACAAAGTCTGACCCTTCACAACTTTCTGTTTTAGAGCAAAAGCAGGACTAACCTACCTGATTTTTTTTGTTTTATAGTTGGTATAAAGCAGTGTCAGTTCACCTAGGTCTTTCTGTCACGTTGTTGCTTTTCCACTCCAGCAGTTTTTTTCCAGAACCTATCCTGGCATTTACATGTATATGAAAATGCTACAATAATGCTTTTAGAATGAAATCTACATATATAATTTTTTTTTCTTTTATAACATTTCTCTCACAATTTATCTGTATGTAAATAATTTAACTCCTTTTACTGGGCATGAGCCAGCAATACACACTCACAGAGCAGAAGGCCAACTGTACCCCAGGCTGCATCAAAAGAAGTGTGGCCAGCAGTTGGAGAGCGGTGATTCTGCCCTTCTGCTTTGGTGAGACCCCACCTGCAGTGCTGCATCCAGCTCTGGAGTCCTCCGCACAGGAAAGATGAGGACTTGTTGAAGTGGGTCCAGAGGAGAGCCACAAAAATGATCAGAGGGATGGAATACCCGAGAGAGTTGGGGGTTATTCAGCCTGGAGAAGATGAGGCTTTAGGCAGATCTTATTGAGGCATTTTAATACCTAAATGAGGTAGCCTTTTAATACCTAGATGAGGACAGACTTTTATAGGACCTGTTGTGGTGGCTCAAGAGGTATTTGTTTTAAACTAAAAGAGAGTAGATTCAGGCTAGATATAAAGAAGTTTTTTTGTTTGTTTCTTTTTACGATGAGGATGGTGAAATACTGGAACAGGTTACCTAGAGAGGTAGTAGATGCCCCATTCCTGGAAACATTCAAGGTAAGGTGAGCAACCTGATCTAGTTGAAAATGTCTCTGCTCATTGCAGGTGGCGTTGGAATAGATGACCCTTAAAGGTCTATGGTTCTACAAAAGTTTAACTCATTTATATGTGGTAGTAGAAGACAAAAAGAGGCACTACTGCACATATACCAGGTGTAACATTCAATTCATACTGAATCCTTACTGCCCTCCAAGAATGAGTATTTGCACATGTTTTTAGGAAGATACACAAAATCTCTGTCCCATAGAATCACAGAGTGGCTTGAGTTGGAAGGGACCTTAAAAATCATCTAGTTCCAACCCTCCTGCCGTGGGCAGGGGTACCTCCCACTAAACCAGGTTGCTCAGAGTCTCATCCAGATTGGTTTTAAATGCTTCCAGGGATGAGGCTCCACAACTTCTCTGGGCAATCCATTCCAGTGTCTCACCACCCTCAGAGTAAAGGACTTCTTCCTTATGTCCAATCTAAATCTCCCTTGCTCTAGTTTAAAATTATTGCCCCTTGTCCTATCACCACACGTCCTTAAAGTCCCTCCTCAGCTTTCTTGTAGGCCCCCTTCAGATACTGGAGGCTACTGTAAGGTCATGTTGGAAGGGATTGGACTGTATAATGACCTTTTCCTATATAAAGCAAAGAATCCTAGGTTGATAAGAATTGGTAGAGTATCATGTTTAGTCTATATGTATGACACTCTGGGATGTTGTTATCTAGTCAGGAAGAGATTTGTGTCTGGTTTCTACCCTTCTTCTTTCTTGAAACAAGCAGTTGGCTTCAGTAATTAAAAGCTATGTGTGGTGAGCTACTCCAAATACAGCTCAAAGCTATAGCCAGCTCGGTTTTTCCCCTTCTTTGTCTTTCTTCACTGTAGAAAATCAGTTTAAACTATGTCCTTGTCAACTTCATTTTGCATGCTAACTTTTCTCATTTTCCGTATATAAACTTACTTTCCATGCACTACATTTTGCAGTATAAAGATACTACTTAAATTGCTGTTCTTTCTGGTGTCTTCATTGTGTACTTCACCTCTCAAATGAGATAATGAAGGGTATGAGAGTTAATGTATTAGTTAATCAGAAAAGCTGTAAGGATAAAAATCAAAAAACATGTCAAAGCACATTGAATGATAGCAGTATCTCAGAGCCATTTAGAAGAAAAAAAAGTGATATAAATTAAGCTCCACTTTGTTCTTAAGTCTGTGGAAAAATAAACCACGTAGCTGGATTTCTGAGCAAAATTACATCCTTTATGGGCAGGAATAAGTGCATTCAGCAAGGAAGTATATGTCTTCTGATGTCTGTTGCCTAAACCAGGAACTCCCAGGCTTGATTGGTGAAAATGGTACTTTCTTAACCCTCTGTGGAATAAATAGACAGAGTAGTGTGCAATTATTATAATGAGAATCCTGGCCTATTTCTTTCCCACATACCCCCTTGCTCAATTACTTACCATGTTCTTTCTGACTAGCACTACTGATGTTGAAAAGGACCATTCTGTCATTAAGTAAAACTTCACAAAGGAAATTGCAGTGAAGGTGATTTCATCAGCATTCTTACAGAAAAAATGCTTTTACTTGCTGCTTCATTTCCTGACAAAGTTTTGAATCGCAGATCCTTTACTGAGGAACTTCCATAGCCCTGTAGAAATCTTAGGAAAAGATTTTATGCTCATTTGTTGTCATTCCATACACCTTATGGCAATACAGAGTGTTTCTCCTAAAAGTGTTTGTTTCTAATTTGTTTATTAAAAATAATCTTGTATAGAAAACCTGAAATTCCTACCACATGTAAACAACATATTTGAGTTTCTGGAATTATGTATAAGAGTTGTAATCCATCATGAAACTCTTATCAAGCTGCTGGAGCCTTTCCCCCAATGTAAGACTGGCAACATTTGGAAGACTTGCAGGGTGCACAGTAGTATTAACTTTCAGAGGAAACTAGCTAGGTATGTTTTCTTAACTTCACTCATATGAAGTTTGTTTTCAGTTTCAAGCAAGAGTTACTCGACATTTATGTTTTGGGGTTTTTTTTGTATCTGTGGACACCACTGCTAAGTTTTAATATCCTAATGCTTATTTAAATTACTGCTGTAATCAGAAATACTTCCACTGTAATCCTATGCTATTCCACTTGTACTAATTACAATCTTGCCAAGATGAAACGCAGATTCCAGGAAGCAAGGTAGTCTACGAAGGCCTGGAAAAAAGTGCTTTCCTACCCCATGATTTGGAACAGCCTTCATAGCCATTTCTCCTAGCCCTTAGGGTTTAATTATGTCTCTCATGCCCTTCCTAACAGGCAGCAATCCTTACCGTGCCCTGCAAAAAGCAGTACTGATGAAGTCCCTTTAGTATAAGGAAATTTTCAGACTTTCAGCCTCCTGTTGGAATTCATTAAATTATGTCTTCTTCATCTTCTTTTTTTTCTTCTTTGTACAGTGGACCTGAACCAAGAAGAACTGGCTCTGTTTTGCATTCAGGCTTTGGAAATTTGTTATGCAATTTATCATGACACCAGAACAACTGTTTTCAGATATTGCTAGTAATCCATTTCTTTGCAGTTCTCTATCTGTACGAACAAAAGCCAAAACTTTCCCAAAGGGAGACCTTTTTTAGACTCCAGGCAATCATTTTAGTCAAAACTACCTTAGTGATCAGAAAATTACTGCTAATTCTACTTACAGTTATTGCTGACCCTCTAATACGTAATTGGAAGAGGTTATGACAGAAACATACTATTCTTATTCTTTTGTATACGGAGTAGCTCTAGTATGTAATACTCTGCAGCTGTGCTTCTTTATATTTGTGTTCAGTATGAAATATCACGTATTGACAGCATTCTGAACACAGAAAACTTGTAGCAACCCTTAACTGAGTTCAGTCTGTGAGGAATATTAACTTGAGCAAAAGATTGCCTTTCCAATTTAATTCTAATACCTTTATATAGGAAATGAAGCAGGTTTATGACACTTTTGCTGCCCTGTTTTATATCCTCTACTATACCTCAAGGTGTTTCTAATGGGTACTTTGCTCTCATTTTAAATTATTATTTTTGACTGTTCCCATTTTTCTTTTGGTGCCATTCAGTTCCATAAGGGCCAAATGCTACCACACTGGCACTGCAGTGGGACTGCTCCTTCGAAAGAGAACTATTTGGCATAATTTTGATAAACAGTACCCGACTGTTTAAACTTCATTATGTTCTAAGTGCTTATAGAGGTAATAGTTGCTTACTCACACACTTCTTTGAATTTGACTTGGGGCTATCTTTTTATGTTACGACCTATCAACAAGAAACCTTGACCTGTATGTTGGTCACAGTTTTAATTGCTAACATATTTTGTTAATTGTTCACCAACAAAGAACAGCGACCTAAAATCTCCTGTTTAATGAGCTCATTACAATGCTGTACACTTTGTAAATGGTGATCATTACATAGGTGACAAATGAAAGCTTTCTTGAACTGGATAAAACCAAACTCAAACCAGCTCATCTAAGCAAGTTAAATATGAATGGCTTTGTGCCTTGCTTAGGAAAAATATGTCCAAGATTGATTATGAATAGTATTAATAGTCATGCTCATGTAGCATAAAGACAGTACCCAAGGACTTATACCAAAAATAGCTTCTACTACTTGTTACAGAATACACATATATTATATCTCTGAGTATTTTGAGATACAAAATATATCTGAGGATTTTTTTAGTAAATCAGTTTTTGCTAGGTTTGGTAAAAACATAAGATTTAAGATTTGTCTAAGTAATATTGTTTGGGAGAATTTGGTGAGAGATTTTTCTTTAAGGGCTTTGTACCGCTTGTATATGCACAATTTAAAATGGCAAAATCAATTTATGAGACTTGCAGAATATTATTGTCGCAAGGTCCACAGAACAGAATCTAAAGGCCTATAAAATATGCTATCAGTCTCCTGACCAGGAAAAGAAAACTGAGCACACTTTGTTGATAAAGAGTAGAAAGGCAAATACAATAATAATGATCAGCCCCAGCCGTGTTGAATCTGCTCAAACACTTCCTGGACAGATTAGAAAAACAGTTCCCTAATGCTTTGAATCCTCACTTTAACTGAACCACCCTTAGAACACAATGGAAGAATTTTTTTCCCTTGATTTAGGCCTAAATTCATCTGTTAATAAGACAGGGGATAGAACAGTTGCCAGGTGGATAAGGAAAGGACAAGGTAAAGTATGAAACTGTAAGATTATTTATGAAAGTCGATAGAGTTTAGCTTTTTAATCGGTCTTATGCAGGGGTTTATTTTGTTGCTTTGTTTGTTTGTTTTAAATTACCACTGCACAAAGAGGTCAGGTATCCTACTCAAGGTTTCTGATAACACATTTTCCTAGGCATTGCCAGGCTATTGTCATTATCTGGCTATTGCATTAGAAAAAACACATAATCTTGAGAACTAGGGGAAGGGATGAAATACAGGAATATGAAGGGCAGTTTCAGTTAAGCACCAATGACAAAAATTTCTACATGAGGTTGTGAATGAGGAGAAGAGAGGTATACATCTGTATGAAGTGAATACAGGATGGCTATTAGTCACCAATGTGGTAATCAATCCAGGATGTAGCTGAACTATAGATTGTGACAGAAAATTATTAAGGCTGTTGGTCCTGCTTCTACTGTGACTCATACAGCACACAGTCTATATTTCTGATGATTCTGAGTCCACGAAGCTGCACTCGAATTGAAACGGAGAGAGGCCTCCAAAGTGAAGACTGAAAGTAGGTGATTTTGTCTGACAAACCAAATACAAGCAACAAAAAGAGAATATGTTTCTGTCTGTGTTTATATAATAGGAAATGAAGGATTTAACATTAGGGAAAAGAACTATGTAAGAAACCTGAAATTACTATCACAAAGGAAAATGGATATAGAATATCTGCAAACAAGTTCAGACTAGAAATCAGAGCGAAGTCTCGTACCTGTGCGATAAGGACTACCGGTGTGCCTTTATATAGGTTTAGCTGGAGCAAAAATCCTTAGAAATGAAGATCATTAAGTGTAGTGGTGTGATAATGGAGGACCTGGCTACACAACCAAATAGCTCTTCTAGTTCTTATGACCATAATTAAAATTCCTAGATGCTCTAAGCAAGCTCTAAACTGTAATTAGTTGGGAGGTATGCCTATGGCTATACAAGCAAGAAATGCCATGTTTGGTAATGTGGCAAGGGCAGAAAACTTATGTCATGAAGGAGATCTTAAAAAGAGATCCAGTACAACTGAGGTCAATGAAGAGGGATGCAAAACTGATGTGTCACGTGAAAATAGTAAGAGTTACAAGGACAGAGCAGAAAGTGAAAGACACATGAGTATAAAGAAATGAAGCATAGCAAATTCAAGAAGTTTATTAGTGAACTAGTAGGTGGGCAGGACTGTTGAGAAGTAAAGGGAGCCATAACAAAACAGAAGAGAAATATAAATATGGGAAATTCACTAAATACATAATTGTATCAGTAGAAGATTGGAGTAAGTAGGAAGTGGACTTACCAGAAGAGTGTGCTCCTTAATGAAGATGTGAAACAGATAGCAAATAACACCAAATACTTAAGGAAAAGTAGCAAAACCTCTAGAGAAATTTGAGATTAAAGCTGTAAAATTATAAAGAAAGTTGTCCATCAAACAGAAGACAAGGTCACTGAAAAGCGGAAGAGAGCTACCCTTCCTTAAAAAAAAAAGAAAAGAAGATAAACATTAATGGTCACTATTGTTAAGTAATTTTCTAAACAATTGCAACAGTGAATGTCCCTAAGGAGTCTGTACTGTTCATTGTTTAAGAATCATAGAATCATAGAATTGTCAGGGTTGGAAGGGACCTTAAAGATCATCGAGTTCCAACCCCCCTGCCATGGGCAGGAACACCTCCCACTAGAGCAGGTTGCCCAGAGCCCCATTCAGCCTGGCCTTAAAAACTTCCAGGGATGGGGCTTCCACCACCTCTCTGGGCAACCCTGTTCCAGTGTCTCACCACCCTCATGGGGAAGAACTTCTTCCCAACGTCCAGTCTAAATCTCCCCTCCTCTAGTTTGGATCCATTTCCCCCTTGGCCTATTGCTACACAACGTCCTAAAAAGTCCCTCCCCAGCTTTCTTTTAGGCCCTCTTCAGATCCTGGAAGGCCACAAGAAGATCTCCCTGGAGCCTTCTCTTCTCAAGACTGAATAACCCCAACTCTCTGAGCCTGTTTTCACAGGAGAGGGGCTCCAGCCTTGTGGCCCTTCTCTGGACACGTTCCAGCACGTCCAGATCTTTCTTGGAATAGGGGCTCCAGAACTGGACGCAGTACTCCAGGTGGGATCTCACGAGAGTGGATCTCACCTCCCTTGACCTGCTGGCCACAAGAAACATTCACTATTAATCGAGACAAGGTGATGTGCAAACTAAAAGTGACGTACATTGTTCTCTGTATCATGAGAGGACCACAGTGAATACTACAGGCAGCCAATAAAGATCAGAGATTATAGGAGATGGTTAATAAACCAAGAACTAGAAGTAATTTTAAAATACTGACTGTTCAGCTCCTTTGTAGATGTTGGGGAGGTCAGGGTATCTGGCTTTCCTACATACATGGCTTAAAGGAGAAAAAAAAATTATCGAACACTAAGTATCTAAAATAACCTTTTAAAGGAGTTTGTAGACAAAAAGTAGGGAAAAAAAGGGCAGAAGATACATAGTTCACCCTACCCCAGCATTCACATAGAGTTCCTACAGCATGAATGCTGCAATCTCTGTCCAAAGACTCGTGTAGGCAAGACTTTACAGCACTGCTGTCTTGGTTTGACAGATGCAGCTGGTTAGTCTGAGCTAACTGGCTGCAAATAATGTGTGAAGATATGGAGCAAGAGAGTGGCCAAGCATGCATGGCTTTTAGGGATGGTGAAAGCAAAATGATCCCTACTTGAAAACAGATGCTCTATATTATAAACAAGGTGGCCATTCCCTAGACAGGTAGACCAACATAATAGGAATGGACTGGAATTTCCAGAGACTTTTGGACTATGTTAGTGCCCAGCTACACTTGATCAATTTAGTTAACAAATTGGTATTTGATTATACTTTGCACTATTATATAGATAAGGTAAAACAAATTTTTTTGTGTGTGCCGTTGGAATATATTTCAGATTTATATATAAATATTTTTAAGTAATAACATGTATCTGCTGAAAAAAATCCTGCAGAAAGGGTAGAGCTAAACAGTTTTTAAATAGAATTCCCCTCTGTAGTGCTAAGGACAACATAATCAGGTAGATAAGATAGGACACAAAAATTTCATGCTTGCCACTCAGAGTCCAACTGCTGGAAGATGTTTAGAAGAAAATTTCCTTTTAGGCATAATACTTTTTTTTTTTTTTTTCATTTATTCATACCTTCTCTTGATTAACTTCTATGTTGTACCATTACAGGAACCTGCCTTGGAGATACTAATATTCGCATCTCTGTAAAGTAAATGAAAAGAATCATGAAAAAATGTTTTGCTCAATGGCCATGTTTGGTCAATTACAAGGGTTCTCACCAGTTACAGAGAGTCAAGTCTTGGATCGCAAATTAGAAGCACCTGTGGCTTGATTTAATATGATAGCTTCATCTTTCTGAGTGAAAATAAAAGATCGAAACTGAAAAATAGACTAATAGCATACTATTGGTGCATATCTGACCCACTAGCACAAATGTATATGGTAGACCACACACCTGCCACTAGCAGTGATAGGAGGAGCTGGGAAATATTTGCAAATTCATATCTGTGCTTTCATGGCAACTACAAAAATTTTAAGTATGATAAAAGAGATTGAAAACCTTTTAATGGTCTAAATTACCTTGTGAATACTTGGATTTCATCCTAAGATATGTAGAAAGAATGACTAGCACTATTGTAAGTCAGTTCTGGACTTTTCTGGATGACAGGTTGCATACTGTGCATGTGCAGTAGGTTTTGTGATTGGTTGGGACAGTGATGTGAGCTGAAAAAAAGCGTTCACTGTTCTCAGGGCCTTGATTTTCCACAAACAAAACAAAACAAAACAAAAAGTTAATGGAAATGTTATTTGTCAGTCGAGGTAGTGTTGAAATGATCTGAAATGCAACAGTGTAATAAATAGGTAATTTCAGATTTTTATTTTTGCAGTGCTGTGTTTTCAAAAGATGACAAATCTATCTTGAATTGTTCATTTCAGATGAAAATCAAGCACAAAACTCTTGAACTGACTGAAATGTTATGCTTGATAAATAAAAATCAGCATTCATTAAAACCAGGTACTGTTAGAGAAAATTTGGAAAGAAACATGTGAAATCTTACATCAGAAATTTTTGTGTATCTACAAAAACTAAGTGACTTGAGTATTAATTGTACATTATTGCTTCTTTGTTATTCTTTTAGTTGCTTGTTTATTTTATTTATTTATTGCCATTTCAGTCCTTTCTGTCTTCATTTCATGTAGTGAATGGGAAAATGTTATCCTGTTGAAACACTTTTTGCAAAGCAATCTCAAATGGCCTTAGAACACAACAGATAGCTCATTGAATGCTGTGAAGTCCACTGAAGGATTTCCTCTAAGTTACTGAATTTTAAAAGATGATAAAAAATAACTTATTTCTTAAAATACATCTCTTTCTTTGGGTAAAAAAAAATTGGTTCTAGCCATCAAATCATAGATTGCTAATATATATGTATTTTTTTGTTTGTTTGTTTGTTCTATTCTTCTCCTCATTTAAATATATTAATGTATTTTAAACAGCAGTGAAATAGGCTTAATTTCATCTCTGGGTCCCTTGCAGTGTAATTTATCTGAGCAGCACTACCATGCTGTCCTTCCTGATATTTGTAATTTCTTTCACAACAGAATCAAACTAAACTGATTGTCCATTATTGCTGGATTGTATTTTACTCCTCAGTCAGGTGAAATACCTAGTCGTGCTAGACATTGTGACGTCATTAAAGCTTCCAGTTCTGCTTTGTCATAGTAACATAAGTCATTTTGTGGGCCTATTTCTGCATCTTTCCTAAGCAAGTAAAGGCAAATTTTATGAAAATAAATGTACTACCATTATATCGATTTGTAACACATTCAGAACATATTAGGGATATAACTTCAGGATAATGAATCGTTAAAAAAAAACATTAAGTAGTAAATTTGAAATTTCTATAAATGTACTAGCTACTCATAATGCACAGTCTTAATGTAATATATTTTATGCACAGGACCATAAAAAAATAAATCAATCAGTGCAAGTGCAAATATGAACTCAAATATTGATCTAAGTTCCAATTACATCTTAGTCTAAAGGTATTTAATTGAATTTAATGTTGTATTTTCCTTTTACGTATTTCTGTTTATAGACACCATGATTCTGCTAATCATAATTGTGTACTATCTGCCTGCAGTGTTAGCTAGGCAGTTATCTCAAAACAAATACATCTAGTGTTCAGATTTTGCTTGTGCCAAAAAAAAAGAGATTTCTCCAGAGCCCCGTTTCATGAAACAACTTTCCTGTCCACAGTCTTCATTCCTAAACTAACAGAGCAGAAGAATTTACTACTGATAGTATTAAAATCTGGTATAGATAATCAGTTGATTTGAGTTACATGGAGTACAGACAGATATGATGTAGCTGATTCAGTGGGAACATTCAACTTCTAGGAGGAGACGGTGTTATAACCAGTATCAGGTTGGCTTCTCAACACTCACTGGGACAAACTCGTTATGGTTGTAAAGTGTTTTACAAGATAGAATACCATACCTTTCTTTTTTTCCAAATATCTAGTTCTGAAAGGTCTTCGCAGGTTTACCTTAAATTTTTAACTTTAACCTCTTGTGGTCATGGCTTATCTGCAAACGTAAGAATAGGAAAAACAGACTTGGATTAGTAAGACTAGCTCAGCAGCATTCATTTTCTGGGATAAGGAGATAATCTCTACTCTGTGAAGTGATAAAATAGTTGATAATTCACTGACTGGAAATTCAAGGAATGACCAATAGGAAAGAATTTTGAGCAGTTAAATGCTGCAATTTGTACATGTGGAATAGTAGCTAGTTTGATTTTTTTGAAATTTAATTTCTTCTTTTTATTATAAAGAGAGGAAACTAACTGAGAAAACCCACAGTGTTTGTTTATGTGAAGTAGTATTCATGTATTGATTACATGAAACAGATGAAATACAAAACTGGCATGGTTTAGCCAACTTCACTGAATGCAGTTTGTTTTCATGTGTGTTTCATGTGCTTTCATAGGTGCTATTGCATTAATGCCACTCTGAAGCACGTTCTAACATGGCTTAGCTGTCCAGCCTTGTCTACAAACAGGAACGACTACAGTCATGCTCGTTGTTGATGTAGACAGGCTGTTGGCCTTTTTTCCTGTCATGTTTTCTATTCTGATGAAGCCGTGGAGATTATGCAACTAGTAAGAACCATCTTTTTGTCAGACTGCTGTAAAGATGGTTGATGATTCTAACATTGTCTGTGTAGGTGCAGCCAAGATGAAGAGAGATAGTTCAGGTACGGGGCCCTTAAAACACTCTAGAAGGTAACTAGTAAATGTTTGACTAGGACAAATACTTGGCTGGAACGGAAGAAAAAAAGGTCTTTCAGTAAAGTAACCTGGTCTAAGAGCTCTGCATAGTCATAGGAAAGACTTTCCACTATACCTTAAAATTCTGGAATGATGGTATCTTGTCCAAACTAGTTTTGAGCTGACTTGCATTGATGCTCAAACCAGGAGAAACCCAGTAGCTTTTAGTGGCTTTTTTAGGCTTTAGGAAGAGTGTTTTTGTTATTGTTCCTAAAGTGAAACATTTTCAATACAAAGCTATGTAAGTAAAATCCCATTTATTGGGTCAGTACCACAATGTGGCAGGGTTCAGGCCATCTGGGACATATCAATATATGAGACAAACTGAAGAAAAAGCTCACAGAAATCCCAAGAAAGTCAGATAGCACACCTATGCTTTCTTATTATCAAATACCTTTGCCACCACCCTCTTTTTCATGCTCCATCTTTCTTTATAGACTTGATTTATCTCTGCTGTTGTTTTTTTCTTTTATCTAATACCTAAGAGCACTATAAATATGTATTGCTGCATATATTTCCAATCTTACTTGTGTTTCTGTCACCTTGAATGGTTTATTTTCTCTGTCTTGGCCTTGCCATCTGTCTGTCTCTTTAGATTCGCTCACGGCACTCTGTAGTTTTCTCTCCCTCTAATTGGCTAGTTTAATAGTCTTGCCACACCACACCATTAGATATTTTTCTATAATAGATACTATATACTGTTCATCTTTATTAATAGATTTGACATACTATTGTAAGATACAGATTTTATGACAGTTTTCATACAAAAGAAAGTAAGTAGCCCATTGCAGAACCATTTCCCACAAATATACCTATATATGAAGAAGGCACCACTTAAGCCTCCATTCCCCTGCAAAGTCTCTGAATATCTTCTTCCTAGGGAGATATTGAGGGAAAGGCTCAAAAGGGATCTCACGTGATATCAGTTCCATTCTGCTCCTGCTGGAGGCCACGTTGTCATGCATTATTCTTCATGAATTAAAAAATCAATATAAAAATAAATTTGTCTTGAAACTGCTGTTTCTTTTAGCATTCTTCTCTCATCCTTCAATAAACTTGCTAGCACACTGACCACTTTTAAAGACAAGTGTTGGGAGGCCAGATGTGTATTTCTAGATAGAGAAATAAACCATAAAATTATACATTTCCAGCACTTCTACCATTTCTTTTCAGTCTTGCACTTACTGCTTTACACAGAACACCATCTTTCCCTAAACAGTTCTTGTATGGAGAATATAGCCCAATAAAGGAAAAAAAAGTCATGAAATAGCACGTTTATGTAAGTTGAAATATGTTGGACAAAACCTGAAAATTAACCTTTTTAGTTTATAAGTGGCTAGGTTCTTACACTGTAATCCCATGCATGCCATTCATGCTTTGGAGTCTAATAGCAATGAAAGCAGGACGTTTGTGCAAAATCAAAATTACCAGCTAATAACAGTTGTTACTCGAATTGTTTCTCCATTCCAGTTCTGACAAACTGTTTTCCTCTTTCCTTGCAGTTTTCCACTTGTCCCACAAAGTCACTCGAGTGGTTCCAGAGAGTGCTCTGCTGATTGTTCTTGGTCTCTTCCTTGGTGGCATTGTATGGGCAGCCAATCACATTGCCTCCTTTGCCCTTACACCAACTCTATTTTTCTTCTATCTGCTGCCCCCCATTGTTTTGGATGCTGGATATTTTATGCCAAATAGATTGTTCTTTGGAAATCTTGGTTCCATCCTTTTGTACGCTGTCATTGGGACAGTCTGGAATGCTGCCACAACTGGTTTATCTCTCTATGGTGTCTATCAGACAGGAGTAATGGGTAAGTTTGATCTGTGAAGGCACAATTGTGAATGCTACTGTATGCCAGCTGTTAGATGCGTGATGCTTAACAACTCTTTTCAGTATAAAAATCCAATTTCAATGGGAGCAATTTGTATATTTTGCCAAATTCAAGGATGATCTAAGAAATCTTCTCTGAAGCAGGCATGAAAGGGACCAGAATGCGTGAACACTCTCAGGTTAAAGCTCAGGATTCATCCTGCTAATGGACACCTGGACAAAAATACACTGAAGGGTTTTTTAATTTCTGCTGTGATAGGAACCTTCAAAGTTACTGTGAAATGGAACTGTCTTCCTTCAGTCAACTTTAATATTAGCTAAGCAATGGTTGCTGAGAGGGTGTGTATGAATGGTACATCTCTGTTTTGTCATCTGAGACTGGAAATTGTAATTGAAGCCTTACAGAATCAAGTAGCACATGTAAGACACACACTGTCTTAATTATACTACAATATAGGGGCATGGGGCTGCAAGAAGAGGCATAGAACAACAATTTTTAATCTCCTCAGCAGGTATGGTATGCACATAAGCTACGTACTGCCACCTGAAGAACAATAATTCACATTCTACATGGATTTCATGTGTTTTAAAACAGACATCCCACCTATGCTATTTTAGTGTCTATACTGAAGAAGCTCAAGAGCCCTTCTAGGACAGAATTCTCTTAGATTAGTGAGTTCTGGAAGGTACTTACAGGGCACATAAGCTGAGAACGGCACAGATATAGAGTGCTGCTGTGCTTGTGCACTCTGCCCATCTGTTCTTGGCAATCAGTGCTGAGATCCTGGACCGAGTGAGCGGCTCTAAGACTGTTGTATGAAAGGCTCAACTGCCAGCCATGGGGCTCTTCTCTAACCACCATGGTGCAAAATCAATTCAGAGCAATTTACCACAGACTTCCTTGTCGGTCCAGATAAAAATAGTGCCTCAAATGTCAGAAGTTGCAGATGTTGCAGAGAACAATTTTGTGCTAAAGAATTAAACTATTAGCTGATTACTACAGAAGATAACAGGGTTTTTTTGTCTCAAAAATTGCTCCCATTGTCCAGCACAGGAAAGCAGGAAAATCTGGGGCTAGATTCTTTGAAACTGAGCATAAGATTAGGGTATCTGTTCCATCCATTTTAAGGGAAACCTGTGTTGTCCTTATTTGAAAATCCCAGTCTGGAAGAACTAGACCACAGTCCTGTTCATATAAGACTCATCGTATTAAACTGCAGATGTTTGTAATATAGACATTTGTGACAAATTTAGCTTAAATTTTAGATACTTACCTTACCTTATAACTCACATTTTGTAAGCAAAAATTTTTCTTTAGAAGATAGAAAGGTGACATCTCACATACAGACACTATTGACTTTTATAGGTAGGTAAGAAGTTCTATTTGCTTTCAGCCTGTAGACACAATACATTGCATCCACAATTTCATTTTTATATTCAATGTACATCTTCAGGAACAAAAAAAGATGAGAAAGGCATATTGCTATTGCAACAGATTGGACAAGGATTTCTGTTTTTAAACATCCAAGCTGCTTGCAACAATTTAAAAAATACTTTATTAACATCCTATTCTGGGAAAAAAAGATGAATGATTAGTTTTTAAATTAAGTTGGTAAAAATCATTAAAGGAAAAACATTAACCTCTTTATGGCATGTGAAATAGAAAAGTCAAATGTTTTCCCAAAAGTTTTATTTTAAGTGAAAAATCCATATATCTCTTGCTCTGCTTCCAATCCATAAACAATTCTCAATTAACTGAGAGCTTTTAGCTGGACTTGATGGCTACATGTTCTGCTTCATCATTATCAAATCTATCACAGAATCACAGAGTGTCTTTGGTTGGAAGAGACCTTCAAGATCATCTAGTCCAACCTTTGACCACACACTGCAAGCTGACCACTAAACCATGTGCCTCAGCACCAGGTCCTCATGCCATTTGAATACCTCCAGGGATGGTGACTCCACCATTGCCCTGGGCAAAGTATTCCAATGCTTAATGACCCTTTCAGTGCAGAAATGTTTCCTAATGTCCAGTCTAAACCTCCCCTGGTGCATCTTGCAGCCAGTACCTCTGGTCCTGTCACGCGCCACAAGGGAGAAGCAGCTGTCCCCTCCTCTCTCCAACCCCCTTTCAGGTAGTTGTAGAGAGTGAGAAGGTCTCCCCTCAGCCTCCTCTTCTGCAGACTAAACAACCCCAGATCCCTCAGCCGCTCCTTGCAGGACTTGTGTTCCAGACCTTTCACAAGCTTTGCTGCCCTTCTCTGTCCATGCTCCAGCACTTCCATGTCCCTCCTATAGTGAGGGGCCCAGAACTGAATGCAATATTCCAGGTGTGGCCTCACCAGTGCCGAGTACAGGGGGACAATCACCTCTCTATCCCTGCTGGCCACAGTGTTTCTAATCCAAGCCAGGAGGCCAGTGGCCTTCTTGGCCACCTGGGCACACTGCTGACTTAGATTTAGTCAACTATCCACCAAAACCCCCAGGTTATTTTCCAATTCGCAGCTTTCCAACCTCACATCCCTAAGTCTGTAGCTTACCATGGGGTTGTTGTGACCCAAGTGCAGAACCTGACACGTGTTGAACCTCTTACAATTAGCCTTGGCCCAATGATCTAACCTGTCTAGATCCCACTGTAAAGCCTCCCTACCCTCTAGTAAATCAACACGCCCACCCAATTTGGTGTCATCTGCAAATTTACTGAGGGTACACTCCATCCCCTCATCCAGATCATTAATAAAGATATTAAAGAGAACAGGCCCCAGTACAGACCCCTGGGGAACACCACTTGTGACCGAACACCAGCCAGATTTAGCTCCGGTCACTCCCGCTCTTTCAGCCTGGCCAGCCAGCCAGTTTTTTATCCAGGGCAGGGTATATTCGTCCAAGCCTTGCACCATAAACTTCTGAAGGAGAATGATGTGGGAGACAGTGTCAAAGGCTTTACTGAAGTCCAGATAGACAATGACCATAGCTCTTCCCTCATCCACCAGGCCAATCACCTTGTTGTAGGAGATCAGGTTAATCAGGCAGGACCTAACTTTTGTAAACCCATGGGCTGACTGACCTGATCACCTGGTTTTCTTGTATGTGCATTGTGATGGCACTCAGGACGACCTGCTCCATAACTTTCCCTGGCACCGAGGAAGTGACAGCATATGCTGGAACTCTGATCTTACAGTTAAACAGGAGAATCAGATTCTACCACAGGTGACAGCTGAGGTTCCAGAAGCTAAAAATAGGGAGGTTAACAAAGGCAGACAATAAGCTGACATGCCTGGTGTATTTAAATGTTTAGAATGAGCTTTAATTGGTATACTGTGGTGACCTGTCTTTACCACAAAGACAGACTATAACCTACTGGAGTTCTAATTTCAGCTATGGAAAAGGCTGAGGAAACCTGTCCCTGATTGAAACTATGTCATTCTCCAGCAAATCTAGGTAGGACTTTAAAATACCTACATAACACATGCTTACTAATCCACTAAATACATTGTGTTGACCTGCAAGATGTCAGCAAGATCTGAGCACCATGCTGTTCTTACTTGCTGAAGATAGGAGAATGCTGAGTTACTCAATTTCTGAAACAGCTCCTAACAGCTTCTGATTGAAGTTCTATGGCATATGTTTGTTTCTATCCCACTTTTTTTTTCAATTGGAGTGAATAATCCTTAAAGTACTACCATTAAAATGTAGGAATGTGTATATCCACTACAGACCAAGATGAACTAAAAAAAAACCCTAATTACTTCCAGCTTTGTCATTGAAAGGGCCTGTAGTACTGTACATCAGCATGAGTACATAGTCTAAACTGAATTACATAGATTTTCTACATAAATAAACACAAAAGAAGCTCTTTGTTTGCATTCAGTATCCTTACAGATACTACAATTTCCAGAAGAAAAAGAGAGAAGGTGATATTATTATACTGTAGAGGTGGAACTAAAACATCAGCACCTTGACTATTAACTAACAGCCATACCAGTCTGCTTTCACAGATTAGGAAGAAGTTTCTAATCCTAAATCTTCCTGGTTAATTGCACCTAACTATTCACCATCTGCTGGAGAACTAACACATGCAGCACTTCTCTGTGAAATAACTGTAGTTGTGACTAATGCTTAGAAACCTTTTCCTGTACAATCTAGGTCATGGTCACTACATACTGAGTATGTGCAGAAGTCTTAAATTGGGCCCAGAGAACTTACCTTGCTCACATGTCACTACTGGCACCTAGTCACTCCAAACTCTGGCGATCTGGAGGAAGCGGTGGTTGTGTATCACTTGGAAATACCTTGCATTTATTAGGCTAAATGAAAGTCTGATTTAGAAACCCCATGCCTCTTTGCACTGTTTTGTAGGAATTATAGATATGTCCTAACCTTTCCATAAATATTTACTGACTAGCTTTGCAAGTTTTCAAAGAATGTACCAATGATTATAATTGGTAACATATAAAAAAGATAAGCAATCTCAGTGACCAATTTCTTTTAGAAGCTTATGTTCTATTGTACCCTGATATCTGATAGCTATTGTCATTGGGTTTGCTCTTTCCTTAAGCATAGTGGAGAAGGACATTTGATGAAACCATTACTTAGATTCAGGTTCAAGGCCGTTCTTCAAATTTTTGGCACAAACCTCAGGTCACTGCTTCAGCCGCTCTCTCACACTAAAATGGATAGTTTCAGTCCTCTTTCACAGCCTGATGTATCCAGGAGTAAACAAGATGATTTATCTTTTTGAAAATATAAAGTAGTTACCTGTCTGTGCAAATGATGAATTTCCATTTTCAGGACCTTACCGAGGTCTCTATAAACTCTATGGAAAACATGGTAGATGCTCTGATTGGCTGAGAGAAGCTAAGAGAGCATGTACTTCTGCATTTCTCCCAGATTATTGGCCAGTCACAACAGGATGTTGACCACTCTCGTCTCTGACTGCCCATGGAAGTGTACTTCTCCTGAGTAAATATGCCTATGCTATTTTGTCTCAAAAATATTTGGAATGTAGTTTCTGTTTCAGTTACCTTCCAAACCACTTTGTGGCTCTCCTTTTTCTCTTACTTTTAAAATTATAGAGATCCTTGTCTCGGTCTCTTTGCATAACTCAACAAAGTAACCTTAACAACTAAAAGAAGATTAAAAAAATAAATAAATATGGGGTTACTTTGTCACCAGTGCTTTGTAGTTCCAAAACTTTTGAAATCATTGCCAAACTTCCTAAGGGGCTACAACACAAACATGTTGAGGTATATTTTAGTCCATCTATTTTTATTGTCCACTTGCAGACAATTTAACAGTGGCCTCAAGAGTCATTTGGGACTCAAGAGTCATTTGGGAACAAATGACTTAACTGCACCTATCAATCAATGATGAGGCCACAAGTGGTGTTCAACTGCATTGAATTCTTAGCAACCAAAAGTTAAATTTGGTCTGTGGCATGAAGCATTTTGGAACATTTACTTCAGAACTACTATCTTGTCCATCTTGTCAGTTCTCAATTATCATGAGATAATTTACTCAAGTTAGATAAACCATATCCCACACAAATAAAAAGCCAATTTAGGTGTGGAAGTACTTCCCTCAAGTTCTTTGCCATAAGAACAGGACTGTACTGCTCCCAGAATTAACTTTGATCCACACAGGGCAATGCTGTATCCAATAAACCTCGTAGGATACAAGGTGACCCAGGGCAGAACTTGTTTCTGTGCCACACTTTCTAGTTGATGCCTTAGGATCTCTATTTTCAAGGATTTTGCATTATCTATAATAACACAGTCTATCATCACTTAAGAAAATATAAAGCTGACTTTGTTTATACTTTATTTCCTTTGTTTTTGAAGGCCACCTGAATATTGGACTGTTGGACTTCCTCCTGTTTGGCAGCTTAATTGCTGCAGTGGATCCTGTAGCTGTTCTGGCAGTGTTTGAAGAAGTCCACGTCAATGAAGTTCTATTCATCATTGTTTTTGGAGAATCACTTCTGAATGATGCTGTAACTGTGGTAAGTAAATTTTATATCTTGAAGTCCCTCAAACTCTAAAGGCTTTCTTCTGAAGTGTAGTTTCCCCTTAAATGATGCGCTGTATCATGTGTATGTCTACTCATGGGCTAGTGCAGTGTAACTCATGGTGTTCTCCATCTTGCTTATGAACACTGTAGTGCAAAGATTAAATGTTTGAGTATGAAAGCTATTTGGAGCCTGTAATTCACATAAAATATACAGTTCTGGGTTGGTTGAACATAAAAACCTTTTAAAAGAACTTTCAGGTTTGTATATTTTATTTGCTTTCCATGACTTACTGAAATTAGTTCTAGGGATTTTAAGCCTTTCTTTGCTGTTTGTTTTTTTTTTAAATGCAAATACTATTTTCTGCATATTTCCATTATGCTCATAATTTATATGCATGCCTCAGATATATAGTCAGCAAGAGAGAGAATAGTCACCTAAGTACTGTTCGGTCTCTTTTACTTCAACCAGATGTTTATCAAACAGGTATATAAAGAGCCAATTTGAGAAAAATTATGGGATATTTTAGAAGGTTTCTGGTTTAGGTCAGGTTTTTTTGATGACATGTTAGTATCTTCTTTTTTTTTTTTTTCCCTTCAATTTAGAAAGAAAAGGGAAAGTTAATAGACTTTAATAGATTTAAACACCCCAAATTTCTGCTAATGTATCTATTTTGATTGAAAAAAAATTTCTTTTCACACAATTCTTTTATCAGAATAAAATAGACAATAATTTGGTAGTAGAGTGTTAGTGGGCAGGGACCAGGAAGTCGTATGACGTAAAGATACTATGCAGAGTTCCTGTAGAGCTTCAGTTAGCTTCTTGGATCATCTCCTATTCCTGCTCTTACATATCTCCAAAAGAGATTAAGACACATTGACCAGGATCAGAGAATTAATTTTTTGCAACCAAGACGGCAAGGAACTGTAAGGTAACTGCCAGCGGCCTAACTGTTGATGTTACTTTGAAAACACCATTCAATGCCTCCAGAGAAACCTAACTGCCTTTAGATACCAGTCTCATTAGTACTTTTGCAGTATTACCAGAAATAAGTATTAAAATAAACCCTTGATGAACTCAATTATCAACATCACTGGATTTCAGAAGAAAGAAAGTTTTTCTTACAGTGAAATGAACACAGTCACACAAGAAATAAAAGTAAACTTGATTGGTTGTTGAAGAAAATCCAGAAGAGAAGAGTAAGCATCAAGAGTCAGAAATCACTGCCTATGAGAAAGTTTGAAACAACTGGTGTTCTTACCTTCAAACGAGAAAGACTAGACAGAAGAAAGTGGATGATGTAGCATTCTTTAGATGTAAATGTGTAAAAGATTACTGTTACAGACCAAAGTAACCTGTATGCCATGACTAGGGCAAATATGACAGGAATTAACAAGCTTAGCTGCAACAAGGAAAGCTAAGAAAGACATAGTAAAGTTCTCCTTCATCACTGAAGGGTTTATGAATAGATTAGACAGGCAAGAAAGATGCTCCTACAAACCTCCGTATGGCTATGGATGAAATGAATTCTTTACGGTCAGCACTATCGCTATTAGTTAATTACTTTAAAAGATTTAGTGCAATTACTATAGTTTTTTCTCTTTTATGTCCAAATTATTTTATATATGTTCAACTTATTTCAATCCAGTATTTTATTCCTAGCATCTTGTTATTATCTTACTATCTTATTTATCTTATACAGATGATTATATAAATCTGCCTGGATTTGAGAGTGAGAAGTGCTTTAGGTGTACATGTCCAGAGATGCTTCTTATAGAGAGAACTCATATTGAGAGATGGAATTCTTTTACTGTTATTTTGTTTCTTCTTGCACCACTGCATTTTTTCCATTTTTTAAGAATTAAAAAGTCAGCAAAATCTTCTCCCTCCACACAGAATTTATCTCAATCACACGTAATTTCAGAATTCATTATGTTGAGGTCAATAATGAGATTATTTTAATAGGCTTAATTCAAGAGCAAATATTAAGTTAATCTACTTTTCTTTTCAGGTGCTGTACAATGTGTTTGAATCTTTTGTTACAATAGGTCCAGAGAATGTGACGGGGATTCAATGTGTCAAAGGCATAGGTGCGTAGAATTGAATTCCATATCACATTATTGATGTACATATGCAGACTTTTAAACAAAATACTGTTATTATGCTGTCAGTAGCTGTTATTTTTCAGCCATTTCCCTTGCCGCTCTTAAGAAAATAAATAAGTGAATATTCTAGAATATTTAAAAAATTTAAATCAGATTTGTTTTCTTCTGAGGACACTCGACAGATGTGGTGTTCAGTTGTTAAGACCACGAAACTTGACAGCTATACATATTTTCTTTGTCTTTTATACCATGTCCTTAGTTTCAGCTTATGTTCTCCCTGCATTCCAGGAAAGTTGAGATTGCATATGGGCATTCTCACTCCTATCACTGATTGCCATCAAGTAATGTTTGCCAGTGACTTTCAAGAAATGTTATTTATCTGAAAAGTTAGTTGCTGTTTCCCATTCCAAGCATGATACACTACATTATCTTACAAATCGATATTTGAACAGTGATTTTGACATATTCTATAACATGCTTTTGGAAAAGCATTTGCTTACAGAACGTGGGGAAAAAATTGTTCAAAGAAATGTAGTGGGTTTTGAGTAAAGGCTAAAATGGTGAGGCATAACAGAAAATAACCTTGTGGTTTTCTCCAGAACGCTGCATTCATATAACAAGTGCTGAAAAGCTATTCATGTTGTTGCATTTTTAGAAACAATTTTTGATGTGCCCTTAAAAATGTGCTCCGATATGGTGGCCATAGGACTAGTTCAAACCATTGTATTTCTACTGTTTAAGCTGTGTTTGGTTTTGTTTTACAGTGTCATTTTTTGTGGTGAGCCTGGGTGGGACACTGGTGGGCATTTTCTTTGCATTCGTGCTGTCATTGGTCAGTCGTTTCACCAAGCACGTGAGAATCATTGAACCTGGATTTGTGTTTATCATTTCCTACCTGTCTTACCTCACAGCAGAGATGCTTTCTCTCTCAGCTATCCTCGCGTAAGTCTTTTTTTTTTTCAGTCTGTGAAAGGGCTGAGAAGGGAATATGATTTTAAAAAACCTTGAGAAAAAAGACCTAAATTATATTGGTCTATAGAATAAGACACTCACAAAGCTTATGCTGAATATTACTATCTTCACACTGCAGTAGATGACAGTTTGCATATACTGTCATTCAGTATTGAATAAGAATGCAAGTTTTGCAGTATCTGCTGTGCAACAGGAGAAATTCTGTTGCAAAATACAGACTTGACTCTTTCCTATTTGGGATTAATAATACTTCAATAACTAACAATTGTCCATTTGTATAGACATCTTTTGCTACAATTTATAATGAAAACAATGTTTTTCTAAGGCATTATGTGAATGTCTATTAATTGTTGCTCTCACTGTTTTGATTCACCTATTAAGGTTTGCCTAAATTTTGCCTGTTTTGGTTTGAGTGCCTCTGTGGTCTTCCTTTTTAGTATCCATTGATTCTTGGCATACCTTTCTTCTTAGTTTTGCTTGCCATATTTGTAGATGCTACAGTGAGTGTATCCAAGATCCAAAAATCTTACTGCAAACTTCATCAATTTAAGGTTATATCTAATCTAAACAAGATTTAAAATTTTGCATGTAAAACACTATGGCAATCTGAAGAATTAAGATCTATTACAATCTAATGAAATGCTGTCTCCGGACATCTTGGGGACACCTCAGGATAAATGTTCGAGGTATGCATTTTACCTGAATTAGACTTCGCAATGGCTCCAGAGTGTATACTTAGGAATTAATGGTGTTGTTTTATCACTATGTCATAGACAGACAGAAATAAGATTAAATGTTACAATAAATATTTTCTGAACAATTACTTCTCTTTTCTTTTCTTCTTTTTTTTTTTCTCTCTCCTAGGATAACTTTCTGTGGCATCTGCTGTCAGAAATATGTCAAGGCTAACGTATCTGAACAATCTTCTACAACTGTCAGATATACCATGAAAATGATGGCCAGTGGAGCAGAAACTATTATCTTCATGTTCCTAGGAATTTCAGCTGTAAATCCAGATATCTGGACTTGGAATACAGCTTTCATTCTGTTGACTCTGGTCTTCATCTCAGTATACAGAGTTATAGGTAAGTGCATGATCTTCCTGTCCTTGCACTGTATTATTGATACAATTACGTATTATCTTGCCATTTGAATTTATGATCATCATATGTGAAAATATAGTATGAGTTCACTTTTGAGGATGTGTGACTAGCCTAGCAGTTAACATGTATCACCCAATGGCTAACCTTTATTGACCCAGCACATGATACTGGCAAAATCTCCCAGTGAAATGGACTTTGTTCTTTAACTTGCAACCTAACAAAAGATGAGTCCTGTCAGCCATCTCTTTCCTTCAGGTCTTTCAATGTGGTAATAAAGAACTTGTCTTAAGCCAATTTTATGGTTGACTTTAGGTTTGAGACACACAGTGATGTAAGACCATGCATAACTACACTGCATATCCTCTGGTTTAAGAAATATTTCTCAGGGGCTGGCAAAAAACTGAGTAAATAAGACTGTGGCAGGTAGGGATTCCCTACTGTCAATTTACTGGGCTTATATAAGTTTGCAGACATTTCAAAATACCCACAACAATGATATGAACTATTATATGAACTATATGACTATTATATGAACTAAATAGTTCTGCTATTTAATCACTGCTTTGTGAAATAGCAAAGGGGCTAATATTGCGAAAAAAGATAGAATTAAGTACTTTGAGAGAGTAACACACACAGTGATTTGGTGTATGTACTTATATCTGGGAATAAATTAAATGGGTTTATTTGCTTGTTTGTCTTGAATTAAATTCAATTAAAAGAGAACACATGTATTTATCTGGCAGTTTTCCTAGACTCTGTATTCTTATTCTGTCTATTATTCTTTTTATTCTTCCTGGGATGAATGAAGGACCTAGCCCCATGTCCTCCTTTTTTAAAACAGTCTGTAATCATTCTTCATTTAGCTACCTCTCAGTAACCACTGATGTGCATGAGGTATTTAAACAAGTTTTCAGTATCCTGACTTTATCACTTGTATTCCTAGAATAAGGTATTAACAATCCTGTAATAAGTGTGACCAATAATTAAATAGTCATTACTAAACAATAATAATACGCATCCGTTGAAGTAATTGAGCTTAGACATTGATAAATCACTAAAGACCTGATGATATTGGGCCTTACAAAACTGCAACTTTCATACCCTTAGAGGAGTCAGCTTGGTGGCTTAAATTAATTTTGAAGATACTCTCCACCACAAGACATTCTTCCCTTAGAACAAGTTCAAAGTTCTCCAAAAAGAAAAATACCACTTTTGTACTTCTTAACAGTCCTGATCTGCTGCAGTGTGGCACACATACTGTGCCACTCTCAGGAATAATCAATCTGTTTTAAAGCCTTCTGTATGGTGGGAGCTTTGGGAGGTATTGTGATTTCTAGAGCTTTAGGTCTCCTATAGTAGGCAGAGTGTCAGCTGCAGGCCTGAAGACCCTCCACAAGAAAATGGCATAAATGTCATTTTTAGTAGTTTGTAAAGAATGCCACACTTACTCCCTAAATCAAAACTGTTTCAAACCATTCCTCGTCCTGTTAAAAGACCCTGTGCATATCACTGACTCAGAAGAGTCACTTTCAGAAGAGCTGTTGGCTCACAGAAGCTTCATCCAGTTACTTTGGCTAAACATAAAGGAGAAGGTACGAAGCGGGGCAGTGTAGCAATACAGAGGGAGTAGATGATGTAGAGAATTTGTTACGAAAGCAGAGTGCCCATACCATTTCTGTTTCACATGGCTGGGATATTGACATTTCATAAGGGTATTTCTAGTCATGTTGGCATTTGTCTTTTATAGGTGTGGTTCTACAGACATGGATTCTTAACCACTACAGAATGGTCCAGTTGGAGATAATAGACCAGGTGGTGATGTCATACGGTGGGCTACGTGGAGCGGTTGCTTTTGCTCTGGTTGTACTTCTGGACGGTGACAAAGTGAAAGAGAAAAACTTGTTTGTCAGCACAACTATCATTGTTGTGTTTTTTACTGTTATTTTCCAGGTAAATCAACTTCTTAAGAGTGCTTCTTGCAAGGAGAAAGAGTCCCTCGAAAGTACCAAATGCTTAGAGCAGTACTCAGCTGAAGGTTGCCTATCATTTCACTGAACTGGAACCATAATTGAATTTATAATTTTAGTAACAAAGATCCTATTTTATGTTTTCATATGGCACCACAAGGGACAAAACACAGTTTCCTTTGTGCTAAAAAACGTTCAGTCTTAGCTGCTTGGTATTAATAGCGCTCAAGTTAATATCTGATTAAAAAATGTTTTACCTCATGAATAAACTGCAGAGAACAGTCTTTTTTTTTTTTTTTTTTTTTTTTTTAA
>VWZK01011225.1:55342-85411 GCA_013396935.1 Baryphthengus martii
GGCAAATACAGTCATTTAAGCTGATCTACCTGACCCTAAGTCCTTGTTTTAAAATATAATGGTAATCAATGGGGTAGGAAAGAAACATCCAAGCAAACCAGCATTTTATGGCTGAAAAATACCCATTGATTCAAATGGAGATATGTCAGTATACACCTCCTTGAAACTTTTTGCTCTGTTAGAGAAAGCTTAATTGTGGTCACAAACTCTTGATATGTGTAAAACTACAACATTCAATGTTATAGGAAACCTTTTAATCCTGCCACTACCATCCTTTTCTTATAGAAGATGTATTTTGCCACTGGTTTGTGTCTTTTCAAACCTTTATAAAAGGAGCTGAAAGTATTGCATTTTATCTTCTAAAGGGGACAGAGATCAAGTGGACAAGTATGAGAAACATATAACACAAAAATCCTCTATTTCTTTTTAACGTTGTCCAGCTGGAGGAATGTCTAAGATTGAGAAGTATCTATTTTCATGTTTCATTCCTTAGGGACTGACTATCAAGCCTTTGGTGCAGTGGCTGAAAGTGAAGAAAACTGAACACAGAGAGCCAAAACTGAATGAGAAACTCCATGGCAGAGTAAGATTTTTTAAAATAAAACTAGGGGATCTTTTGGATTTTTACAGAGTGCCTTAAGAGAAAAAAAAAAATATTAGAGACATTTACTTTTGGAAGGGAGGAGATAATCAAATTTCAAGTGCAAAATCCTTCGAACATTTTAAAAGTTATCTGTAGGCTGTAATTTGTCTTTGGGTGAGGGGATACTCAAATGAAGGGTCTGGTCTTTTATTTGAGAATTCAATGGGTCTGACAGTACTGGGGAAATAGCAGAGATGGAATATGCTTCTTTCACTTCATCTAAAAGAGGAGGATATTTGACTGAAAAAATGCTAGGGCAAAGCATGTCAAAGTTTATTTTTCCTTTTTAAATATCATTTATTTATGAAAAAAGATATGAAAGGAGGCTTGGCAGCTTGCATAGAAAGGTAGGCTGCTGCCCAATGTAGATGTTAATTATATACTGAAATTCCAGATTAATGGTAATAGTTTTAGTTCAGTGTAAAAGCTGTATGTGCACCTGCATTTCTTTAACATTTTAAAAGAGCTTGAAATATGATTGCTTCCAATTCACTTTCACGCAACATTATGAAGTTTTTATTCAATAGAATAAACCAGACATTTTCAACACAAATATATGTTAAAGGACAGAAGACAGTAAGACATCTTTCATGGTCTTCTTTAATTCATAAACTTTTTAAATTTACACAGCTATCCTGCATTGAGTATTTTAACACATTCTTCTATGAGCTTCTAATCTTGTCTGTTTTCACATTGGGTTTTACCTGAAGTGTATCAACAATTTCATGATGGACAGGATTTGTTTCTGAGGAACTTTTTTACAGACTACTGACTAAATACATTGTGCTTCTATTATCCAGCAATTCAAATTTCAAATTTCCTTCAAATAGTTTACAATTTGAAAATCAGGATTCTTCCCACCGGTGAAGAAATATAGCCTGTCTACTTTATGGCTTATACCTTTACATGTCAGTTAGCAGCGCAGGCCAAGGAGTAATGTTAATCCTAACACTTCGTAAAGTTGTACGTACCGATTAACCACTTCTTAGAATATCCTAGCAAGGTAGAGTCTCAGAGGCATAGTGCTCCTAGAACTGTATAAATTGCAGCCTTCAGAGCATGGGAGCACTGTCTATTCTCAGAGTAGGAGGAAGGCAATTTATTTATAATATAATTTTCTCCACTTCCATGACAGGTATTTTCTGAGGCAGTAATTAACATTATCTTCAGGAAGAATCCATATCATCCACATTGTTCTAAGCCTAGCATGCCATATATTCTGCAGTAATCACAGTGAAATGTTAAGACCATATACAGAAAAAGACCAAATTCTACCTGCAGCTGCCTTGTTTTGACTCGAGAGTTACAAACCTAGGGTTTTCTATCAATCAGCCATCTAATATATCTAGTATGGGATTTTGCCGTAGATATCAAAAGAATGGTGCCGCCTTCTAGTCTGAGGGAAGTATGGATTCCTGAAACATCTAAAAAGAAACAGTAGGGAAATTATTCAACTGATTTAATCACCGACATTAACAGTGACCAATGCACTTCATAGGGTAGAAAGGGACATGGTAAAATGAATCAATAAAGAGAATCTTAAAACTGAGTGTTACAATGCAGGCTTGCTGAGATCCTTGTAATTGAAGAATAGTTAGTGAATTTGTAAAGAACTAATAGCAACCTGAGGACTTTTGAAGAAAAGCATATTGTAGGTAGTATTTCTGTAAATGGAGAAGAAAAAATCTGATTAGAAGTAATTGTTATTTTGCATAGTCACCTGGTCTAACCTGACATAAATTGAGCTCCTTTCTAATTATGTCTTTTATTCCTGTAAAGATATTAATTCCACTTTCACTTTCCTAGGCCTTTGATCATATTCTTTCTGCTATAGAAGACATCTCTGGACAAATAGGACATAATTATCTGAGAGACAAGTAAGTAGTAACTAACTTCGAAGATTGAGATATTGCTTGGAAATCTTATGTGTAAATTATGACTTTTGAGAATTAGCCATTTGCACAAGATTTAACCTAAAACGTTAATGTTGTTCCTTCTCTGTAATACTCTATTTCATTAACACTATCTGTGTGTGGAGACACTAAAAAACCTCAGCTATAACTGTGGTAGTTCTTTATCTTATTTCTACAAAGGATGTGTTCAACATACCTGAAAGTTATGTTTGGGGATGCTTTGAAATGACCCAGATAGTTTAAGCACATTAGTATGAAACCAATAATGAAAACTATGAATAATTTCCATTGCTCTCTGTTTAGAGTTGATTTATCTTGAGAGAAGCAAAATTACTCAGCTGAAAGATACAGAAACCATTTTCTTTAAAGTACACATGAAGAGTTACCATTGTGATGGGCAGACTTCTATCATCTAGCTGAATAAAAGTGGGAAAAAAGGGGCAGTAAATCTGGACATCTTTAAGAGTGTTATTTAAGGTCAGGCAGTTCTCTCCCTGGAGTTAGGTCACTTCATAGGTGCACTCACAGCTCTGATCTGCTACTGTCCTGCTGACTCAAAATGTCAATTCCAATCCAAAGGCCGTACAGTTGTGTTAGCTTTCTGCAGAGCACTCCCCTGACCCTTGTTGATAAACTGAGTATAATAGATTAGGTTTAGCATTATGCTAATTATGCTAATTATACAAGTAGGCTGAGCTAGATTGTATCTGAGTTCAAGCAGAATTGATCATCTATCTGTACCCAGTTATAGGAACGGTCTCCTTCCTTTCCTTTTACTCTTTGTTCATTTATGCAGTGAAGAATTTTTATGAGGCATCCCAAACAGAACATTTTCTTTCTTTTGGTCTAATTTTTTAGTTTACTTTTTGGGAATGAATTTCAGCAGGGTATAATACAGGTGAATACATCTTCAGTTTTGAAGTACTGTATTTTTAAAGTGGGAGATTAGAGTTTGACTTCTTAGATGTCAGAAGGTAATCTCCCTGAGTAACAAGAGAAGGAGTAGCTTAATGGAGATTCATGGTTGAGTGTGTGGTTTGATGACTAATGTATTTTGAATGAGACCACCTTAAGTCTGCTTCTTTTGGACTATATGTACATGAAAGTCCTGCTTCCTCAAGAAGTGGCAGTCCCTAGCACCCCTGCTGGTAGACTCAGCTGTGGAAGCCTGAATTAGAGACCACTTGCCAGATGTTCTGGCTAGAGAACACAAGCAGTTATTAATTCTGTGCACAATGTTTGACAATAGAAAGGTTTCAACAGTTTGAATAAAAAAATCATAAATGCAAAATCGCCATTGGTTAAGATGGATAGAATCATTTCGAACAGTAGTCTCCAAAGTTGCCTCACACCCTTTAGAGAAAATCAGGAGGAAGGCAGATGAAAGTAAAGCAGCCTTTATCTTCTGGAGCCTATAAAATGAAATGGCAGATATTTGACTATCAAACAAGCTTGGAAGTGTAAATCACAGAAAATACACATCACTTTTATCCCCCAGAGTAAATCAATGGCATAAATAAGGTCCTCTGTAAGTACTTTTGGAAAGGCACTGAATTTCTGAGCTGATTTTCTAGGGTGGCTGTCCTACAATACAACTAGGGAAAAGCAGATTTCCATAAAATGAGGAAAGAAAATTAAACTTCTAGAATGAAGCTATTAAATATAACTGCATAATCAGCAGTGGAAAAATAAGGTAGCATGATCTCACAGAGTATAAAATGTCCTCGTGACTCTGAAACGGGATACTGTAATCATAGCACTCTTGCTGTTGTAGTGGTGTTTGGTAAGTGTACCTGTAGCAGGCTTTTTCTTAACTTGCTTTAAAGGCTAATTGAAAAGCTTCAAAACATAATTCCCTTACATTGCTATGTTCACCATTAAAGAAAATAAATTGCTTAGCTCACAAAAATATCATTTATGCTAAACTAAAAATGCTGTGAAACTAAAATTGCTTGTTGCCATTAACACAGTTTGTTTAAATTATCAGGTGGTCCAATTTTGATAGGAAAGTCCTCAGTAAAGTACTGATGAGGAGATCTGCTCAAAAATCAAGAGACCAGATCCTTAATGTTTTCCATGAACTCAACTTGAAGGATGCAATTAGCTATGTGGCTGAGGTACTTATGAACACTTGACATATTGTAGCATCATTTGGGCTTGGGCTTTTTAAAGAAATTTATAATATAACCAAAAGTTGATATATTACAGGAGAAAAATAAAAGAACTATTTTCATTTCTGTTTTGCTTTTTTGTTTATCCTAAATGTGTTTTGAGTGTCAATATCACCTGTTTGAATGGCTGTCATTCTCAGCATTATACCTGATCCCCAAGTATGTTCATTATACTTCTGTCAGTGTACCTTTCTGTTGGATTTTACTGAATAGCTTTGTTTCTATATTCATTGCATAAAAAACCAATACTGAAATTCCAAAGGGATCAGGCAAACTACCGTCTTCCTAAATGTGTCAATAGAGTGTGTTCTGCTCCCGCAGAACAGTGTGATGTGGTGACAAACCTGATTTGAAGACACTCACTTCCAAATGGTGTGGATGCATGACCAGCATGGACTGCTATGATCTCATTCTGCCAGATCACAGTAATACAAAAAAAAAATGGGATGGGTAACTTTAATTCAATGGAATCATAACACCCACAGATCAAAAATTAGGATTAAAGTGATATACTACAGATATCAAACACAATCACAGAATTGTGAAGTTAGAGAAACCTTATGACTGGCAACATGAGAAATTCTTAAAGTTACCATTCCCAAACTGGAGCAATGTTAACAGCTTATGTAAGAATCCTAATCTTCTTCAGTATGAAACTGACCACCTTACTTCACATCATCACAAATGTTCAGTCTTAGAGGATAGTTTTAAATAGAACATTTTAAACAGTGCTCTTTGAAGTGATTTTCTATGACCATAATCTCCAGGTGGATTTATTTTCACGGCTAGGTGATATACCAGATAATTTATTTAAAATAAACCTTATTACTAAAAGTGCTACTACTACTACTAATCTCTTTTTTTTAATTATTTTTATTTTTATTTTTATTTTTATTTTTATTTTTATTTTTATTTTTATTTTTATTTTGGAAATGAGCTACAGCCAGGTAGACTTATTTCAGTGAAGCATGGAATTTCAAAGCTCAAACTTGGAAAATAAAATGGAATTCAGAAACTATGTTAGTGGTTGACAAGATAAGCAAACACTTCCTTGTGAGATTTTGTAAATTACACATTCAGTTTTCAGACCATTTGAGCTCAAGGATTAGTTTTCTTTCTCATGGTGCTTTCTGGGTGACACCTCAGACGAAGAAAG
This sequence comes from Baryphthengus martii, assembly GCA_013396935.1. Classification (NCBI taxonomy): domain Eukaryota; kingdom Metazoa; phylum Chordata; class Aves; order Coraciiformes; family Momotidae; genus Baryphthengus; species Baryphthengus martii. The sequence goes on from VWZK01011225.1 coordinate 61,226, forward strand.
ATAATGACTTCAATGTTGATGAGCATGAGACTCATGTTCAGATTCACTGCTGAATCTTTTCAGTAGATTCATTACAGTATTTTTTTTCTCTTTAACAGATGCAAAGGGCTCAATAGATTACTAAACCATGCAGATTTAGCCCCAGAATCTTTACCCAATAATATCCTGAATCTCATACAGTTATGTCAGATTAAGTTAGATTATTAATTTTTAGGATAATTATCACTTAGTACACTCCATAACACAAGGAAAATTACTTTTGTTACCTTAGTCTAAATACTATTTGTGTATATTGTGTCTTGCGGGAACATTCTATTGGCAAACATCTACTCATAGATGAAATTAAAAGTTCTCCAGGTTCTACAAATATTTGCAATATGGTTTCTTCTAGTGGAAATTAGATATGTTAATATGCCTATTAGTCATGAATTGTCATTTCACCTTTCTCATGTTAATATTTGCTTCAGTGATATACTGCAGAACAAGTTTTCCTTGACTTCTGAAATATAATTTTTGAGCTAATTATCTGTCAAATGCAAGCTGACATTGAAACTGAAGCCATTTCTGCATCTCCCAGCTACTCACTCTCTTTTCACTTGCAAAAAACCCAAGGAGTTTAAAAACTATTTTATAATTTTTTTCTTTTTTTTCATCTCTGCTGTTATGCTGCATCTGTACATTAAAAACCAAGAGCTTTGAGAGAGTTCAGTATGAATTTATATTCCTTACACTTGAGAGAGGAGAGCCTATGCCAGGCAAAATGAAAATAATCCTGAGCAAGTAAATAGAAGCAACTTTAAATACTTACAGTTCATAACTTTCGGCTAAAATTCCTCTGTTGATACAACATTATGTAAATATGAAACATTAAACTTGATTTGAAAAGAAAATCAGATGCCCTTAAGAAAGTGGATGAGATCATGCTGACCCAGAATTTACTTTTTTTTTTCTCTTAAGTTTTCTGCGTGGAGAGGACAGAGTGTATTTTTTAATGCCACCGATCTGATCCAACACGTATTATTGTACCATGCATGTGGTCTACCACAGTAAAAAGAAATACTTGATTTGCTCTATGAATATAAAAAACGTAAAGAGGACAAAACCAGTTAAAGATGGAGAAATGTAGATAAAACCTCTTTCAATATTCTGCAAGGGAGATGTTTTTTTCTTGGTATATTGTTTATTACAGTTTAAAATGTAGAGCTCTACCATGTGATTTCTCTCTGCTGTGATTCAAAATGATGGATAGGTTCAGTCTATGTAATGACAATGTCACTCAACATCAACCTTTCACCTAGATAAGAGATTATGCAAGCAGTAGGGAAAACTTTGAAGACACAAGTCTGAGCTTTTCCAGCAATTCACTTCTGTTACACTAGTTTTAGAACTGAAAGTAAATCTCATCTTTTCAGTGTCTATCTCATCTCTCCATGCCATAACCTCTTTCAAATAGTCTTGCAGACTTCTACCACCATTTGCTAGACTACTAACGTTTGCTGTTTCCAGGTCTGGTAGAGAACTTAGAAACTTAGTGTTGTACCTTTGACAATGATGCTGTTAAGTGCAGTGATGTGCTGAGTCATAAGAATCTTCATAGGTATCTCATTGTACTCAGTTTGTAATATGGTATAAAGTAAAAGGTCCATCCCTGACAGGGTCTGTGAAGAGAAAAGAGTTAGACTGCAGAAATGCAAGGATGTAATTTGCATAAATTGTTAAATTGTTTCTGTTAATTGCTTAGATACAACTTCTGCCCTGCTTCTTGTGCCATATGCAAATTATCTGCATTTTCTGATACACATTTTGCCCTAGGTGTTTACAGCTGTAATATGTCTTGTTTCTTTCTGTAACCAGGGAGAACGTAGAGGTTCTTTGGCATTTATACGTTCTCCAAGTACGGACAACATGGTAAATGTGGATTTCAGCATGCCACGACCAAGTACTGTGGAAGGCTCTGTCTCATATTTACTGTAAGTAATGTGGATGAACTGGGGGGGGAGGGTTGGTTTTTTAATGGCTTTGCAAGGAAATGGAAACAGTGTTATAAATTTTGAAAAAAAAATAAATTACAGGGGCTTCATTCACAACTTTTTTCAACTTCAGTTAATCTTTTGCATGTATATATATAGGTACATTGTTGTATTTTACACACAGTTTTTTGCAGTAAAGGCTGGTAAGATGAAGCAGACACTCACATTAGAGTTGTTTCATGTGCCTTTTTGCTGTAAGACAGGGCTAGATGTCAGTTCTGTGTCTGCTCCACAAAAAGTCATCAGGGAGGCAAGGAAAAGAAAATTGCTTCTTCCTTAACTCTTTCATGAGTTTTTCTCCAAACAGATCATGTGCCATATAATCAGAGAAATTAATGCTACACCCATCCGAAAGACAAAAACCAATAATCTTTTCACATTTCTCATTAGGTATCTGCTCACTCATTTTCATTTAGCTGCTTTTGAACTTTCCTTTTTTTAAATTTTTTTTTTTAAACTTCATCTTAATTTCTCCCTCTCATTCCTCATTTTCCTGTTGGTTTTTTTTTTCTTCCTCTTCAGCAATTACTGATTTTTAAAACTGCTGTTTGTATATTGTATTCTTCAGGAGAGAAAAAGCTGGACCAGTTTGCCTTGACATGCAAGCTTTAGAGCAGAGAAGGAAAAGTATCCGGGACACAGAAGATACGGTAGCTCATCACACCCTCCAACAGTACCTGTATAAACCCAGGCAGGAGGTGAGAGCAGAAGGCTAATGTTTGACTGTTTCCCAGTCTAAACCTATGAGACATTAGGAAACAAACCTTGGGAGCAAAATGCAAAAGAAAAGAACTCATCCACAAGATCTGCACCCTTGAGGAAGATAGGCTCTTTTTTTATACTATTTCTCATTTATGAACGTGCCTATTTAACAGAATTCCACTGGCACAGGGGCCAATGGAATGTAAAACTGGGGCAAGTATATGCACTGAAGTAGGTTTAAATGGAGTGTATCAACTGAAGTGATGCAGACACTTCTAGGGAGAGGCTTACTTTGAATGACAGTCACTGCTATGTACTTTAAATTCCTGGATTTATACCTGCTTCACGGTGAAGCAAGAGAAAGAATGAGGATGTTTGCATTTGCCTGACAATGATTGAATGCATTGATTCACAGCGTCCAGCTGTATTCCTAAATGAATTAATACTGTCTTCCCTTTCTGGCCACAGCACAAACACCTGTACAGTCGACATGAGATCATGCACAATGAAGATGAGAAACAAGACAAGGAGATTTTCCATAGGACAATGAGGAAGCGCTTAGAATCTTTCAAGAGTACCAAATTAGGAATAAATCATCCCAAGAAGCTCAATAAAATCCACAAGCGAGACCGGGGCCAAAAAAGGGTAAAATATGAGGACCCAGGTGTAGCCACCCATTATACAATTTAAGGGGTGGGGAGGGCAGAGATGACTGTAAAGAGTCCTTTGTCCTGCATTTCTCTCTGTCCTATGCAATTTCATGAACTTAAAGGGCCTCAGCAAGAAGAGACTAACTATGTGATAACTCAAGGGGCGCCTTCTCACATGCTGCTTTTCTCTATGCTTTGTTCAGCTGAAAAATAACAGACCTTGAGCCATGCTGCGACACTGTGGTGAGACGTCGCAGGGCAGATGTAGCAGGGTAGCACTGCAGCATAGAGCATTCCACAAAATTAACATGCATCTGTGGAACAGATAGCACAGAAAGAGCCCAAGTTCCCTTCTTTTCCTGTAGTGAGTAGGAGTGGAGGGGGAATCTAATGACATCCATATTGAGTCTCAAGCAGAGATTACAACAGATTTCAGGGTTATGCTGCTGAACTCATGATTTCAAATGATGTCACTGCCATTGCTATGTGGTGATGGGTTTGGTAACTTGTTTTTTTTCAGCGAAACAGCAATGTAATACCAAATGGAAAAATACCTTCAGAAAACCCAGTACAAGATTTTACTTTGAACGAGAAAGGTAAAAAGACTCTTAGACCAGTTTTATTAACTACTTTTTACCTTCTACACTGTCAGTTAAATATCACTGAAAACTCGGATGATATGCACAGCAAAGCTGGTATTAAAAAGGGACTTCTACTCATAATTCACAACTCAAGAGTGAGGATCTGCTCCATTCTTAAATGCAGTGTCTCAATGATTTAGAAGTTGTTCTTCTAGACAGCTGGATGACAAACCAAATTGTAACTGGCCTTTTTACATTTAAATTTTTAAAGCAAAACAATGCAGAGGTTGCAATGTAGATGAACTGTCAGCTTCCTTTTGGATAAGCTCCAAAGAGCAACTTCTGGTAACATTTTTCTTTTTCATCAGAGCAGGGTATGTCTGCCCAGGACACCAGGTCATACAAAATTCAGTAGTCGAGATAATATTCTGATGTGAGTTAAGGTCCATTTATTTAGAAGGGTCTGAATCAGAGCTGATGCTAAGCAAGCATGGTAGAACTCAGGAAGATTGCAGGAACATAGTCAGAGGCCAGTTTCAGCACCGATTCACTCTTCATGCACAAATCTAACACACAGGCCAATTTTGAAAGTGTAATCTGAAGCTGACTGGCCTAGAGAGCATTCCTAGTAAAAGTTGGTTTTGCATGTAAAAGCCTCAAATTTTTCTCTCTTATGTTTTAGCCAAGTTTTGGCATTGATATTAGGCATAGCAAGACATGATGGATGCTAATACATTTGTTATGTAATTATATAAAATAGTACGTGTCACTTAAAAATTAAACATGGTTTAAAAGCCTCTGAACTAACTATTAACTTGTGTTCTTTCCCCTGTTTATGCGTGCAACCCCTTGATCTCACAGAGAATTGAAGTAAAGTATACAGGGATTAATCTCTCAATAGCTCCAAGGAAAGATATTTTTCCTTATGTACGTTCTTTGAATAATTTTCTGAGCATTATTCTTCTTTGACTGACAAAGCCAATATAGGCCAACTGAATAACTGCAATATTTTTCATAGGAAGAATTTTCTGAATACTTCTAAGTGGATTATTCAGTGCTGTGCTGTTAAAGAACACCCTTTATAGTTGTCCTCCTCTACTTAAAAAAAGCTTCATTGGAAGACAGTCTTAACAAGTGGTTTAGCTGCTGCTGTAAAACTGATTCTACTGCAATAGAAGGAGCAGTGACCTCACCAGGTTTGAAAACAGTCAGGATACTAATGCTGGCCTCTGACAAATGAAAATTAAGTGACCGGTCGTTGTAATGGGGTGGCATTTGTCAGCACGTGAGCAGTTAAGACACAAAACACAGCAATGGTGGTGCCATGTCATAGACTGGTTTGTTTCAGTTCCAGAAAAACAGATGATTCTGTTAGCTAAAAGCTTATCCAGAGTGTGAAATTTCTATCATAGCACCAGATAATAATGCAAGCTGGAAACCTGTGTTGAGTTTCTTGATATAATTGGTATCTAAGGTGCAAACTCTATATACATTCACATTTCAGTGCTACAACTGTTGATTTTGCCCTTATTTAGAACCTTTTTAAAGATATATGGTTGATAACTACGCCAGCATCAAACCAGCATGAAATAGCATTTTCTGTTAGAACTGCTACAAACCTCTAATCAAATGGGACTTTCTCTTCTTTTTTTTTTCCAGATCTGGAGTTTTCTGAATCAGAAGAAAATAATGATTATGAAACTTTGCATCTAGGCAAAGGAGTTGATTTCTTGGCTAATGTGACAAAGCAAAATTTCACAGATACTCCTACTGGTAAAAATATTAATTACTTATGGAGTTGTTTTGTGGGCATTTTTCAAATGTTAAAAAAAGTACTAGAAATTCTGATGATTTAGTCTGTATTTGGTGTTTTGATGTATTCTATTAGAAAATATATTTGTTTAACATAGAAATCACTGAAAAGGGTGGATTTGCAGCATTCCTGGAGAATTCGTTGGACTTGATTTCCAGGCCTGAAATGCTCCAAAATACTAGATTGAAAATGTATCACTATATATAACAGAAATTATATTATATGATTTATAGCATTTTAAAATCTAGTATTTTTCTTTAGCACTTCTGTGTTTGAATTTTCAGCATGCCACTGTATGTTTCTTACGTAACACAGTGCATACAGGGAAGAAAAAAACTTGGGTCTGTACTCTTTTGGCAGATTCCATGACAAATTCTGTTTGAGAACGTATAAATACATCCAAATTGATCCAGAAATAAGTGTGTGGCAAGATGCAGACCTAGACTAAGTTTTAAAATTTCTTTTTCTGTTCAAACACTACAAACTTGACAGGTGTATTACAAGACTCCTGTAACATACGCTGCTCTGTGCCCTGCTTTAGCTCCATTATGCACATTTCATTCTTTTATGAAGTTGTGCACTTTATTTTGCATTTTTTTTTCCACTTTTTGTTTTTTTTTTTTATGGTTTAATTTGCATTTTCTGTAGTTATTTTATATAGTGCTTTGTTTTGCTTAAAATTTTCTTCTTTTATTGATCTTATTTTTTCTGTCTCCATATATTCCAAACATAGCTGCATATTGGATATAATATCAAATTTTTCTCTTTAATAGAAAGTCAGAATGACTAGCAATAATCAAAGTAGAAAGAGCAACCTATGTGTGTATAATGTTCTGTGTATTGGCCTAATCAGACTTAGACTGGTGTGTATTTGCCTAATTTTTTTCCCCCCACTATTGCCATTCTTCTCTTACAAAGCATCCAGCTGTGCTACCAAGAAAATTATTTTGATCAATTGTATTTGTCACTCATGAACTTTTTTTAGGAATTGATAACCCAGTATTTTCAGCTGATGATGATCAAAGCATCTACATGAAGTTCTCACCATGGTTATCTAGTGAAGATACTGTGGTACCATCACAAAGGGCCCGAGTGCAGATCCCATATTCTCCAACCAACTTCAGACGGCTTACTCCATTCCGGCTCAGCAATAAATCAATAGATTCCTTCCTGCTAGCAGATGGCCCAGAGGACCGACCAAGATCTTTTCTCCCAGAATCAACACATATGTAATACTTTGAAAGATATTGTCACCTTGACTTCTGTTCAGTCTTCCTATCACCCCTGACTACTGACAAGTAAACTTACTTTTCTGATTTTTCTTCCAGAACATCTCTTTCCTTCCTGATTTCTTCATAGAACTAAATATCTTCTGTTTTTTCCAGCTTGAATAAAAAGCCGTGTTTCTATTTTGCTTCTGCAGAAGAACTGTCTAAGTATTTGGGGTCCTGCTCTTTGTTTTGGCTTGAATACTTTAAATGCCAAGAAAATAGTATTCCAAAAACCAGAATATTATGCATCCATTTTCAAGAGGCTCCAGGTCTCTTGGCTAGTCATATCTAGATGATTAAAAGTTGTACCTGAATTCCTTAACAGGCATCAGGTAATTCTGATTCAACCTCCTTAAACAGTGATTGGTCTTTTTGAGTAATATTGTCACTACCACCTGCAGATGTAAGAAAAGTAGTCTGAATTCCCAGAAAGCAGTCCAGTTGTTGATGCCAAACGATGTGGTTTGTCCCTAAGAGATTGGATGAGTCATTTAAGCCATTGGACTCTATTGCATCCAGATGTACAATGGATACAGGAGGGCTCAACCAGCAATGATCTGGGCTGTCTCTCGTTCTTACCGTGGTTAGAATATAATTTTTAACTCTGTTGCTAAGAAGCCTTGAGAGAGTTCTGAACATTTGTCCAGGTTATTTATCCAGTGCGCAGGAAGGGAAAATAATCCTACTGCTACAGTACAAGTACTCAGTGACACTGCTGATGGAAGCATATCGCGCTTTTTTTTTCCACTGGAGTGCCCTGTAGGTCAGTGGTTAGTTCTAGTACTCAGTTTCTTATTAATGCATCTTTCATAATTTTTTACATCATTTAATTTTTGAATGAACATTGGATTAATTAAATAATTGTGAATTAAATTCCTATATCCTGATTAAAATTTTGAACAATGAGCAGCATTCCAAAAGAAAAATGTCTTCCTGACACTTACTTACCCACATTGAAAATCTCTTCACTTTTTTTTTACCATATAATATATAGGCATATGACTTGCTGAACGTTTTCTTGTAAACCTTTGTTCTTTTCCTCCATTGTATTACCTTATGTACAACTGACTTTCTTATTATGAACTAGCATGCATAAGTTCTTGTGCAGGTATCTTTGATATATCAAAATCACTGGGGTTTGACTGCTGTATTTTTTAAGATATGTTTTAGGAAGCTAGATTTCACAAGCCAGTAAGCTTAGACTTGATTACTCTCTGAAACAGTCCTCTGAATTATCTGTTTTACAAAATTCTCTTAATAGGAGAATGATCCTGAAATTTCAATTAAAAGGTTTTTTTTAAAAAATGTGAGCTGGAAGCCAAAGGTAGAAATGTGAATTTTTTCTACATACTCTAAACTACACAGAGAACTGATCATAGGCTCTGGTCAGTAAGAACTTGACTCCTTTGTGATATCCTCTGCTACTTGACTGAAAGAATACAATTTCTTTCAAAAGGTCTGAAGGATTTCCCTGCTGAACATCAGGACTAAATGTTTAAAAACAAAAGATACACCTTAATGACCAGATGAGGGCTCCATCTTCTAAGTATCTGAAACAGGCAGCTGTTCATCATAAACACTGAACTAAGTTTTGCCTGACACTCAGTAAAGATAAGAATTTTAATAAACTCACTTTGGCTTGTTCAAGACAGAAATTGTGACAGGGCCCAATTCTCCAGCCAAAAAAAAAAACCAAACTCAAAAAAGCATCTTAAACCACTCACTTTCATAACAGTTTCATAAAAATAACCAAAACCAAAGCCCTATAGGCAGCATACTAGTATAGAAAGTGTGTATTGCTATTTATTTTTCTATTTAATTGTGCTCTATAGGTGATGTGGACCATGATGTTGAAATGACAGAATACTCCTCTTCAGATGACCAATTAAACCAAAACCAGAGTGTTTCAGTGACTCCCCTCCACTTCTTCCCATCCTGCCTTCAAATGCCTTGGACACAAAACTATTCTTCATTGGAAAACACAGGGAATATATCTCTTTCTACTGTCTCTGAGTATATAGCTTCTTGTGACCCAAATATACCTGATCTATTCTGGGAAACAGGTACAGATAACAATAACAAAGAGACAGTAAACTCAGGTTATTGTTCTGAAGTCAGCTACAAGTCAGAGAACTCACAAGAAGAGACTTCTCTACTTACGTTTGAAGGGCTGGAAAACTCTTACATGAAGGAGCCCCAGGAGAAGAAAATATTGCTTGATGTACAAGGAAATTACAGATCTGCTGCAGCCAGACGTGTACAAAGCCGACGTTCGTTTCACAGGCCAAAACCTCTGCAACACCCTAAGCTTCAGAAGCTAGCATCTCTTCCAGCATCTTGCCATGTCCCTCCACATTCTTTGGAACAAGAGGAAACACAGTTGTGAGCCAGGACTTACTTGTAAAGAGAAAACGAGAGAGAATAACTTGAACAAAGGACTTCTGTAAAAATTGATAGCAACCTATTAGTTCATGGGAACTGCTCTAGAATGGTTTCAGATGGAAAGAGAGTGGGGTTCCATAATGTCAGAAACACTGGAGCTTTTCTGTTGCACTTACATTTTTAGGTTCTTATTCATAATGAAAGGGTGTATAGTGAAGGGGAAATATGTCTCCTTGTTATTTTTTCAAGTAGACTGTTACAAAAAAGCAATATTGTTTTTGGAGGGCTAAACCAAGAATCTTTTCAAATGGTAAATCCGTGGGTTTTTTTATTTACGTGGCAGCCGTTTATTATGCCATAAATACCTTTAAAGAAATAGGCTGCATTTGCTGCTTCAGTAATGGAATTCAATATTTATAATGTATGAAATTAATGTAGGAGAAGCCAACAGTTAGTTTCTTAAGTCTACTCTGATTGAAATGGATCCGTGCCTTTTATAAATGCAAGCTAAAGAAAAATATTTCACTGCTCTTGAATGTTTGTGTCACTGAGTAATTGTGGGATATTGTCTCTAGTGGGTAGAGGAAAATAGAAATTTAATCAAGGATTCCAGGAAGGCCATTTCCTTCCTTCCCCTTCATTTCCTCTACTCACTAGCACTGGAATGAAAGAATGTCAAGAATTATCTCAGAATTATAGTTTGTGTGGTCACGAGCAACTCATTTCATATTTTTAATAAAGCTGCTCTATTAAAAATAGTCTCTCTCAGACAGAAATATAAGTATTTGTCATTTTTACTGCTGCTTTGGAAGACACTGTGTTAGACGATGTTGTTTATTTATGTATCACTTTCAATAGCTGATCAGGATAATGATCTCTCAGATGCCATGCTGTGTTTCACCACACAGTTTAAGTGCCACAATGACTTAAGGATGTTGATGGTTCAGAGTATTGTACAGAGGTAGTTCGGCTACTGTGTATGTATATACCTGTTCGTGTTAGGAACTTTCTTTATTTTTTTTGTCCCAGTTTTTTGTTAAATGATAGGAGTTAAGACTGCACTAGATGCCTGTTGTGTCTGAATCTGATCTACACTACCTTGGACACAGCTGGAGACATCAGAGAAAGCCAGCTCTAAACTAATTAAAACTGAAAACTCTTAAGACCTCTCATGGATGTATAACATGACATGATGGTGTATAGTCCTTTGGCCTATCTATATTTTGCCTTGGATGATTCTAGTCCTGAAACTTTAGCTTGAAATATTCAAGGGTATAAGTTGCAATGGTGCTGTGGCAAGAATAGAGTATGAGTGCATAGCTAGCTTTGTGATCCTAATGTGCACCTTATTTCTGTTTGATATGATATGGCATAAATCATATGTAAATGATACCTCACCTTTAGGGAGGTATCTGAATTGCTTAAGATTGGATCCAATGGAGGCTTTATTTGGTAAATTTTACTTTATCTATAGGAAATAGTGGTTATTTCACCTTATCCACCAAGATTTTGAGTGAGCATTAGGTGATTCTGTGTCAGATGTCAAATTTGAGAATTACTCAGGACACCCAAAAATGAGTGGAGCAATGTGTGAAAATCTGTAGCCACATCTTTTTCCTATCTTTGTCCCCGTTAATAAAATTGCCTATTAGGGTAGTGCAAATTGCACAGATGTGATAGCATATATCATATAGAAACCTAGATAGACACATATGCCTTTAGAGGCTAGATTCAGAGTACTGACTCTTTTGATGTCAACCAGCTGCTCATTTGCAGTCGTCTTGGGCACTAATTCAAATCAGTGTCATTAACTGGAAAGCACCATCAGTCAGAGCTAGTCTTGTTAATGAGGGTCATGAGATGTAAGGCTGTCACCAGTATGGATGCTAATTTTAAAATTCAATAATGTAAATAAAATTATTTTTGTGAACTGAGTACATATGAACATAGTCTTTTGGTGAAGTAGAGTATATTAATGTCGTTCCAGATATTATAACTAGAACAAGTATTTTAGTTATTGGCATAGATATGTAACAGGACTAATCTCAGATACTAGCACCCATAAATTGCAGCGTGCCAAAATTTAAACTCCAGTCTCATAGCATAATGCCAAAGTACCCACACCAAAGTTGGCAAGATGCTCATCAGGTGGAGGCTTTGAAATAAAAGTACCATTTCTCACTGCTGTTGTACAGAGGTCATTGCTGTGCTGTAGCTGGAAGAAGAACCATATTGTCGACTGTGTATTCTGCATGCTCTAGCATTCCTAATATATTTGTGTACAGGCTACCTCAAGAAAATATTCGTCAATCATCATTAGACTTTTCACCAGGTAAGGGTTTCAAACACAAGACTATGAAATTTTGAAAATCAAAGGTTATAAGATTTTAATGTTCTTTTATGCTTTTATGCTAAGCATGAGAGGATCGATAGACACCATAGAGTTTACAGATACAGCAGTCTCTGTGAAAGGTCAGCAGGATCCTGTATGCTTTTGAGAGCGCTGTGGGCAGCAGGAGCAAACCAGGGATGATTATTATGCCATTTTTAACAATAGAAGAGATGAAAAGACACAATATACAAAGGGCTTAACTCTCCATTTACTTTCAAAGGCCTTAGACACTGTCTTTATGTTGTGTCACCATAGTTGAAGAGATGAAGGATGGACAATGGACAATTCTGATAGCAAAGAGACCTTTCCTTGGAATAGCTTGCATAATTTTTGAAGCTATGCCTCTGGAAGATATTTTCTAGTATAACTGCCTCTACAGTAAGGTTTTGTTTGGCATAGTTTGTCTATTTGAAATGTGATGAAAAAAAGTGTCATGTCTCCAATTTCTATATTGAGAACACACTCTTAGCTAGAATACAGTGAATTATAATTCCTTTTTTTTTTTTTTTTTCCCCAAGGCAACTAGTCCCAATGTCTACCAGTGTGTATAGAAAAAGCAGGTTATGAGAGTTCATAAGCTTTCTCATTCCCCTCCCCCCTTTTAATGTACTTCCATATTTAAATATATGTCCTGTGGGAGCAAGTGTTTGGTTGCTTCCTCAGCACACTTTAGTCAGTCAAGCATCACTAATATCCATCACATCGACATAGATTTAGAGCTGCTGAGGATCTGGTTGTATGTATCAGCTTCTTTTTTATTGTGTGTGTGCATTAGGTGGGAATGATTTGTTGGTAAATTAGGGGTTTTTTTCTTTTTTTTTTCATTTTTTTTTTTCCTCTTGTCAAAGAAAGGCAAGCTGGAAATTCCAAAGTTGCTATTTATTGAAAAAGTAGCTATGACCTACCTTATTGTAAAAAGATGAAATGCAGATATATTTGATGTCTCCTCTATACATTTTGTTCCATGGATAAGATTCTTTTTAACATTGTTTATTATGCTGCACTATGACCTAGCAATGTTAAAAAAGTGTTGTCTGCGTTCAGATGAATTTTGCCTCTCTGAGCTGTGAAGTTTGTTTCTGAAATATATGAAATTATGTTTTACAAATATATGGTCTAGTGGAATATTTATGTAACAAGGGTTGCAAAATAATCATGTGCCTTAAATTGTCACTCTTTGGAGTGATGTTGTTTGAAGATTTTTGTGTATACTTTCCAAAAGTTGTCAACTTGCTGCATATATTTTTAAACGTCTAGTTTTTCTGCTGATGTGTCTTTATGGAAACATTTTAATGATATAACATAATGAGAAGTTTGGCAATAAATTATATCACTTTGGTGGAATCACTTACTTTGGCAAGTGATTTAGGAAATAAATTATTTACTACATTTAGGAAAGATTTTCCATACAAGATTTCTGAGAAGTTTGTATTTCTGCTCCCAAATCAAAAAAAAAGGACAATACGCTGCTGATAATGCTTATCATTTCTAAAATGTAAATGATTAAAAGCAGCAACAAAAGTCGTCGAAGATCTCCTGAGTCTCTCTCTGACAACTATGACACTTTTTGTATAGTTCTAACTCCACTGCAGTCTGTGAAAGAATTCCCATTGTCTTTGTAAGCAAGGGTCCATGTTTTCTCAATATATATATCTGGATGTTGCCATTGTAACAACACTGTAATTTAAACTTCACATATAGAGATGATATACAGAATCTCATTACAATATCATTCTTTTGATGCAAAGATTCAAGCTATATTTACTGTGCAGTGCTTTTTAAAGATCTGTCAGTCACTAATGCCAGCCAGCTTGATTTCCTACGCAGAAATCAATGGAACTTAATCTAAATTGTTTTGTGTTCAGTTAATAATTTTTCCCTGAGAGCCCCAGTGAAAACTACCATTTTCTACTGTCATCCTGCTATTAGCATGTTCCCATACCTGACACTGCTTTCTACATTAGATAGGAGGCATGGAGTGAAAATATAACTTCTTCTAAATTTAGTTATAGTGTAATGGGATTAAATATTTAATGGAGTTAAATAAACATAATTTTCTAAGTATGGATTTGAAGAGATTAAAAAAGATAGCTCAGATGACCAAGCTGTATGTCAGCAAATAAGGTACTGTGAACACAAAATGAGATAGAACTGGTCTTGTACTGTGCCCATGGAACATCTAATTAGCTAATAGTTCATTAAATCGATGATGGGGGGAGTGTCATGCCATGTCACCTTTGTTGGTACACAAAACATACAAAGTCATGAACAGACCCTTCTACTGGAAAAAATAAACTCACAAATCAGCATTGAAAGCTATTGGTAAGGATTCTGACAGCTCAGATTTAATGGCTTCTTAGCTTAATGAGCCAAGAGTATATCACACTGAAACAGCTCACAGGATTTGGCCAAATAATGTGCACAACACAACCGGGACACAGAAGACTACAGAATCCACCGCTGCCCATTGCTTAGAAACACCAACAAACACCAAGTTGTGGTCAGCACAGTAGACCCAAGCAAGTGAACAACAGTCCCTGCAAGAGGTTTTAGATTATATTCCACATGAGCCATAATCCCTGATAAAAACAATGAGACTATAAATAAATTTCAAATCCCAGTTTTGGTTTCAGTTTTTTAAGTGTTGGTGGTCTGAACACGAATCACATGCTTCAATCTCTCCTCCTATTCTGAGGGGCATTCCAAAGCTTTGTATCTCTGAGCACTGTGCCTCATGGATCTTGAGACAGAGAAAGGGTCAATGATATTTCAATAAATACAAGAAGAAATATAAACATTGGATATGACTCACATCTCAAATGGAGTAGCTTTTGGAAGCTACAACATTCACACTATGAGAAGCTTGGTGTTGGGGCACACGGCATCTATTGCAAAGTTGCTGCTTTTTATCATTTTGTTTGATTGTTATTTTGTTTGTTTGTCATTTTGTTTAATTTATAATTTATTTCTAATTTTTTTCATTGCAATTACATTTGTTTCAGCTTGTATTTTTGGAGCATTGGAGCTCTATATTTAAAAGATGTATTTTTGTCTGTGGATACCAGTTCACATTAGCTCCTGCTATGAGACAAGATAACAGCTATTGAAGTCATTTTAAGTCATACCTATCATAGTATCTGAAGATAGTCTTCTAGCGATATTTGTGTCATGGTTTTAGCAGATACGACTGAAAACCCCACCTTTACCCCAGACATTGTGCTTTACAGAATGACAGTGAAATTTTTGTTTCAGAGCTTTTACAACTTCAGTTTCATGTTCAAATGAAGGTATAAAGTGAGGCTCAGGCAACAATGGCATTTTGCCTATCTAGAGTCAAAACTATGTAGGCCTAGGGAGTTTTCAATATTCTAACTCACTCTGTAATCCTAACCACATCTGAGGTTCAAGTTTCCTTACCCCACTAGGCTCAACAGTTACGGTAATGAAAGACTAAGAAAAGAGCAGGCTTTCAGTGAATTTCATTTGATACTGTTATGGATCTGAATAGTATCACTTCTGCCTCAAAAAACAAGTCCTTCCAATTGGTTGGCTAGGTGATGTGCCACACAAAATCTGTACTTCCATCCATTACAGGTGACTTGGCTGACCTGCAAAGCCTCTGTCAATAACCATCCAACATGGCTCTTGTGAGAGCCACTGCATTCACTTACCTACAAAACCTGATCCTTCTTATTTGTGTGCATTTATCATTTCATTACTTGCTGTTATGAAATATTGATGCATTCATTTAGAATCTTGAAAGTGTCAGTATTATACCCAACATGTAAATCAATGAAATTAAAGTTGACAGTGTGTAACTGAGCTATGAACTGTGGGGCTATGGATAAGCAAATATTTGATTGATACTATACACATCAGAGAATGAGAGAATTTAAGTTAGAAGGGAATTCTGGAGGTCACCTAATCCAATCTCTGAGGTGCTAGCTGAGGGCTAACTAACCTAGAGCTAACCAATCAAAATTAAGTCAAGTTAGAATCTGGAATTATAGGGGAATGGCAGGATTCATCCCTTTTCATACACACACTTTCATTTCTCAAGACTACTTTCCCAGCTCAACAAAAGAAAAGTACTTTCCTGGCAGAAGCTCATCAGGGTTAATACCTTTTCTGGGGAAGCAATCCCTAGATATTTTCAGTTTGGGTGTTTTTTTGCTTTACCAGAGAAAACTTGTTTTGAGGTTTAAAGTGAAGATGGCAGATGCAAATGTCTTGGGCTGTGAAAGGGCTGCCAGGAGACTGTGAGAATTAGCAAGAGAATTCAGGGCTAGCATTTTCCTGGGGGAGCAGTCCCTAGGTGTTTTCAATTTTAGTCGCTTTTTGCTCTACTGGAGAAAATAAAGCACGTTTTGACAACAACATGTTTTGAGGCAGTTTTTGTCATGGTAGTTTTGACAGACAATAAATAATGTCCTGTCTAGGGTCTGCATTTACCTGACCTCTGACAGCTCCTCTGAAAAACCTTCTCTGTCCCACTCCCTGGCTGCCAGTCACATACTTCTCCTGCACCAGGAATTCCTTCTCTTCAGACGCCTTGGCCAGCACACACCCTTGGCAAGAGGACTGTTGGCGCAACTGCTCAAGACCACTGCTGGCTGACCCTTGCTGATGGGACAGAAAACAGTCCTTTCTCTGGAGTTCTGTGCAGAGCCAGCCAGTGCCACCTCTGAATCAACCAGAGGAGACCAAGCTCCTGTACTCTGGGCTGACTGTTTAAGAGTACCTGCTGTGTACCACACTAATACTCTGGGCTGCCAAAAGGTACTGGCACTGTTCACTTGGAAGTGATTTGTAAGGCCCTGCTGGGCTGCCTGGGACCAGATAGCTCCTTCAGAACAAATGCACACATCCCAAACTACATGTTTTCATGCTGTATTGGGTTTGCCTGAGCTGGAGTTACTGTTTCCCAGAGCAGCTCTTACAGTGCTGGGCTTTGTATTGGGAGGTAGAAGGTTGTTGATAAGACACCCGTGTTGTGGCTGCTGCTGAGCAGTGCTCACACAGCACCGAGGCTCTTTCCAACATCTCCACCCACAATGGGATGGAGTGGGCAAGATCTTGGGAGGGGACACAGGACAGCTGACCCAACCTGACCCAAGAGATATTCCACACCATGTGACGTCAGCTCAAGTATAAAAGGAAGAGAAAGGAAGAGGAGGAGGAGGGGATCATCTGTTTGAGAAGACGCTTCTCCTCCGAGCAACGGCTACACACAGCAGAGCCCTGCTTCCTGGGAAAGGCCAGACATCGCCTGCTGATGAAAAGTAGAGAATAAAATCTTGTTCTGCTTTGTTTTGCATGCATGGCCTTGATTTTTGCTTTTTCCATTAAACTCTCTTTATCGTACCCCACGGGCTTTTCCCACCTTATTCTCTCCTCTCTTGTCACGCTGAGAGTTAGGGGGCAGTGATAGAGCAACTTGGTGGGTACCTGGTGCTCAGCCAAGGTCAACCCACCACATACACAAAAATAGTGCATTTTCCAGAATTGCCATCTTGCAAACTAAAATTCTATCAGAATCTATTCCAGTGCTGGAAATTTTCAGAAAAGTTTGAGCAAAAGCAGTTTTCCTCACTGAAGAAAGTGAAAGCATACGTGGTTTCTCCTTCTAGAAGACAAACAAACAAACATCAAAGTATCACCTATTTCAGTATGTAAAGCAGTTGGATGCAATGAGGTGATGCCCAGCAGGGAAATACCCCTTGTGGTGAGCAGTGTAACGTAGTAAATTATGGAAGTCTGGCTGATGTGGCCAAGGAGATGGTAGACTCTATTCGCACAGTACTTCACATCAACAATACTGTTGACTTGTTTTACACAAAGAAGTTGTCTAACACACCTCGTTGATATTCAAGCTTGAAGATTAACCGTGATTTTTTATCTTTTTTCCTTCAGTATAACACCTCTGCTGGATATTTGACAAATGTAAGACCTACTACAAAACTACAACTCTTTAATTAAGAACAGGCAATTCTTCTCTCAGTTATCCCACAATATCCATGATTACACATTATGAAACTGACACTTAAATGATGGCAATCTCGCCACTCTCCTCCAGTGACACGTCTCCCAAGCTCTTTCCACTGCACTGAAATCAGACTAAACAGTCATGTGTGATCACCTATTTCTCATCTTCTTCCTCAAAGAGACTCAAGCAATTCAAAGCTGGCTGGCTGTCTTAAAATACAATTTCATCAGTTTCAAGATGTCCTTCCCATTCTTAGCAGTGCATGACAACAGACATTGTCTTGCAGCTTTGTCCCACTTTCTAGGCTTGAATAAATGGAGTTTGGGAAGCTGCAGACTTCACAAGAAAGAGCATGAACAGAAACATGCAGACTGGAGATTTTTTTGCCTCAGAAAAAGAGTGCAGAGCTATGCTGTTTGCTGCTTTTACCACACATGAGAGTTGTAGATTCACTCAGATTTGTGGTCAAGACAAATCATCTCCCTGCAGCTTATCAAGAGCCTAAAAAGTGGCCGACACAGACAGGTGGATTAAAGTCATCTGCAGAAGCAGAGGAGAAATCAGTGAACTGCAGAACATCTCTGTGAGCCAACAACACATTTCCAAAAAGAGGTAAACAAAGCCTTCTGACCTCCAGAGCTGCCAAACATCTCCTTGGCAAAAACACTGCAAAATACAACAGACACAGCTCCATTGTATCCCAAGCAGTCAAAAGCCCACTCAGAAAGCACCTGACTCACCTGACTGACTTTCTGCTGGGTTTCTGCCTTCTTCAGTGTTGGAGGAAGCTTGGACAGTATATATCAATAGAGAGAAGGTAAAGGAAGTAAAACAAATCAGGAGAGAAAACCAGAGGGAAGCCTGGCTCTTGGCCATGATGAACCAGCCCCACAGCGGAACGGGAACGGGAATGCCGAGAGGCAGGGGTAGGAAGGACACTCCACAGTCAAACCTCAAGACAGAACGAGCGCCCCTTTCAAAGGGTCCTGGCGTGCTGCCGATCAATGTGCTGTTTGCAGGCAACATTGGAAGGAGGATGCCCTCAGAGAGAGTTACAGCCCACCCTGTGGGCTGTGAAGTTGATGATGGCTGGGGGTAAGAAGATTGAAGAGGATTGGGGCGGGGGGGCATCCTCAGCTGACCCCCTGATTACATTGGAGCTGAGGAATGAGAATATAGATTTTTTTAATTGATACAGGATCTGCATATGCAGTACTTCACACATGTAAGGGAGCACTCAATAAAAGCAATACCAGCATTGTTGGTGCTACTGGGAAAACTGGGACAAAATCCTTTTCAGAGCCCCTGAAATAAAGAGCAGGTACAAAATGGGTGATGCATCAATTCCTGTATGTCCCAGAACGCCTGGTGAATTTGCTGGGAAGGGACATGCTTGGAAAATTGAATGTACACATTTCATTCAGAAAGGGAATAATATCAGTAAAAGTACCTGAAATATATTGGGCCGAGTCCAGAGTTTTCATGTTACAGGAAGAGATACAGATCAGTGTGCCTTCAGGACTTGAAAAAGAAGTAAATCCTGAAGTATGGGCACCTCAGATCTCAGGAAAATCAAGAAAAGCACACCTGGTAATAATTAAATTGAAGCCCAGAGCCAGACTGGTAAGACTGAAGCAACAGCCAATTCCTAGGCCAGATAAAGGTTACAGGAGTTAATGACAGTTTTGTTAAATATGATCTCCTGGTAGAATGAGAATGCCTTTTTAATATTCCTATACTACCTGTTCAGAAGCCAAATGGGAGTTACAGAATGATACAGGATTTAAGGGCCATAAATAAGAGAACAGAGAACTTTCACCCAGTTGTGGCAAATCCTAAAATCTCCTGTGGGACACAGTTGGTAGAAGAGCGGTGGTGGGTTCACGCTTGACCCCAGTGCCCTGTACTCTGATTAAACAAATTAGGAAAAAAAACCCAGTGATATACTGCAAATATAAATAAAGATTTACAATTAATGTGAAAATTTGTAAAACC
This sequence comes from Baryphthengus martii, assembly GCA_013396935.1. Taxonomy (NCBI): domain Eukaryota; kingdom Metazoa; phylum Chordata; class Aves; order Coraciiformes; family Momotidae; genus Baryphthengus; species Baryphthengus martii. Next base: position 81,028 of record VWZK01011225.1, read on the forward strand.
CTTTACTATGCGATAACCAGTCGTACCAGTGGGCCTTCAATAGATAAGCATTCACTGCTACAGCACCTGGGAATGAAACAGCTCTGGGTGAGGCCTATTAAAGCCAAAAGGTAAAGTCTAGCCCAAGTCTCTTCTAATATTCTCATCAGTTTCCAATATTGTCTCATTCTTTCTCAACTGTTCTGCTATTTTCATTTCTGGTATTTCACCTGTTCCATCACAGGGCTGATGAGCAGAGCCAGTCCCCACAGACACTGCTGACAGATTTCCCATGTCATTTTGTTTCCCACAAACCTGCAAAGTGAGAGCAGCATGGTTGTACCCTTGGGCTCAGCCTTGCCCAAAACGTTGCCTTCTTGAATCCTTTTTTCTCAGTAAAACCACTATTTCCTCAGCTGTAACCATGCTACCAGTCAGAGCAGGTAATATCTATTACTTATTTATTAATAAAGGTTATTAAAATAATTTCAAAAATAAATACATTTTTAGAAATGAATTGTTAATAATAACTATTCAATGTGAACCCCATCCATTTACAAATGTATTAGCACTTGCCAAGAACACGTTCAGATCCCAACGTGAAAATTGTTTGGGAAACAACACCTATGACTTTATTCTCATTTCTGCTGTTTCTTCTTGTTTTCTGGCCAATATTGACGTTTATAGTAACACTTTTATATAGTACATTTAGATCAAAAAACTTTAAAAATCACTTTTGCTTGGTATTAGCAACAGTAAAATTAATTAGAGGCCCAATTCCTTTCTCAATTGTGCCATTTAGTTTTTTGACAGGTGCTTTGTTAGAATTCAGGCTCCGATTAGTCAAAATCAGGCCGGGATTACAGGTTGACAACTCAATGCATTTTAACAGTTTTCAATACTAGACTTCGTTATCAACCAGGTTTTGGCACATACCGCCTCTTTGGACCACGTACAAATAAAGTATTATGCCTCTAAAAACGTACCAAATCCCCCAAACCTGCTATAAACCTCTTTTTTAAAAAAACCTGCTATATCAGTTTAGCTAAAATAAGTTACCTTGCCCTGCAGACATTTCCACTTGTGTCACACCCTCCCTTTTCTCCCTTCTTTGCCTAAAATTTCTGCCCAAATCTTTTGGCAGCATGTGCTCTCTGATCCTCTGTGTATCCAGCACCAGGCAGAATGTGTTTGCTGAAGACCATGAGAGATTACGAGAATGAGCTTTAAAATGTATATATTCATTTTAATTATTGATAAGAATAAAAAGCTGGTGTTGCAGGAAATGGGGAATGTCGGGCAGCTGCAGTGAGCTGATGGTGGACACACGTTTTCTCTACCGCTTGCCAGGTTTAACAGAAAAATCCCTCTAACGGCGGAAAAACTGTTTTAGGGGGATTACTGAAATCCTGTGGACTTCGATAGAAATTCGCCATTATCAGAGAAGGAAGGACCACCCTTCGTCGTGGAGCAGAGAGCAGACCACAGTGCTGCCGTGAGCGCTGGCTTCGAACATTAATGTGTGCAAACAGGGTAAAGAGGGTGCATCTGATATTTAGCACTTTCCTGCAAATTTCTTCAAGTGTTTAATTCCAGGCAACAGGATCTTGCCTCTAGATAAGAGAAAAGAGTTTCTTGGTATTCACACAGGTTTATTTTCTTGGGAAGAGATGGGGAAAAAAAGACTTCGCTTTTAGCGTGATTTTGTTGTCTTATATATCCCCCATCAATTCATAGATTTTAGTGGCAGTAATTGTCAAACATGCCCCAAAATGGACATAGCAAAGCCCAGCTGAGGAGACCTGAGTGGAGCTGCAAATCCCTTTTTCTCCCCTGATTTAGAGCAGTTTATTTATTTATTTCTCTGTTCTTTAATGAAGGACAAGTAGCTCTGTTCTGCTAGACCTACACCTCTAACAAGGATAAAAAAGCTGCTTCCCTTAGTGCCATTTTTCTAGTTCTCTGGGTCTTTTTTAGAATCTATCCCATAGACAGCCGAGTCCTGCATTTATACAGTTGGTTTTCTTTATTCTTAAAACAAATACAATATTTTAAGGCAGGGAGTGGGCAAAGTATAACAATTTTAGATACCCAGGAATTTCATTTCACTGTTCCCTTTTCTAGCTTTCTGGAAAATGAAAAATAATGAAGGATGACAACACTAAGATCGGTTTTCCCCTTTTAAATGCCCATAGCCATAAAGAAACTATTTTAGTCTCCTAAGTGTAGTACGTTAAAATAAAAATGGCCTACACGAAAAAAATGCCTATTTTACTCTTGTGGAGGAGGTCTGTTCAAGTGCAATTGGAACATGTGAAAAATAACAATTTTGTCCTTGTAGATGTAGAGTTTTACCTAAAAATGGCATCTATGGGGAACAATAAAATGTAGAAATGGAGAAAATACGGGAAATAAAGAAACCCACCCTGACTCCATTCCCATTGCGATTCCTCAAGTACGTTCAAAAGGTGCTCAGCGCCATCCACTGGGCACACAGCTTGTACTCCGAGTCTCCAAAGAATCCGCAGATACCTGCTCCTGTCTGAAAAAAACAAAAAAAGTACCAGCTGACGGCAACACTACCCATTTTTATTAATAAAGATAATTGAAATAAGTAGCATAAATCAGGAGTTTACATAAGATATTCCAAAGAGGTTAAAATCCATTATATCTGCAAGGAAAAAAAACATTCAGTAACAACTGCGCTTTTTTATTTGGTGTGGTTGAGGGGTGCAGAGACCATACAGCTCAGAATGAGCAAAAGAGAAGAATTTCCAGATTTCCATCAGGAAGGCTCTTTCTTAAGAAGCAAAGCAGCATATCTGGGGGCAAAAGGGAGAGGATGCCAGGGAGGTGATAAGAGATGAATTTCAGACAACGCAGTGCTCAAAGCCAGGCAATCCAACCCAGTTCCTCCATAAACCATGAAGTTTCTTAATGGGCAGTAAGAAGAAAAAAACAGATCAAGAGGAAAGTTGCTCTAAATTCTGATTGCTCAACTGAGTAGCCCATTTTGGCTCAGAAAATGTGCTTATTAGGGAGGAAACCAAGAAGAAACATGGACCCAACAGGCAACAGGCTGTGTTGATGTATCAATGATGGATTTATTGAGCTGATTCCAGGCTGCGGTGTTGTCCCCCAGCCAATGTCTCAACCACTTTCCACTACTGGGGTAGGTTGAACGGGTGACGATGATTCCTTGCTCCTTTGTGATATGCTGCAGGACACTGGAACTGCACATGGGAGAAGAAACCAACAGGACAAGAACCAAGATAGTTGTAAAAGGTAGAGCGTCGGCAAAAAAACCCTAGTTCCTGCCCTTTTCACCGATTAAATTGTTTTGTGCTTTTTCTACTTCCACCATAATGGCCTAAAAGCTGCTTCAAATAAGGGACTGTGTTTTTCTACAAGATTCGCAGCTTTTGTGACAGTAAAATTCCTGCAAAAACATGATTTACTTAAATTCCCCTAGCAAAAAATCTAGACTGATGTGGGGTAAGCATTTCTTCCAAGATAAATGAGGAGTCTTCTGGTCTCTTATTTCTTTGCAATATACTGTAACATATACATGCTTATGTATTGTATGTCTTTTATATATTTCTATCTATGTATGCATTTTAATATATTTCTACAGATAAATTGGACAGAACACATAATTCAATATAATATATGATAGTACTTAAATAATGTAGGATAATATATGGTAAGGCGATATATAGCGATATTTTATATAATACATAATGATGTAAAATATCAGCTATAATAGCGCCCCTTAAAACAGAAGAAAATATTTAATGGACTTCATTCAACAGACGCTCTGGCGAAGCGGCTGCCTTTCCCGCCACACCCTGCCCACCCCCCCACCTTTCTCCCGCCCGCCAGGCGTGCTCCGCTGGCTGCAGCCAAAGAGTGGACAGAGCCATCGCCCCGAACGCTTCTGCAGCGCGCCATCTCCCCCTCTCCGATGCCGGCCACATTCCCCTGGCCGCAGTTGAAAGATGACAGAGCCGCCTCAGCGGCTGCCATTGGACAATCTGAGTGGGACCCATTTCACTGGAGTTTTATTAGAGATCTGCGAACTTTGGTAATTTGACATGGATTTGGCTCATCGTATTCTCAATCTATTTTGCGAACCATATTTTTAAATGGAATCCCTGGCAAAGACCTTTGCAGACGCAGTGCAAGTGAGAAGGAACTGCTTCCACTGCGGGCAGCCGGGACATTTAAAAAAAAACAACAAAAAAAACCCAAACCAAAACCAGTGCCACTGGAAAAAAAGAAAAAGAAAAACAAACAAAAAAACAAACAACAACACCAAAAAAAAATAACAACAAAAAAAAAACAGTGTCCCTAGAGGAGAGGCAACGGCATATCAAGGAGTGCCCTGTTCGCTGCTGTTTGTGCC
>VWZK01011226.1:9461-93124 GCA_013396935.1 Baryphthengus martii
TCTCCATCTGCTGTTGAGTTTGGTTGATTGAAGATTAGAATGAGGTGAATTGCTTCCTAGAGAAACCTGTCTTTTTCCATTCACTAGCAATAGACACTGGACAATTAGGTGAAACAGCTAAATTTTAAGCAGCTAAAGACTGGCCAGTTAAATCCCATTTTCATATATTACATATATTAATCTCTTCTAAAATGTGTTCTCTAGTTATTTTTATTTAGCATTTTCATAAGAACTTTAAGAAGTGTTAAGTTGAAACCATTTCCTTAAGGAAAGTTAAGCTTTTGGATTATTGTCATAAGAAATATACCACTATTGCCACAAGAAAAATAGCTCATTCTATTTACTCTGTATTTTTTTCAGATAAAAGTCTTTGTCTAAACTGCAACTCTTTATTTCAGATGATTCATTCCGAACTCATTCGACTGGTAATAGTGGGAATGCTGCCTTCCCTTCCAGTTCTTCTCGCAGCTTATTTAACTCAGCTGACCAAAAGAACAATGGAAATAAAGAGAGTCAGTCCCGAAAGACAAGCATGTAAGTGGTTGTAAGAGGTTAAACAGTGTAGAATTAAGCCTACTTTTATACTTCTGCACCCAGATTTTGAAATACTAAAACAGCAGGGTAGAAATGTGATGTGTGCAATTATAGGTGTTTTTAAGATTGCATTCCCTTTTAATTAGTCTTTGACATTGTTTCTCCTGCACATGTTTGCATTCAGCTGGTACATTATGGGGATGGTGGAATAGAACAAAGTGCATTTGATATATAGTAACTACAGTCACAGTGATTTAGCTCCTGTAGTTAGAGAGATAGAATCTGTGTATTGTTAGATGGTTTAATTCTTCATTTTTTTCCTTCTTATGTGCTTATATATGCTTATGTATTATTATGTAATAATTTCATGATGAATTTTGAGAGTTGTGATGAACTGGTATGGCTTTTATTTAAAGATGCCTTCTTTGTCTTACCTTAAACATCTTGATAAAAAAAATTCAATGGTATCTCCCCTAGGCTAGTTTTCTTTAAATGACAGCTCTAACTGCTGAATGTTTTGCAAGAACAAAATCAAAGGTGAATTTGTTTGCTCCTGCGATAAAAGTGTAACAGTCTTAGAAGACTGCTGCGATGTATACTTAGTCAAATCTCTAGATTGTAGCAGCTAACTCCCTGCAGATTCCTTTTACACCATAACTTACAGTTCTAAATTACTATCCTTGGACTAGCTGTAATTTTAGGTGTTCAGACTGAGACTTTTCTTTGCTATCAGAGATTTACTTTCTTAGACAAGGCAGAACGGAAAAATGAGAGGAGCCATCTGTAGCAAGAAAGAGAGGTTGTTTGGGGAGGTAGACTTAAGTGTAGTAGAAATTAGAACTAGAAGCTGAAAAGCAGGTGATCATTAGTTGGTCACTTATTTCCTAGGGCATGATTTCAAACTCAGTAGTTGGATTAGTATACATGCTGACATTTTCAGCTGTCTATAAAGTAAATGGAGCATGTATCTTGAGTATGTAAAATAACCTACAGTACTCCATACTTTGAAAGATTAGATGTGCTCAAAACCCCATGTGCTTTCCCTCTCATCTCTGTATATTAGTTCAAATTACAGCAAATTAGTTCAAATGTTGGTTTTGGTTTTTTTTTAAGCAGCCATTGTAGAAATTCCAATTACTCATCCATCTCACCAGGATTTGGAGAAGATAAATGGATTAATAATCACAAAGCAGTTAGATGCAAAGATTAGTTAAATATATTTTTTACATCACATAAAACCTTTCCAGATTTCAAAGGTTTTTCTATCTGTCACCTAAAATAAAACTGATATCTTTTGTTTGAATACAAAGGGACAGAAAAAGACACACAGAGCAGTTTGTACCTTTGTTTTCTACACAGGAATATGAAATGTAAGAGACTTGGCTTCAAGTCTCAATGTACCAGTTCCCAAGTGAATATTTTAACAGCAGACTTTTTGCAAGTTGGTATCTGATCAAACACAATGATCTGGATGCTCTCTCTGGTTCAGAAAGTCCCTAAACTGCATAGTGTTAGAAGTCGAGAGGATATACTAGGGAAAGGAAAATATTTTTGGAGAAAGAAGAGCAGGTTTAGGATGACCTACATTTAGTTCAGAATAAGAGTTTTAATGTTCTATGTTCTTATGGGAAAACACATCTCTCAAGTTGGTGTAATATCTGCCGCACTGTAAGTTCGATTTCCCTTTTGTAATCTGACCCAAAACTTTATTGTTTTCATAAGAAAATGGAACAGCTCTATAAGGAGACACTAAAAGATACAGGTACAGGAATGGTTGGTGGTAAATACATTCATCTGCATAACCTTGCTGGACACAGATATGTTTAGGTGTACCTCTTTTATCTTTCCATTGTTCAGAAATTCAGTCCTGGTGCTAAATACACACATACTGAAAGACGAAAAAAAGAAAGTCAGTCTCAAGGATACATTATTTTCTAAGTTGAATAATGGAAAAATTTGATACCCAAATATGTAGGCAATGACTCTTAATGAGAGAATTTGAAAATTGTACAATGAGAGGTGCAGTTGAACAGATGCTCATGAACGAATGTCACCATTTATGGACTCACTTGTGAGAAAATAATAATTGAGTGTATGTTTAGACCATACCACCATGTAAATTCACGTATGTGCTAGTTCAACATTACACTGACCATCTTCATTTTGGCAAGTCATAGCTTGTAGTTTATTGGCTCTGCAACATGAGTAAGGTAACTTCTAATATATTTATTTTCCTACTTAATTATATATGTTTATGAAAAATGGAAGATTGGACAGTAACTAATGATTCTTAGTTCAAAGAGATGCAAATTTGGACAAAATATTATTTAATTGCTTAAGTGCAACATTTTCCATAAAACTGCTCTACTGAATATTGTCAAGTGTTCACTTTTGACAATGTAGTGCAGTTTTCAGGGATGAAGAATTTCTAATTTCATATATTCATACTGTTCCAGGAATTTTTCAAAATCCAAATTTGGTGCAGAACTGAGGTCTTTACTTAACATACTCATGAGTTCACACATTTTGTTAGTTCCATTTCAGAGATGTGTGTGCTGACTAAAATTTTTCCCTCTTTTTAAAAATAATGTAGATGCAATAAAAAGAAACCTCAGTAAATCCTGATCCAGTGCTTGCAGGCAGGTGACAAGAAAATGTCCTTTAGCTTTGGTGTCATTTGCTAGACCTTAGGCAATACTCTGGCCATAGAAAATGCAAGAATTACACTAAAGGTGCACTATATCGCTTCATGGTGGAATTACAAAGGAGTTGAATACCTGCTTTAAGCAGCTTATAGATAGGAGAGAATCGCAAAAGGGACCTTACCTAAGTTAATTTGCAGAGCAAAAGTGCTTTTCTGACTTTCTGTTTAGGAGTTGTCAGTTAAATCATGACTCATCCTAGTGCATAAATTGCTATGATTCATTGACACTGTGTTCTGTCAAGTAGTTCAGTCTTATGCTATATAGTTTTATTATCTTTTAAATGTTTTCACTTTAAAGATATTTTTTTAGTAGGAGAATTGCAGATTTGTTTGAGTTTATGTTATTGTAATACTACTGATTTCAAAACGCAATTAATTAAAACAGTTTTCCAGAACATTATAGATTGATCAATAAAAATATCCAGCTTCATAAACAGCATATAAGAATTTTGCATTTTACTTTTAGACACAAAAATAGTGCCTGATTTTATTTGCACTTTCAATTAAAACCTCCTGCAAGAATGAGAGACACAGGTTTCCTATCCTCTAAAAAGCGGGAGTAGATTTATTGTTGCATAGAAATCAATTCTTAATCGTAAACTGATATAAGTATTTTATAAGATGTTCACAGCTGACCTCTTAGTCATCCACATTGGTGTGTGACCATGTTGTAACAGTAATGTACATGAATATCTTATAGTAGTGTCTTTCATCCAGTCAAATAGTCGCTTAGGGAGTTGAGCACAAGATGAAGTAGTTCTGCCACTGATCTCATAGACTTTGACCTGGTTACTTACAGCTTCTAAACATGTTTTCCTTCTACTATTTAAGCTGGTAAGAGTTCTGAGATCCGGTGGGACTGGCATGTGATTTAGGTGCCATTTCTAAGACGAAGTTAGTAGGTACCCTAATACTGGTGGATTGTTATGAAAGGCTCAATCAGCAATTCTAAAATGCTGAAACAAAACGATATCTTGCTTTATTTGTAAATGATATTGTAAAATATCAATGCAAATATTTCCACAGAGTTCTAAAATTTAGGCCCTTTTCTTCCAAACATCTCTGATCGTTACAAACAGTTGTTAATTGACATAGCTATAACTCTGCAGTTGAAGAACAGTGTATTTAAAGATTAAAAAATCAAGGCTATGAAAAGTGCAGAAATTGCCCAAGTGACATGATCAACAGAAGACCTGGAAATAACACTGTAAATAGCTCTAAGCTTCTTCCCATCCCTGTCTCCGCTTTTCTCAGATTTTATCATGGGTTACACTGGAAACCCCTGGAATGATTTGCAGCCATGAGTGTACTGTTTGTACTACCTTAACCATCTTCACTTAGGGGGATCTTTACATGGCCTTCTGTAGAAAACTTAGTGGAGAAATACACCCTTCTTGTGAAGAATGCCCTCAGATTGTGTCCATTTCACTTTTTAAGTGGATGTAGTAGAGCAGCTAGTAATTTTTAAAGCACAATAGTTAAGAGTTATATCAAAATGTTACAGCAGTAGCACTTTATTATGCTATGTTGTTCAATAATATAGCAATAATGTAGTATGTGTGTTTCTTCTTTTTTATGAAGGAAAAACAGAAAATCCAACTCTTAGATCTTCTGACAGAAAAAGAAGGGAACCAGAGACTTGTAGAAGAAACGTTCTAATGTGATAAGGTGGGAGCAGCAGATGGGACTCTAGAATGCTTGGAGTGAATAAAATGCATCTTACAATGTTAAAACTTCTAATCTTTTAAATGAAATCCCAAGCTGTAAAGTATGTTCCAGTAGTTAATGCGGTGGTTGCAGAATTCTAATGTTGTAGTGAGATGTTATGAAATACAACTTCAGCTGTGTGCTCTTAACTGCTGCAGAGAGGATTTTGTTTTCTTCAGTTATGCCTTTGTGGATCAAATTCTTGGATTTAGAATGCACATATCCATTACTTAACTGTCTTATTTATAATTTTAGCCGTTCTTAGCACCCATGTTTTATGCAAGAAATAGGAGGAATTTTTATGAATATGAAAGAGTGATCCCACATTTTAAAGAATCTTCGAACCTAATTTAAGACCAAAGTCCGGAACGATTGTTCTGTCTATAAAAGCAGAAACTTCAGTAGCATTGTGCTGTGAATTTGGAGGTAATGTTTTTACAAGTACTAAGTAAAGTTCATAAAAATTCTGTGTAAGTTGCAAACTGATCTGAAAGTAGATGTCTCCAGATGATATATAAAAAATGTTTTATTTCATAGGTTTTGTTGTATAAATACTTGGCTTAATTTTTAGCATTACAGATAATATTTTCTCTTGAATAATTTATAATGATGAATCTAGTTTTTAATCAGCTGCTATTGCAAGCTATCATGCTTCCGTAACGTTATCTGCATTTGTTTGTATTAATGCTAATGTTTCTATCAAAATTGTTCTGTGGAAAAAACACACAATTCTATTTTAAAAAGTTCTATTTATGCCAATACTTGAGAGAGAGCCTATGAAGCTATTGTCAGCTTCTCTATTTCAAAATGAAAGCAGCATAAGTATATTGATATCAGAAATATGTGATTTTTAAATTGTATTGATGTATGATAATCTGATCTATAAATGCATATGCGTGTGTGATTGCTTTTTATAATGTAAAAATATGAATGATGATTTACTCAAAATAAAATCTAGGACGATGCTGTACATGCATGTTCTTGAAAAAAATAATTCTCAGGGCATCTTTTATAATTACAATAAATAAAGGCATTTACTTATAGAAGGTATTTATTTTAAATAGTAATAATGCTGGATGTATGCCGTCATGTGTGAAGTTCAAAATGTGTCTTTGGATTTCGCAGTGTTTTATTGTCTGAATTTTTTAGCGTCTCATACTGCAGTTTGGTTTAGGTGTGTCCTCTGTCTTTAGCCACAGACACTGTTTGGATTCTGTGGAAACACAGGTTTTCTATTTATTCTGCAGCCTGGCATAGGATCTTGTAAATCATAGATTTCCTTAAAACCTTCTTCAAGGATTATTCTGTTTAATATGCAATATTGATGCAGATACACAGACAACCTATGCTGACTCCTCCCAGATTCTGCTTTTGTCTCATTCATGAAAGCAGATACTCCCAGTTCCCCAAGGGACAACTAACTCAACGTGCCAGCTACAGCTGCTCACCCATGAGCCACAGGAGACTGCTCAATCTGTTCTCAGTCTGACTTCTGCCAGGAACCAAACCCAGATCAGCAGTACTGAGCTGCAAAACAGGACTCAAAACTGTGTTTTACCCTCAGATGCCTTTACTAGAACAATGCAGAACAACGAGTAAGTTCAGAAACTTGAAACCAAGCTATTTCTCCCCCTAATAAGCATGTAATGAGTTTTGTATACAGTCTATTTGTTTCTTATTGGCTGTCATTTGTCTGTCATTTTTAACTGATTAATTTATTTAATGCTGATAAGATGTGCCCCACTCAATAACCCTACTATGTATTAAATTCCTGCTATGTAATCTTTAAATGCTTTATTTCGACAGTTTTTGGTCTGTGCATCTTCCTTGTACAATATTCCCGGTGTCTCATGTATACTTTCATCAGTCCTTCACAGTACAGACCTCTATCCCAGCAGTCTTTTGTGGGGCTGCTTATTTCTGGATTGCTTCTGCGGGACAGCACCAATACTTTTGAACTCTTTGTAGCGTTGTTTTTACCTGCAATTCAGAACATAACAGCTGGAGGTCAAGTGCACAGTGATAATTGAGTAGTTCGCTATAGCAGCGTTCCTCCTGTGAATCATTTGGAGGCTGGAAGGAATGATTTTCTTTCTTTCTGAGTTTCTTTCTTACTGCTGTGTGGAGTTAAGGTTAGATGCACCTTTTTAGTCTAGTCAGATACCAGAGTCTGCCTGCTAAATCCTTTTGTGAGTGGCTTACACCAGTGTCTGGTTTGCTGTGAGTAGACATCTAATGGTAACTGAAAGGATTTTTAGAGATATTTACCAGCTTTACCCTGTAATGTATCTTTTGTATCTTCTCTTGTGGATGCATCTGTCTGTGCATTCACTGATAGACATGTTTGAAGCTTCTATGCCAAATGATTTTGGCAACTCTTCTGCTCCTTTTTTGGGAAGCTATTTTCTGAAGACTGTATGAGCAAGTAGAGTAATAATTAGATCTGTTAGTTATATATAACTAGAAGTAGCTTTTTGCGTTGTCTCATACTTTATATGTAGGATTCTGCTGCCAATTAAAATTTGCTAAGAGATACAGGTCTTGCTGTTCTGTGGGAATCACTGCACTACTTCAATAAAGTGAATTGTATTTAAATCATGGAAATAATTTTCCCAAACATTTTGGCAACACCTTTTGGATTTTAGGATTGACTTCGTGAGTAGATTTATTCTACTTTTATGGAAGTATGATTTTTTTCTACCAAACCCTGTCTTCGTTCAGGCATGGAGTGCTGTTACATAGTTCACCCTGATATCTAGATGATAATACATGCAGGCATTCTGTTTTTAGGAGAATTCCAGCTTGATGTTATGAACTAGTCCAGACTCAGATTTTCCAAGGTTAGAATTCCTATGTTATTTTTCAGAATTATTTTGTCTTTAATAGAAAGACTATTTTAGAAGCAGGTGCATCATGTACCCTGAGAAAATGAAGTGATTTAATACTTTGAATAAACACTTTGAAAGAGGTCACACTCCAAACAATGTAGACTCGGTGCAATTTTTACAGTAATAAAATAAAGATCCCTAGAGAGAGGCTGTAAGTTCTCTTTTAGGGCTTGATCCTGCTTCTCTTCTTATAAGTGACAAAATACTGCTAACATTTGAGGTCAGTATTGCTCTTAAGTCTCATGGCAACAGAAGATAATATTGAGGAGTATCAAGCTGCAGTGTTTGGGAATGAACTTCGTGAATATTTTGGCATATGAATCTCTGGGTGTTGTTCAGATTTATCACTAAAATATTGAATTTTGAATGTTCGATTTTGTGAGGTTGTGTTTAATTTGCATGGTAGGTTTTACAAGACATGTTTTTGTCACCTCGTGCCTTAGTGAATTTAGCTTGTTACTTAGGTATTAATAAAGTATTAATAGGATGATCTACTGCTAGCTGGAGAGACATAACGGGTTTTCAGATTTTCACATTTTACTGTCTTTTTATTCCAATGTAAGTTAATCAAATAGAAGTAAAGCCTCTTATATATCTCAGAATAGAAACTGTTACCTTTATTCACTGTTACCTTTGTTCACATTTCTGTTGGATCAACCACCCTGCCAGTGAACAGTAATGTCTTAAAAGTTTCTTCAAAAATCATAAAAAGGAATGGTCGGTCCACTTTGATGACGGGAGGCACTGTGAATGCAGTTATTTCTGACCCACTGGCTGCTGTGGCTTCAGTTCCTTCTTCATCCACTTCAATTACTGCCTTTTGGACAACCTGAAATGCAATGTAGACATAAAATATGTGACAGAAATAAATGTTAACATGAAGAATGTTTTTCAAAGTGCAAGACATTCAGTTAAGTAGGCTTCTGTTAAAGATTCAGATAAGTAGATCTGTGCAATCAAGTTGTGTTGGACTGAAAGATCCATATATTGTCAGCTTCAGCAGCAGAGGAGTTAGTACGGCCACCATGATCAGAATGCTGACAGTGAAGATGCTAGTTCATGTATCATTGTGCTTTCCCACATTTCTGGGCCTAGGCCCCACTTGGAGATCTTTGTTCTTACGACTGGTAGCGTGAAGCAACCATTGCATTTGTATAGACACCAAACTGTAAGGGAGAGTTTCTCTAAAGTGGGAAGTTTGTTTTCATCAGTCACAAACACTGACTGGCTGGGTATGTCATTCACACCTGATTTTGTGAGACCTTAGATAAATGTACCAATCTTGACTTTTTCCTGTATACTTCTAATTTCTAGCACAGAATAAATATGTACAGCAATGAGGTACAACCCTGGGTTGGTCTGAGGACCTGACCTTCCTATGGAAATTGTAGCCTGTCAGGACCTGATTCCTTTCCCTTTTTGTTCTTTCAGCCTGCATATACCTCTCGGTATTTCCCTTGTGTTTGGGTCTGTACTGGTGAACTACCTAGTCAGCTAGTGCATTCCCAACTCCCAGACTCTTAATTCTAGAAATGACTTATGTGAAGACAGTTGAAGAGCTTCAGCAGCGTTCAGCTCTCTGCTAAATATTCTTAAATAATGAAGCTGGCTATCATGATTCACAGAGACAGGATGCTCCTCTGGCACTTTGTAGCTAGTGCACATATTACTTCTAGTATCAGTTAGCAGCTATTATTCAAGTGCGATTTTTTTTTTTAATTTTTTTTTATTTTTCATCATAACAGAGCTTACTACTGAGAATCGACATGGAATAGTTATATCATCAAGACGAAGGGTGAAAAGTGCTTCAGAGTGCCATTGTACTTCACAAGTGAAATAGCTTCTACCAAACAGAAAAGCACTACAATTTTATCCATTAAATATTTATTCTTAAGATGCTACATTTTCCCAGAAAGGTTGTTTTGTTAAGACAGCACAGTTTTGGAAAACTGTAGTTCAGGGCTTAGAGTTTTTGAAAATTGCATAGAAGTGCTCATCATGCCACCTATTAACAGTTTTGGCAAATAACAAAGGCTTGTATAAGGTTTTGGTATAGGGACACTTGTAACAGCAGCACCAGTAGCTTAGAAGGTTTCTTTCTGATAGGGATAAATGCCTGAAGGGAGTGTGCAAAGCGGATAGAGCCAGACTCTTTCTAGTCATGCCCAGTGATGAGACCAGAGACAATGGGCACAAATCGAAACACAGGAGGCTCCCTCTGAAAGTCAGAAAACACTTTTTCTCTGTGAGGGTGATGGAGCACTGGCACGGGTTAACCAGAAAGGATGTGGAGTCTCTCTCTTTGGAGATATTCAAAAACTGTCTGGACATGTCCCTGGGCAATTGGGTCAAGGTGACCTGGCTTGAGCAGAGGGATTGGACCAGATGACCTCCAAAGGGCCCTTTCAACCTCAAACGTTCCATGATACTGTGTGAGGTGTCTCCCAGAGTTATTGTCCTAGTTCATCAATGCTCTACAACCCTGTACTAACACAAGCCAGTTGCATTATATAAATTCCTTGCATAGATTTATAAAACAAGTTTCTTAAATTCTCTGTCAGATTAATCTCATTTGAGTCTCATTTTCTTCAACTGTTTATAAATCCAGATTTTACAGAAATTGTGTTACTTTAATACATGAATTTGCATTTAGCGTTAACTTCATTTCATCTTGTTCAACACACTCCAGTCCTTGAGGTCACCAGTTTCTCTGTGTGGGATGTCTTTTATTTTCTTTCTTTAACCCTGCCTCTTAATTTTCTATCATCAGCAAATTATCTTTTGTATAGACTAACGGTTTCTTCTTAATACGACATCTCTGTTCTTCCTCATTATTGGCGTGATTCTCAAGTCCTTTGTCTTCTTTTCTGCTTCTCATTCTGCATCTGTTTTCTATTGGTGTTCTGAAATTCACCTTCACTCCCTTAAATATTGGTACTGAGTTATCTTTTTTTTCCCATGGGGCTGTTTTCCTCTCTTCTTGGCCATTCACCACCCTTGCCTTTACCTGTTTAAGTGATCTTTAAAAAATTTCAGCATGTGAAGTTGGAATGTGTATAGCAGGAATACAGCTGTGTTGTGTCGATGCTTTGCTGTGAGATTGTTTTTTCTCTGTCAAGGTAACCAGAAGGAAAGGCAGGACTGCTTTGACTTCTCTTTCTCACTCCTATATTTTTGAGATTTTATTGTTTGAACTTTCTAAAGCACTTCATTTGTAAAGAAGGCTACCTGCCTCTGGATTGTGTGTGAGGGGTTCCCTCTTTGGGTTTCCATACTTGCTCTGGGTTTTGCCATTTGACTGTCATTTACAATGTTTTTCTTGTTCACATTTTTTGTTTAATTGTACTCCTTCCCCAACCATATTCATCTTGAGACAGAGCTTTCCTCCTGTGGTGGGTTAGTTTTGGAAGGTGTTGAGTACATACGAAATGTAAGCGCCCCTTACTTCTACCTGAAGTAGGATCCGCGCAGATTGCATATACTTGGCAGATGGATTCCTTTCCTATTACGTCCTTATATGACAAAGTGTCTTAGCTAGGCCATTTATGTACTATTATAATCCAAATAGTAAATAAATTTAGAAGGCTTACCTGTGAAACTGCTACATATCCTTGATTTGTGAGATGGCTAAGGTCTGCTGTATGTGTAAAGAGCTTTTTAATTCCAAGAGCATGAAGCAATTTCTTCATTTTGTATTTTTGCTCTAGTTTGAATTTTGGAAAAGAAATATCCACTTTTCTGTTTGGAAAAAAAAAAAGAGTTTAATGCAGACTTGGACTGTATAGTAGATGACTGCTGAAATGCACCCTACTGAAGAATTAAACTTTTCACAGAAAAAGAAGGGGCAAAAATTCAAGAGTCTCAGCAGAAATTAAGTTGGCAGATTATCATCTCTGACATGTTGACTGCCAACGATACTAGAAATTTTTTCCTTTTCTGTATAAAATACTTCCACCAGCACTTACAGCACCGTGATACCAGGGTGACACACTAATTTACTGACCAGGGAAAGGAATTATCACTTCAAGAATTACATTTCACAGGAGCAATTTGGATTTATATTTTCATATTCAAATTTATCCATTACTCTGTGTTTCCACTGGTAGGAAAGGTTTAATAAATATACTGTGCGTCTAGATTTATTACACATTTTGCTGGCGGTGCTAATTTTAATGAGAGAGAAAGCCTAAGGAAGAATTTGAAAAGACTATATTGACTATGCCGTCAGAGACAGACATTTCTAACTGAGACGAACCACAGACTTGTCATACCAGAGTAGAAGCTTCGACATGCCACTTAGTCTGTGAGTAGGCCATTAAAGGACCTCGAGATACTCATGCCACAGAGGTGCCAGCATGTGAAAAGGATCGGGAAGACTAGGTTATCCTTGTTGTGCTTTTGTCACTTTGCTGCAATAGACATAAATGATACTGAGGCCAATGGGTGTTAGAGCAATACCTGATTTTCATGTTTCCAAGCCAGGATTCCACAAGCTCCACAGTCAAATGGTCTTCAAGTGAAATGTAATCTCCCTCCTTTTCTGGGATGACAACCAGCATGTGGGCTTTCCCTTTGTAGGGTAGCTTTATCACAGTGCATCTTAAGTTCTCATCAAAAGTTAAATTAACTTTATCTGACTTGAACATCATGGGTACCTGTACGCTTCTGTATTTGTTTATGTGGAACATCTCCATTTCTGTGAATTTGGAATTAAATGGATAGACCCATTTGCCTGAGGAGAGAAATAAATTAAATAATTATATGCATTCAGACTTGTTCAGAACCCTTTAAAAAATATAGCAATAGGATATTTTCTCTATGTATTTAAGGGGGTATCAGTTGTGTCTGGGATAAGTGGGTACCAATTGCAGTATATTTAGTGTGTGTGCTTTAAATTTTTTACAGCAGGAAAAGGAAGTAATCCACAAAATAAACTCCTTCATTTGCTGGTAAAGAAGGGAAATGTTCTTCTAAGGTTAACTGGTTGTCAGTCAAGTTCAAAGCTGTTGTCCTTTTTGAATGCCATATGAGCATCCATCTTTTATTAGCATGTCACCTTCTCTAAAATTCTTTAACAGCTGTTCACCATCCTTTTTTAAAAATTAATTATATAAATGAATTATAAAATAATTATATGATCTTTCAGATGGAGATTCAGCAGTGCACTGACTTGTAAAGTACACTGGAATGTGACCTCTTCTGTACTAAAAATTCTGGTCTGTAGCATTGCTTTCAAATGTAGCCACAGCCATTTATCTATTTTATCTAATTTTATGCCAGAGAAAGTAACCTTGGCATTAGATAAACTGCACTTTTGTAAATATGAAAGTATAAACTTTGTAGGGAGGCCATATGGCTGAGGGGTAATTTTCTTCATTCTCATGTGTGCATTTATTTTAGTGAGGTTTCCAGAGATGGCATCTTCTGAGTGCTTTGAACTGGAGTAGTGGCTGTGACTGGATTTTCTGCACAGCATTTCTCTCATCCCTTTTGTAGCTCTAGCTCTTTGTTGACTTACAAGATAGACAAGGCACTCCAATAGGAGATTCTGGCAATGACGGGGAGCCATAGCCCACCCTTTAGTCTGCAATAGCCATACAGAAGACAGAAACAGTCAGGTAAAAATCAAAGACAGTCAGAAAGACACCAACAGCAGGAAAAGGAGCATAAGATGCTTGGCAGTAGAGGACCTGTCCACAGAACTCTGCCCATCACAGCGATTTCTTTCCTTTACCCTGTAAGGCAATATAATGGGACGCTTTGGCTTCTCTGGGAAGAAATATTATTGAAAAATAGATATATTATTTTTGTTTTCATCATTTTGTGTACTATGTGAAATCAGTCAATGATTTTATGCCCAGTATCCAGCACTCAAAAGACTATAATGATTAAGACTTTTTCATTTTAATTGGTGGATGAAAAATAAATATCCTTTTTAGTCATAAAGAGGTATCATTCTGAGATGGATTGACAGTTTGTTGCAGGTCTTTTTGATCTCTTTGAGGCAAAGAAGAAAGCATATGGAAGAAAGCATAGAAGAATTATGGTTCTCTATCACGAAAGTGTTTTTTTCCTTAAATAAGACCTAATATAATAAAGTCAATCTAGATAGAGACGTAGAGAAAACAGGACATCAGAATTCATTTAAACTTCCCCTAATGTAACTGAAGATAGAGTCCTGATTCTTCTAATAAATAATCATTTTGAAAAATAAAAGCAGCGGTTACCTTTAAAGACAATGTAGTTCACAAGTAGGAGTTTATTATGGCGATCAAGCTCTTCAAAAAGCTCTGAGATTCTTCCTTTGGTCCTTTTGTTAATATTTTGATTAATGACGAATTTTGCCTGTGTAAGGTTTTGAAAGTCCACTCTCAGGAATTCCATATCAAAGTACTGCTTAGATAAATTGAGGAAAGACTCCTTGAGTCTGAAGTCCTTTTCGATAAAAGAAAGAATACCTTGCACAAGGAGAAGCTCTTCATTCATTGTAATGTTATCTTTTAGTTGTTTAAACAAAGCTGGTATATGATGGTCATCTACTCTGTCCTGCAAAGCCTGGAGGTTGAGACCTTTTACTAGCTGTTTGTGAGTTTCTCCTTTGGCTGCCAGCATATATGCAGTCATGAGAGTTGATACAGAAAGGGGAGAGATGATTACATTCTTATCATGTGTCATTGCAATTTTTCTGTAGAGGTTAAATCCAAAATCTGCAGTCTTTTCAGTGAAGTTGTAAAGAGTGAACTCTTCGAGACCTCGATCTTCAACGGGCTTAGAGATATTTCTATGATGATGCCACTCTTCAGAAATACTGACATTTTTACTTCTTTCCAAGAAATTACTGTCTTTCTCCTTCTTTGGAATTTTAGGTTTGATGCCAGCCTTGACGATTTCCACACATATTTCACTTAAGAGAAGTAAGTAAATTCCTGTTTTCATGTTGACATCCAGTAATGGTCACTTTTTTTTTCTAGTAAAGAAAATGGAGAGGAAAAAAAAGGTCAACATGCTGACTTTTTAGTTTGTTGTTCTACTCACAATGCAAAAGGTCATAGATGTAAAATCATAAAATTGTTTTGATTGGAAGAGATCTCTGAGATAATGAAGTCCTTGAACGACTGTTAACCCAGCACTACCAAGTCACCACTAAACCATGTCTCTAAGCACCACATCTGCACATCTTAAATACCTCCAGGGATGGTGATGGCACCACTTCCTGGGCAGCCTGTTCCAGTGCTTGACAAACCCTATAGTGATGTGGTCTTTCTGCATATTCTGTGTATATACTCTAAATCTGAGATCTGTTTCCTATCTGAGAGGTCAAATTTAGATCAATGAAAGAGAGAAGTTTCAATGTCATTATATGAATCCAGAAGAAATACCATGATCTTCTGATAGCGGTGATTTACATCAGAAGTATTTCACTGATTTTTCCCTTGCTAACTTTTTATTCCTATACAAAATGAAGCCCATTTTGAGTACAATATACAGCTCAAAGATGAAAAATTGACATGTTGGACCTGTGTTGCAGTTTTTGCTCCTGTGAAATTGATGTTTTTTATAAGCACAAGAATTCCAGGTAGTATGTGGTGACAATTACATGCTTGCCTTTCATAATTTCATTTCATTTTTCATCCTTCTGCTATAGGTTTTTTATTACTCCATTCAGATCATTCTCCTGGTCACATGCCGTAGGATCCCCTGTTCTTTTTTACTTCACTGTCCAGCAGATACTGAAACAGGTTTGTCAATGCCATCTCCTCCATGAAAATACCATATTTCAATGTCAGATAGCACAACAATAAAACACTTTTTCTGCCCTTAAAAACAGAATGTTTTATACAATTTATGATTTCTGAGTTTCAAGGTTAATACATGGTCTCTCATCTGTCCAACAAAATGGTTGAAGAGAACTGGACACATCTTACAGAAGGCCTCAGGCAAACTTTAGCATCAGATACTACTTCTGTAAATTTGCACATGTAAATGCACTTTTCAAGCATAAAATGCAAACATGCTTATCATGCATTTTTCCATCAAAGCAATATATGAATTTCTCTCCATCAGTGTTCATTTGCACAGTGTGGAAAAATTGCGAATGGCTCTGAGCTTTGGAGACATATTTTCCTGCAGACAATCCTTTTGTATAGCAGTGGCATGCAAATGGATAAATGAGATGAAAAGAGGGTTGTATGGCCCGTTGTTAAAGTAGCAAGTCATTTAACAATCTAGAAAACACATGGCAACTATCAACTACTAAGGATCTGTAATGGCAAATTACAGTTGTCATATAATTTGTGATTTGGCATATGGGAAAGCTGGTTTTATTTCATTGCAGTTTATTCAGAGTTCAGCTGAATTTCACAGTTGCCTGATTCAGGCTATGAGAGTCCTGAAATGGGAGTTAGCCCTGAAAAGGTATGTTGATGTGAGTACTGAGATGTTTGGGTGCCAAGTTGCAAGGGTGCTTTTGGCAGTCAGGTGGCGTGCTATATTCTTTTGACATAGGTCATGTTCTGTACTTGGTGCAACACAGATGGGTTGTAATGACTTAATCAGGAGGCAGTGAAATCCCTGTTATGTCTCCTTCTCAAGTGCATGTCATCCAGGGAACAGAGTAAAATATGCAGCACCCTATGGTTGCAAATATTTTTTCTTTATTTTTTTTTCCCATTAACTCTTGCTTTATTTTCAATAAGATTTCCACTGTCTGGACTCTTCAGGACTGGAATAGAGAAGGGGATGACTTCAGCTGCTGCCTTGCTGGCCAAACAGTGCATGCAACTTCTGCGGGTTTGGGGTACTTGCTGTCCCCTGAGATGTGGGTCACTACATAAAGAGAAGAAATGCCTGACGTCTGTGCGAAGTAGCACAGGCACCCAGGGACTGTTCCTGCCACAGTGCTATGCCTACCCTGGCAGCAGAGAAGGAGGTCCTTACCCCTGAGAGTCTTCTCTACTTCAAAGAGGTAACCTTGAACACTGCAGAGTCAGCTCTAGCAGAGAGACAGGGATTGGAAAATTTTGCTTTTGATCGTATTCAGTCACAGAAATAGGGCTTTCTGCAACAGCAGTGGTTCCTCTAAAAGAGCATCGGACCTAGCTGCTCATTAGACATTGCAGAGCACTGGCTTTTCCCTGTCTTTTCTGGATATACTGCAGTTCCTATGTGACATCTGACAGTGCTGTGTTTGGCAGATGTCACTGTTCTGTCTGTCTTTGAGAGATCTGGGACTGTACTTGGCTCAAGTGAGACACCAGATTCCCCACGGGAGATGTGGAGGTACTGAATGGGGAAAGTGGTGAGCTGTCTTCCTAACACAAATAGGCTTCAGACTGGAAGAATGGGACAAGCGCAGAAGCCTGTGTTTACAGGCAGATCCCAAACCGTTCAGTGCTCGAGAGTCCTACATACTCAGACGTACGCAAATGCTACTGATTTGGGTGTTATGAACATCACCGAAGTAAGAACTTCACAATTGCACTGAGCATTTCTACAAATTTCACATTGCAAAAATGTAAAGTTAACATTAGGGTGGCTTTATCATTCACCTTTAGTAACAGAAAAAACGCATATCCTCTAGGACTAGGGAAAACAGTATTGGAAACAATAGAGTGGTATTTTTGCCCATAATAGACCTCCTTTTTTAGACCTGGGTGAAGTTTATCGCTAATTGTAGAGAACTCACTTTATGCATAGACAGTTCGTTAATAAACATGCAAGTGTTAGAGCAAAGTTAATTTTCTTTTCATTTTAAAAAATACTTGTTTCTAGTAGTCTCAGACATCAAAGAAAGTTTGTTGCTCAAATGCATTTTTCTTCAAAAGGTGTTAGAACAAGAGAGAAATAAAATATATTAGAATGCTGGTTAAGAGCTAGGACCATTTAAAACACCGTATCTAGAAAATAGCTGATAAATGTTTACAATTATGTATATATGTAAAAAAGACACAATAATCCTTCCCTTTAAAATCCAAATGCTTCATATAAATCTTGTCTTACCTAATAGGTAGTTCCTCTGTTACTTTTCTCAATCAACTACATTTAAAAATGAGATGAAGATGTCTGTCCCATATAGAAGTTTTTCAACAAATATTTGCTCTTCCAAAGAGTAATAATCTGGTTTTGTCTGTTATAAATTAACTTCTTTGTAAACACTGCGTGTTGTGTTTCCCATAAATGGCATAATGAGGGGGGGGTTATTCCCGTAAATACGCTATATATTTCATGAGAAACAAGAGAACAGTGAACTCTTTGCATCCAGCCCACCAGCACCCCAGCAGGATTTGGACCAGCACATCCAATTGCCCATGAGAGTTATTTTACAGTCAGGCTCTGAGCTACTCAGTGGTGGAAGCAGTATTCAATCCTTCTTAAAATACCCACTTTCATAAAAGAATAGGCCACTATTCACCAAGGCAGGGAGGGAGAAAGTACAGAACATTTTAGGGGGGGGTGTATGTGTGTCAGAGCCCTTGTTGTGCAAGTTGGCCATTCCTTTTAGAGGAGAAACTGGGGCTCCCCCGTCGCCATGCTTCAAGAGCATGCCAGCTCTTCAGTAACATCGGTATGTCAAAATTGACTAAGTGATTGTTGTCCTGTAATAGCCAAAATGAGGGAAGCTGATATTCCTGCAAAAGTTGTACTCTGTACAATACGGGAAGTAAGAATAAACTTAAATTTTCAACTAGTCCTGCTTGCTCAGATTTTTCAGGCTGGTTTTGAGTCTTGAGGCTTATTAGTTTGGCAAGGCACATTCTTTAAGATACACAGTTTACTCAGCAATTTCTGTAGTGTGTGCATAATCTAAACTCTTCAGTATTTTGATCAATGGCCTAATTCCAAATAAAATGTAAACATGGAACTCCCTATCTTCCCCTCATGCTCCTAAATTATTTTTTAAAGTACTCCCCGATGAAACAGAATATTTCATTCTGATTTGGATTGTAAAAGAAAAAGAATTTGACCTTGAGATAGGGGGTCTAGTCTCTATTTTTCAACTGAATTGAAAAAAAGTCTAAGTAGAAGCATTGTCAGACAAAAGGATGAAATTTTAGAAAGCTCATAAAGAATTTGGATGTCTAGGACTCAGTGCAAAAAGACTTTTGTTCGTTTCTGATGAGGATTAATTCTATAAAACGATGAAGTGTTTGTTTACAAAGTGCAAGATTTGACTAGGAAGTGCTGAAGTCCTGAAGTCCTGAAGATAGCCCTTTCATGGTCTGACTGGGTTTGTATCCACATTTCAAGGACATGTTACAGGAGGGCATTTGTGGTTTTTATACTCCTAAGGTGTTCAACAGATAGGTCATGAAGGGTCACAGGTACCTAAATTCTTCCTTGGTTTAAATTCTTTTATAATATCCTTCCTTTTAGAAACAATCCCAGTCTTAACGGCCCCTAAGTGTAGGCATTGTATTAAAGAACACAGGAACATAAGATGGAGTTAAGAGTGAAAGTTCTGCCCCAATGTCATGCGATATATTCTTTAAACTTAAAAAGCTCCACTGTGAATGCCCCAGTGACTCCAGATCTTCAATTCTCTGTCCAGATGACTGAATATTTTTTCCTACTTCCTAGTCTATGTTTATTTGTGATTCATTCAGTTGGATTTGAAATTCAAATGTCTTCTCATTACAAGAAATTTACATCTGATATGGCTGAACAATGCTGCAGTACTGTGATGTGCTTCTGAATCTGCATATCTTCTGGAGACTGGAACTGTGGTTGTGGCCCAAGAAGATAATACAAGGAAAACTTGATGCACACAAAACCATACCCAGCTTTTGTGTTCAGCAAAATTATCAATGTTATTTGCAGTGACAATAGCAACCAAGCTTCTTTGTAGTCCTTGCATGAGGACCGTGACACACATGGTCACCCCTGGAAGCACTGCGCGAGTTAAAATGCAATGATACTGATGCTTAATATTCAAAAGCTAAAGTCTTTATAGGTGGGAGAGAAAAGAAGGGTTTGAGCAAATCTTAAAGTCTTTGAATCTCGTAGCTGAATCTTTCCTGGATAATAAACCCCACATCAATCCAGTTTTGTCTGGAACTAAAAGGAGGCTGCTATGAGATATATTGGCTATGTGAGAGATCTGAGGAAATTGTTTTCCTCTCTAGTTACAAAGCCCTTGCTAGTTTTTCATGCTGAGTAACACCTTGCTGAGAGTATCCTTCACATACTATTGGGAGTAACATATTCCTCCCACCGACTGCTATTTATATTGCCGGTCACCCCTTGGATTCAGTGGAGCTTTCTGAACAGTAAAACACCACACAGGGTATGGGTAACACTCTGCCAAACTATACATATTCACAGAGGGATTTACTGGAAGAGGATTGCCAGTAAGTGACTCTGGCAAAGCTGCACTTTTCCACAGTTTAAGATAAAACTGCCTCTGAGACCAGAACAAGCAAGGACAATACACATGTATTGCTGTCCACTTGCATCTCTTCTGGGAGCTTGTGCCAGCACAGTTCTGAGGCTGGGCAATAGACAACTGATATGGCAGCAGTTGAGTTAAAGACCGTCTGTTCTCTAATAGACTAGTGATATTGGATGCATATACAATTCTGTAAAACTTGGCAGTGATTATATAGTCCGCGCTCTCACCAATCTGTTTGTCAAAGGCCTTGTGACTCTTGAGTACCTGGGGGTAAATACTGCAGAGGCAGGCTCAGGTGCTTGTTCCTAATATTCAGATGATTTCTTTTATAATCCCCTTTCATCCTTATGCAGTTTTTCTTAGGAGACTGGAAACACCTATGCTTCAGTGCCTGCTTTTCTTCTTCCTTTCCTCATTCTAGTTCTGGAAACCTTCAGCGACCGTTGGGCAACCAGTCATATTTGGTTTGTTGAGGGCTTAGGTTCCCTGTGCTAACTATGGTTCCTTCCAGTTACAAGCTCCTTGCTATAGCAATAGTGCTTGTTTAGGTAAAGCCTCTGTTTCACATACCATGCCCCATTTTAGCAGATCTAACTTGACCACAGCTGAGCTTCAGCTATGGGCTATGAGATATAATAGGTATGATTGCAGTACCAAGAGATCAGATTCTAGGAAGGTAACTGGTGGTTTAATTAAGTGTATCTGTACCAAGTTCCAGTGAGAGATTTTTGGAACAGAGTTTCTTGCCTTGCTTAAACAAGGTAGTAATGAAATAGATACATTTAACTCAAGGCCCTGCAAATTTCTGTCCCCAGCTAGTTGCTACCCATTTGGTTTCATAAGGGCAGACACAGGACATTGCAACCTGTCTTGATCGGGCTGGTTGAGATCAGTCAGAAATACTGGCCAGGCTTGAGTCTGATGAGAAGAATTGAGGTAAAAAGTGTTAGTTCAGCAAAATATTAGGGCTGAATGTCATCTGACCCCTTCCACATTTCTTAGACTAAACAAAATACTGGTGTACCAGGAGCAGTAGAGGAGATGCACAGAGCTGATTTTCAGGGATCTGTATTTCTTCTAAAGTCTCGCTGTGAAATTAATTGTAACACATAAACTAACATGCTCTAACAGTTACAAAACTGCTCTTGATCATACTTACTTAGTGAGATGATTCATCAAGGTGGCTGCTGCTTCTCCTATTCAAGAGTGCTCATTATAATTGATAGCAGCTGGAGGCAAACACTCTGATGGCACCACACCTACACTGTTTGTAAGGCCAACTCCTTTTCTGTAGTGCACTAAGCCTATGCCACAGTCATGTGGGAGGATTCCTGTAGTGAAAGTGTCTTTGGAAGGTATGTGTTCCTGCGTCTCACCTGGGGTGGGATGGGTGTGTTAATGTACAAGACGGACAAAGCAGTATAGCTGTAGTATTTCATAACATAGGGCTGAATTATCTCCTTAATATTTTCAACTTCATAGTCAAGTGCTGTGTAATTGTCCTTGAACTCACAAAATTATAATTGTCTGTTAATAGGATGTCTTACTGTGAAAGCTTTTATAGGGAGAACAAAAATGATGAACTAGTGTAATAGTGTGTCCAAAGAAGTATGACCAGATTTTAGTAACAGCTAAAACAACCATCCATGAGGTATGATGGAAGAAGCATGAATCCTGCTTTATTCCAGGGAATGGAGTAAATGACCTTTTAAAGTCACTCCAAGTCTTGTTTCTTGTGATTCTCTGACTCACAGCAAAGAAATATTTTCATTCTCAGTAACTTATTTGGTCTGTGTTTTTACATACTAGAATTCAAGGGCCCCAGCAGGGCATTGTTGGTGTTTGCCTAGTCCCTGTGGAGCCAGCAGGTGTCATCAGAACCTTTATTTTTCTGATGGGAAGAAGAGTAATTTTGTGTTTGGACATCTGCCCTTCTCTCTGAGTTTCTATGGTGAGGCAGGACTTAAGCAGGAGACACAAACTGTAAAAACCAGTACTAGAAGTTGCCTCTATACTCCTAAGAGGGCACGTCAAAGTTTCTGCAACAGGTGTGAAACGCAAGTGCATTTCTGTTTTAAATTCCTGAAAAAAAAAACTTCAAGGAAGGAATTACGAAGTGCCTAAGAAACTGGTATGTCTAAGGAGGAAAAAAACTTATTATTGGATCTTCAAAGTGGCAGAAAATATTGACATCAATGACTTCTGATCATCTGAACTTGGAATGTGATGTATTTTCTGTTTGTTATCCAAATTTTGTGTTTGCGTGCACTGTACATTCATTTCCTTACTGCTGTGATAATCGAGTTCCTATGACTTGCAGTCTTTGACTGTTTAACCTGAAGCAATTACTTGATGTAATGAAGAAATCTCTGCACTTTGGCCTCTGCAAAAGACAAGCAAAAGGTGCCCCCTCAGCACTTGTGAAATGTGCTGAGGTTTATTGAGTACCAAATGAGTGCAAGTTGGTGTTATCCACATTGTCCAGAGTAGCTGGCAAAGAGCTCTGCATTGTGGTGTTGAGGTTTTTTGTTCTTTTGTTCTTTTTTCTTTTTTTTTTTTTTCCCTTTCAAACATGAATATCAATACAGTAACCTGCTACAGGTCTGGTACTAGTTCTTATGACTGGATTGTGGGCTTCCTGTAGGATGCACATGGTGGGTATTCAAAAGCAACTCTTCTTCCTAGAGAAAGTCTGTATCTACCTTTCTGTGCTTTCAAGAAGTATTTCAGTCACTTCAGCACTTTACCTGGTCTCCAACGAAACAAGTCACTATCTGTGTGCTTCCGTTCATTTCTGCATGCTGGCGATCTTGGGACCACTCCCTTCTTGAGATTTTTAAAGACAATGTCTGAGTTTACCTGAAAAGAATAAAACTGAAGTGGAGAAGCAAGGGAAGATAAACAAATCTTTAAAAAGACATGAACATTTTCTTCAAATACCATATGAAGCTGTCATATGGTAACAGCATAGTTCTTGTAAGTTTGATTTAAAAGGATAATAAATTACACACTGCTACATACAAGAGACATCCATAATGATCAGCCCAGAGACACTAGATACTTGCGTCTATTGCTTGATCATGCATAATATTAATTTTCAAGAAACAAACACATTATACTAAAAGTCCACTATCAGTTGAAAACCTGTAACTAATATTTCCATTGTTTCTTTCCCATAAAGAAAATATTTCCACAGTGAAATAGTTAAATGGACAGCAACCGTGTCCATGAGCTGTGTGGGGACTCAAATATGTCTTTCTCTGTGTTTCATAAGAATATTGCACTTAATATGTGGGCAGTGCCAGATGTGAAATACTAATTATCCATTTACTTGATTTAAGCACTAATATCACCTAGCAACCTTACTTGTCTGTGAAAAGGAGTTTTGTAAGGATGCACGTACATTGCTAGTGAGAATAACATATATATTTGAAAAGATATTTGGGAAATAGAGAAAATGCATGAATGTCTTTCACTCCTGATTGGAACCACGTGAAAAATTTCTAGTTCTTTTGAGAGGTTTTGTTTAGACCACTACAGCATTTGGTTGCTCTTCCCAGTTCTGATATTTTCTGACTAAAGTGTTATTCCACTTTGCAACTCTGACTCAGTGAATTTTTAGCTACTTTTTCTAGAGGAAATCCAGGTTATACATTCTCTGTCTCTCTTTATCTCCTTCTCTCCATTCCATTTAATATATTTTGAAAGTATTCTCTTCTTGCATCCAATCTGACAAAATCATAAAAGTTGGAAACATACCAAATTCACAAATATTTCATGAAGTTGAATAACCTGATCTAGGATTGAGACATTTTCATAGCTTGCACTGATGAGCCTGTCTTTGCTAGACATCAGAAAATCCACACCAGAACAGCTTTGAAAAACAGCTTTCACTGAATCTGTAGGCCAGATAACTATTTATATATCTAAAAAATAGCACATAGGTTTTCTTTTGGATATTGTTATATTTTTGCTGGTAAGTTAGGCCCATCAGTGTGTTGGAGGTAAATGAAACCTTAATATTCACTTGCTGGATAACGAAGAGTAGTGAGATATGATCATGCTGAGCAGTTTTTATATAAGTATCCATACCCAGACGGTGATAGGACAGCTGGAAGGAGGGGAGAAGAAAGATGGTCAAGGTAGCAGGAAGCTGAGACTTTATTGAACGATGTTCAGAAATAGGAACTGTCCTTGGAGACTCTCGGAACCTAGCCCAAGATTTCATCATTCCGTCAAGCATAACTGGCCATCCAAGGTCTGTTACTTGGCTTGTGACAGCATTTTGCCACGTGGCTGGCACTGGCTATGTAGTCTCTTTGGACGCTGACTCACTTGGAGTAGAAGGTTGTGTTCCCACAGGATGTGGGCCATGGGCCATCTTACAGCACCTTGACTGTCAGGACCTTATGAGGATTCAGATGTAGGTGAGGTTTGTGCTACAGCTATAAGCACAGTATCGGCACTGCTCTATATGCCTTTTCTTGGATGAATTCCCAGTCTCATGCAGGCAGGGTTTTCTGCCTAACTGAAGCATTTAAAAGCCTGTAATACATTGTAATATATATTCCTTTAAAGAGTGATGTCTTCAGTGTGGGAGAAGTCTTAATACAGACATTTCCTGGGTCTGTGGCCAGATCAGAATAAGTCACTGAACACATTGAAGACATCCTTCTTACCTCCCAGAAGGCTTCATCTAGCATCTTCAGTTGTTCCTTCTTAGTCATTTTTGATTGAAAGCACCTATTTTGCTTCCTGTATAATGAAACAGTTTTTGGATCCCACTGAAGTCTCTCCATACTGAATGACAGTAACTTTGGTCAGCAGCTGATTATAGAATGAATATGAGATTTCTGTATCGTATAATTTGCCCTTGATGGGGGCATTCATTTTTCTTTTTGGCATTGTAATGAGCATGGAAGCATTTGCATTGACAGGAGCTTTAAATTACAACTCACCACCCATTCTTCTTCAGTGAGCAGTTGTGTCTTCAAGTTCCAGTCATTGTCCTTCTAAAGGACAGCCAGTCCTGTGGTCAGACTTCTTGTCAGCCAACGTTTCTGTTTAGTAGAAGATAAATGTGGGGTGAATATGATATTTCAACTACATTTTATTGAACAAGTGGCTATATTTAACAAGACTGTGCTCTCTCTGTCCTATAGGAAAACAATTCCTCCTGTGAACACCAGTAATAGCATGAAGTTGAGGACTCTGTGTCAAGTGGTGCTTGAGAATGGACTTTAATCTTTAGTATCATGGCTCATACACTTGCCAGCCTTAGTTACAGCTTAGGCACATCATATCTATAATACACATTGCAAGATGTCCCTTTCTATAGTGAGAGTATAGTCGTTGGACCTACTTTGATACTTGTGGTAGGTCAGACTCAGTGATAATCCCTCTTGCCTGTACTCCATATAGGTTGGACTGTATAGGCAAATGTTTTTGATTCTAACATTCTCCAGAAGTCAGCTCTCAACTCCTTTGTAGACTTGTATGTGAATAATGTGGACCGTATATGACAATGTGTTCAGATGCTCAGACTCCTGCTATTATGTACCAGATCAAAATGTTCTTCCCAGGTAATGTGTAACATGATGGGCTATAGAAGAGGGAGGCCCACTAGCAGGCACATCGGAAAAGAGAACATGAAAAACAGAGAACTGATGGTTTTCATCTGCGGAAAGATACGGATACCTATAAGATACAGACCATTACAATAATAAAAAGAGGAAAATTAACAGTCTTTTCAGTGCCGGCATGTTTTCGCGTTGTATCAGTAAAATTTAACCGACATAGGGCTGTCCAGATGGGGAAATAATGCATTGGAACCATGATTGGAAAATATTACCACCCTAAATCCTTATGTGGACTTCATTTCCAGATTAAAAGTGACTTCTTGATTGAGCTTAAACTCTTTACCAGGTGACAAATTAAAAAGGATGTCTTGTACAAGACATCCTTCCATGCAGAACACTTTCACTCTAAAACCATGCATGTTCCTTTAAACTAAATCTTTAGATCACAGCAGAACCTTGTTCTTGTGAGCATACCCTTTTAATGTAAAGGTTGAATTATTCATCAATTATAATTTTTGGAAACCAGTGCAACTGTTTCTGCCTTTTTGACCAAAATTCAACACGTGAAGCCTTACAAAACTCACATCTTCCATTGCTACCTAGCACCACAGGAGTAGATAATGTTGCCCACCCTGTGTCTATGTGACTCTCATACTCACCTGACTTACAGAGCAGTTATTGTGGGCATGCTGGGACCAGCCATGGTGTGATGGCTTTTTGAGCTCTCTCTGAGAGCTGAGTCAGTACATACCATACCATATGGGTACAGCTCTGCCTATAGCAGTACATCTTGTGCTGCTCAGGGGAAGCGGCATGAACGCTCTCCACATGAAGCAGTTGTGTAATGACATAACTATATTACTTCACTGATCAGGCTGTGGTTTTAACTGTCCTTACTCAGGCAAGAATCAAGTTAGTATTTAATTGTGCACGTGCTGCAGTTTATGTTGATATCAGAATACCTGTTTTGAGTAGATATGATAAATGCAGGTGTTGAGGCCGGTCTGGGGCATGATATTGAAAGCCTGCAAGCAAACAAGCTCTAACCGATGAGGCTGCAAAAGCAAAAGTTGAAAGCAGGCTGGAAATTTGGTCCTGAGAACTCCTGAAATGTAAATGCCTCTTCTCTTTTTCCTTTCTGCTGAGAAAGAAAATAAGCCATGCAATGGAATCTTTGCCCAGAGTTTTATCTTCCAGTTTAAAATCAAGCAATAGGGCATGGAGGTGGAAGAAGTATGAAAAGCCAACATGCTCACTGCAATGCAAACATGAGGGTTATCTTAATTATACCTTGAGAAACTGGGAAACAGAGAGATTAGCTAGCAAAGCATTTTCTCATAGAATCTTTACTGTGTATTGAATGTCCTAGTCACAATCTTCTATAGAGTCATTTGGTTTAGTTAGAATAACAGTGGCTAACACTTTTGTGCCCCCAAAACATACAACAAAGATGAGTGTGTGTGTGCATGTGTTTTTATGTGTAAATGCATCTGTAGGAAAGAAATACAATGACACTGAATATAGCTAAATGCCAGGACATGGTGACAAATTGCAGTCAACCTGAGAGCAGATCCAGGGAAGAAAGCTGATAAGAAAGCAAGCCTTGATGGAGCATACTCTACCTAGGGAGGCTCTGCTGGTGTTTCAAGGAACAGGCAGGAAGGAGGAAAGTCCTAAAACACACCATTCCTTCTGTAATTTCAACAGTAATGCATTTGAGCTGGGGAGAAATCTTTGTTATAAAGTGCTGTCATCACAGTCTTCCAGCAGTGTCAAAAATGTCCAGGTTTTATGCTACTTCTCATATGGTCTTGATCACTTCCACATCTGCATGAGGTGTGAGACTCCTCTCTTCTTGACATGCTTAACGAGGCATTTGAGATACGCCTTATGTTGGTAAATGTAACCTGTGTTGACTGCAATGATATACATGGTAGTCAGAACTAAGCTGAAACAAAATATGCTGGCTACGTTGAAGTGTCTATTTTTGATTCTGCAATTCACAGTTCTCATATCCTAAAAATGTGGTGTTTGCTTATATCAGGTTAAAGGGGACATTTGGAAGTTGATATTTCTTCTGCAGGAGAGATCACATCTCTATAAACGTGGCTGCTGCCACATTCACTCCTGCCTTCAGAATTTCAGTTTCATGGAAATCTCTCCTTTCTCCTTACATCCTCATCTGTGCTACCTGGGGAAGGACAGTGCAGGCACGGGGCAGATGATGCTGGGGCTCTTGCACCATGGTCAGTGTCTCTCTGTTTGGCAGTGAGGCTGGGAGCTGCAACCCTGTGTCTGCTTCCACCCAAGCTCCTGTTTATCCTCATCCCTCACCACAGGGATACTCGCAGTTTCCTGATGCAGATGGCCTCACATGTAGCCACGCTTGGCCCCTTCACTATCAGTCCAGGTGGCCATAGGCAGAAGTAGACCAAGCTAACTTCTTGTGCTGACCAGGGAGGCTGAGCTTTTTTGCAGCTCTCAGATTAAACTTTGGATTTGTATTTCGCTAAAATCTGGAATCATTAGAAAGATTTTTCTTCTGTGAACAGAGGAAGCCAACTTCACAAAGAAAAAATTAGTACCAGAGCTGCCTGTTTGGGAAGACTGCGGAATCAGCCAGGCTTCCCTGATTGATGCTGGTGGACTGCATGGGATGGCATCACCCTCACTGCCCAGCATGACAGGATGAGCTCATTTCCACTGCAAAGCTGCTCAAGAAGTACATCTTTTCCTCACTACCATGTGAGGAATTTAGCATATATTTTGAAAATACATGAAAAATAAATCCCGCTAGTATATATTGCTAAAGATTTTGTTAAGATTTGGATGTTTTACAAATATTGTCATGCTAGACTTTTACCTGTGGCCAAATCTGTTACATTAGTTAAACAGTTATCTCCCTCCCTTTGAAGCCAGCTATTTCAACACACTATGTAGTCTGATATCTCTCAGCCACGTGCATTAGCAGGCAAATAGCTTCTCTGTGTAAAAATCCATAGCAAACCCAGGGATATAAAATAATGGGTAGAACTAGATCAATCTGTAGCAGAAGTACTTAAAATTCTTACACTCAGATTGCCTGCAGAGCAATCATGAATACAACCAAATTCTCGCATTGGTCTACAGGCAATAACCCACAAAATCACCTTTGCACCTGGCCTGCAACAAGCTGTCCTTAAA
This sequence comes from Baryphthengus martii, assembly GCA_013396935.1. Lineage (NCBI taxonomy): Eukaryota > Metazoa > Chordata > Aves > Coraciiformes > Momotidae > Baryphthengus > Baryphthengus martii. The sequence goes on from VWZK01011226.1 coordinate 38,445, forward strand.
AATCCTGGCTGTCATCAATGCTCCAACACCAACAAAACTGTATATATCAACGTCAGTTCTGGTTAGAGGTTGAATGCTCTGGGAGTGGTGATTTTGACACATGTGAATGAGCACGCAGGGGTTTTGCCACAGCAACTTCTGTGTAGCTCTCACAGGTGGACAGTCACAGTCATTTACAGCTGAAAAGATCTGTTTTCAAATATTTTTCCCATGTAGTCATGAAGAAAGCAGCCTACAATAGTTTTTAGCTGTGATTTCACCTCCTCCCAGTGAGCTGCTGTCCCTTCTCTGCAAGTAGAGGCATGCTGATGCCTTCCACTAATCTGTAGCTGACTGGCTTCAGTTACTGAAGATAAGATAAATAATGATGAAATCTTATTTCTTACAACTATCCAAGAAAAAAAAAAAAAGTACTTTTGGTCAAGTTTCTAAATATCTAGTGACTGAATAACAGAGTATCAGTATATCAGATAAGATAAGGTGGCAAAGAAAAAGGAGTCATAGTGATGCTTGTTGTACTGCCTTCCTTGATTTCCAGACTAACGAAGCGGTTTGAAATACTGTCCATGGGGCAGGTCTACTCTGACCACCCCAGCAGAGCAGAGCCTGTTAGCTTGGGAGTGGTCACCCATAAGGTCCCTGGGTTGTGGGTCACAGCCTCCTGTCTGGGAGTGTCCCCTTGCACCCAGAGGGAGTTGGGATGATCAGGGTCTCTACCCTGTGGCTGCCCAGATCTTGCCCCTCCATGATGTGGCTCGCCCTGTGCTAGCCTTCCGCTGTGGCTTTGTGGCTCAGCTGTGGGGAAGCGCTGGAAGTCATGTGGTCCAACATGTGGCAGGACAGGCAAAGGTTCTTGGAGGATGATAGGGATCTGGCTGCCACCCAGGGCGGTCTTCTTACCTTGAATACCTCTTCCTCCTCTTGCACAACCTTTTGCCTTTTGTCCCATATTGGTCCACAAGGTTTTAAGCACTTGGGAGCTGGCAGAGCTCACTGTCTGCAAAGGAGTGTTTTCTGAGGATAAGTACATGTGCCACCATCTAGGCACTGGGAGAAGACACCTCTGGGACACTGGTATCACTCTGATCTTGTGAAGCTGATCTTGTGAAGCTGATCTTGTGAAGCTGATCTTGTGCTAAAATACTGCCTTTTGAGTAAACCCTTCTGCTCCAAGTAATTTGGCATCCAGGGCAGCTTTACTGGACCTAGCATGTGGCCACATGTGAGTCTCTTGCATATTTCATGGGTTTCTGCTGCCCTTCCCTTCTTGGTAACCTCTAGGATCATCCTCCCACAGCTGGGGTGCTCTGTGCACCTTGTTCTCTGCTTCCCCGTGGGTGCTGGCATAGTCTGACTTGCTGCTGAAATTGGGATTTTGGTGCTCACCCACTACCTTAGCCTTTTGCCAAAGAGATGAGTTGGACAGGTCTGTTGTCACTGATACGTCATTGCATATGGTATATCAGCCTTTCAGGTGTCACTTGGCAGAAGGAGGAGAAGCTGCGAACAGTTGTGGGGTACTGGGTGCTGTTGCTTCCGTGTTGAAAGCTCCCATTTTCCCCATCCCTGAGGTCTTGCTCAGTATCTCTGATTTCTGATGACAGAGAGCAAGTGAGATATTAGCCATGCTAGGTCACACCTGCGGCCTGCCACAGCCCCACCTTCAGTCTCAGTCAATGATTCCCTATATTTTCTGGCAGCACTGTCTCTTCTCAAAAGATTGGGGCTGTGGTCATGCTTCTCCTCTATATCCACTCATTTCGAGATTACCTTCAACTATACAGGATATTTTCATACTGCATATAGGAAGCAAGAAAGCAATAGGGCTGTTCTGTTGTTTGGCTCTATGCCGATGTGCAGGGGACTCACTCATGTTAACCAATTTTGTTGCATCCAAGTAACAGAGTAGTTGACTTGAAATTCCCACCAATTTCTTACTCTCAAAATCCTGTTATGGTGAAAAAACCCATGCCTTGTATGCAAAGCTAAGAATTTATCGGTGGTATATTTAAAATCTTAATAGTCTTACCTGAGAATTATTAGTCTGATTACAATACTAAGACTTATAGTTCAGATTATAGATAGTTAAAATTAATGCACACAAACTCTTCCCCGTTCTCTGGTGTGATGCTTACCCTTTCTCTGCCCCATTGGTTCCTCAGGTTGATGGCTTCAGCCCAAAGGGAAGGGAGTGGCAGGATGGTCACATCCTGAATCTTTCCTTGCCAGGAAGAGTACAAGGGTAGTGAGTGCCACCTCTGTGTTCTGTGGTCTGCTTTTATGTATTTGCTTTCATGCTTTACCTCTTTACTCTTTCCTTCATCGGTTCACAAGTCCACATTAAATGAGAATTTGCTCCCTGTGCTGTTTCACATACACGAGGTACTCAATCTCTGTTCTTCTACTTATCCTCTGAACTGGTTTTACCTACCTCCCAAGGCTGCAATCCTTTGACCAGTAACTGAGCACTGGTGAGTTGTTTACAGCCCTGAGCTCTCCAGTATCATCCTGTGCCTGTACTTTCAAGTCCCCTGCTATCATCCCGCCCTACCTGTACTCCTAAATTTTTCATTCTAGGTCCATAGATACTTCACTCTATGTTCTTAATATCTCCTAGTTACAGAAATACCTATGTGTGTAGCAATGTGTAAATTTTATACCATACAATTGTACAAAGCTAAGGAAAAAATTAAACAAATTAGGTAATAGCACATCATTGCTGAATAATTACTGTTATGAATAAAGAAGCTAAAACAAAACCCCAGGGCAAGCCCAAGCAAAGCCTGACAGGCGCAGAGGCCTGAGGCCTGCACTGTTAGTTTAGCACAAAGCAGGTAGCTGTGTTACAAGCAACGACACTGCTGTATTTCTAAGGCTAAAGGTTATGGTGACCCACATCTTTCTTCATGCTGAACACCAGCTATCAGATTACACCTGCCTAAAGTGTAAATGGGACGTTTCTTCTTTCGCTACTATTTGTAGGGGACTTGAAGGACATAGGGTGGGAAATGAGGCATGGTTTTGTTCCTCTCCTCCAGGTATAGCCTTGGATGATGGTCAGAAAAGAGTAAAATGTACCCCAAACACATCCTTCCAGAAATGGTGCGTGAGATGGGGAGGCTGTTGCAGTCTTGGGACATGGTGCTTGGAGCACTTGGAGGCTATCAGGCTACAGCCAATGGCATCGCCCTGGTGCAGTCAATGAATCAGGCCTTCCCTCCTGGCCAGGGCACAATCAGGTCACCCCAACCCGTGATCACCAGGAACACAGTTGTGAGTCTTGTCCCCATGCTCATTAGCTATATCAGCTCTGTCAACAGCTAATGAACCTGGTCGGTAATTGCTTCTGAGATGTGTCTCTGGTTTATATGCACACGTGGCCCATCGCACTGAATGGGAGTAGCTCAGTGGCCTGAAGCCCTGCCTTTCTGCCCAGCCTTCCCCACTCTGCTGTGAGTGCCCTCGAGGTGGTCTGTGGGAGGCAAGGAGCACATTGCCTTCCGCCCTTCATTTCTTGGGAAGGAGGAAAGCAGGATCTGCTGGGGGAGCAGGTGCTACAACCGAGCCGGCAGCATCCACCTCCCGCATGAACAAACTGCATCAGTGGGTGGGAGGGATAAAATGTTAGTCTGCAGGAAAAAGAGTGGGAGGCTGTGAAAAAGACCTGATGTGAAGAGGAAACGTGAAGAGCAAGCATAATAGGGAAAATCTGTTTGGTGTTGCTCGCAGCGACAAGAGCAGGATTAGGAGACTAGGACTTGGTGAATGGTGGGGAGAGATGGGAACAGGCCACATAATAGCGCAGCGCAGCACAGACGTAGGCAGGGAGCAAGCTGTCTGCTGCTCTTTTGTGCTAAGTGTGGTGCCTGCCTCTTCTTCAACAGTGTCTCTGGCAAATCCTGTAGTGGAAAATCACAGCGTGATGTCAATACACTAGGAGCTGTTGCCTGATGAAGCAAGTCTGGCAGACGGTTCCAAGATGCCGATCTTGTCATTGGCAGAAAATCCCCTGTGGGGATGGCAGACACTCCTCCTCGCCACCACTCTGTCTTCCCATGGCCAGCACACAGGTACTGTGTCACTCACTGTGCCTGCAACCTCTTCAATACATTTTACAAACAGGGAGATCATATAGGAGGTGCAGTGAGAGGCGAAACACAAGCTGTGGAATGCCAGTTCTATATGGCAGCATCTCTGCTCCTGCACCTCCCTCCTACATCTTTGTGGGCTCATTTTCCTGGAATGTGGAAGAAAAACAGAATTCCCACATCCTGCTTCTAAAGGAGTGGATGGCTACGAAAACCCCGAGATACTGAGGATAGGAAAGAAAGGAGTTTCCTTTCCAAAATATGGATTAACAGCCTGCAAAATCTGATTTAGCTGATGTGCAGGATTCTTTTGATCTTCAGATCTCTCCCAGAACCACATGGGGTTAACCTTCCTCCTGGTATGCTGCATTTTAATGCGTATGTCTCCATCCACTCCAAAATGGCTTACAAGTGAGTAAGCAATATTTAGTCTTGCAGCTGCCAGAGTTAACTGTGCATGTGGGACCTGTTTCTTCCACGTTGCTTGATGTAAACTGAAGATCACTCCCCTAAGATTAATTATGTCCGTTTTTCAACTATTGCAAATTGATGCAACTATGGAATTCAATACATAGCTAAGGATCTCACCCCTTTCAGCTCTCATACCCCGAAAGGTTTTACTGCTGCTTTGCTGAATGCCTGCTCTTTAAGAGCAGTTGCCAGTAGGAGTGATAACGGCTGAGGCTGACCCTATCGATACTGCACTGTGCAGTTGGATTTCAGGAAGCCAAGAAAAATGCATGGTCAGAGTGACTTATGAATTACTGCTGTGTGGACATTGGGCCACAAAGCCACCCAAACAGATGGAACTGAGTGCAGGAAGCAGCCAGGAAGATGACGTATTGCACGTGCATCTCTTTCCTTGGGAGTCCTGCCACTGATGCTTGTCAGTTGTTTATATAGAGGCTGTTTATTTAGTCAAAAGACACTGTCAAGCACCACATGAGTGTTAACAGGAGCTTTTTACCAGGAACACAGAACTTTCCTTTTGACTGTGAAAGTGGAGACAGTGCTTTGCACCAGACTAAATAAATCACACTTGCTCTAAATTTTACAGAAAGCACCCAAGACCTCACTGAGGCTGTGTTAGTTTCCCAAGCCATTTGACTGCTGCCAACATGATTCCTGGTGCTGTGACACCATTTCATCCCCTTCTGAAAAACCACAACTGTAGGGAAGAAAGGGGTAACTATACTCTTTCTTGTACCCGTTGCCAAGGCAGGTCTGTTGAAGGTGCTCACCAGCCAGGCCTCAAGTTGCCATCTGTCCTACCTGGGTGCCTGCCACCAGCTCCTGAGTTGGGCAATCTGCTTTTTGGGTGCTCCCTACCTACTTTTTTTTGGTTGTAAAGCAACAGCACTTGAAATAGCCACAATTCTCTATACCCTCATTATATATTTGCACAAATCTCAGCTGATGGTATGCTTATGTAATTGCCATCCAAATACCTCACCCACCCCCTCCAGTTACATCCTTCTTCTGACTACGCAAGGATACACATGTGAGAATTCAGCTACTGACATGGGATATTTAAGTTTGTCAAATTGGCAATACGTGGTTGAATGTCTTCTGATTCAAGAGCAGATTTGATCCTCCTGCTCTGTTTTGAGCTGCAAGAAACTCAGGAAGATTTGCTGCTACATTGATACTAAAATTGATAAAAGATTTCTAGTGGAGAACGCATTTTTTTTTTGCTTTCTTGAAGACAGATTTTCACATTCCCAGTGCGGTCTCTATTAGAATGGAGAAAATAGTTTCCCGTGATGCTGCATTCTTGATCCAACTCTTCCTATCTCTTGTTTACTTATGGTAAATTGCAACCACTTCTCCATTGCTAGCAAGGGTGTTAATAATTTTATGTATTGTTCTGCCTAACAACCACATATTAAGCGGGAGCCTTTCATTGTATTACGAATGTGTCTCTGAATGTTGGCAAATCTTAGGTCTTTCCTTGGCTTTCAGTCAAGTAAAAAAGGCATTCTTTACTAGCTGAATTTAAAAAGTTTTTCTTGCTTCTCTTAAGCAATTGTCGTGGTCAATACCAATAGCTTTTGATAATGGCATAGAATGAAAACTCTTGCTAAAAAAGAACCATATACTAAGGTGGCACAAATGGAAATAAATCACATCATGCAGTTTCACATCATCTTTAATCAGTAATAGCAAGCAGAATTCCTGTCACTTCAGCTAGTGATATTTGGGTTAACTACTTTTCCTATGAAGAGTGTACTGTTTGTATCTCTATCAAAAATCAGCAAGAGGAAAGGACGGTTAAATTCAATGGTTGGAGGAAGAGCCATTGTCACTGTTTCAGCAGCGGTTGCTGCTGCTGCCTCAGTACCTCTCTCATCAATATCCAGAGCAGCCTTATGAACAACCTAGGAAGAAAAAAAAAAGCATAGTCATTCTGGGCAGACAGCAGCCACTTGAGAGATGAGTCAGACCCCTTTTAAAGCAGCCCTGCTTTGGAGGATCCACTGAAAAGTAGTAGAGGCAGCAGAGATGTGAGCTGTGTTGTAATCATGGCTGTTTTCAATGAGGACAGGACAGAGCTGCAGAAATATCCTAAAAACAAAACCTCCCAGACTAATTTTTCTCTATGACAAAGACTGAAGGATGGAGGCTCCACTTGTGAGAGTTTGCACCTCTGAAACTGTGTCTCCAGGGTGGGATGACAGGCTGTGGTGTGCCCAGGAGCTTTAGTGGCTCCTGTTGAGGAGCTGGGGGTTGATGTTCCTCTCATATTCCAGATACTGCCCAAGAAATCTTATCCTATACCAGTCTTGGAAAAACAGAGGTGCAGCAAACTAGTCTGATCTCCACTATCACTGAGGGTCAAAGTTCTCTTGTGCTTGCAGACTGAGGCCACAGTGAGCTCAGCTGCTGTGAAGCTGGAAGCTGTGTTTAGCTGGTGTTTCTGGATGCTACCACAGAGGGTTTTTTCCTGCACATTTGTGAAAGAAATCAGAAGACCAACAGGCATGGACTTACTTTAGAAACCTTCAGCCCTGGAGTGCTGGTGATGCCAGAGAGATCTGCCTGATTGGTGAACACATCCACAATTCCCATCCTGCTAAGGGCATTTGTTATTTCATAGCTCCCAGAAATAGAAAATTTGGGAAAGTAGAGGCTTACCAGGCTGTTAGGTAAAAGAGAAACACAGAAGGTGGTGAGAAGGATATTTCACCAAGGTAAATGATGAGAAAGCTGTGTAATACCTATGAGTGTCAAACCCTAGTAAGTTGGGCCCTGAGTGTATAATAAGCACTAATTCTGGTGCTGGTGCTTCTTATGGTGATAAAAGCACTATCATTATTCTTCATAATAATAGTAAAATATATACGATGTCTTGCTTCAGCAAATCTGAGAGCACTCTGCAAAGGAGGACAGTAATGGGAGCATCTCTTTACAGTTAGAGAAGGTGAGATGCAGAAGTGACAGAGGTGACATGTTGCTCAAGCAGATGGAGGCCTGAAATGGGACACAGACGGAGTCTGCCTGGGGATAAGTGTGGCAAACCCCAGCATTTCAAAGAAAAGCAGTGTTTTTGGCATAACTGTGGCATTTGTCATGGCTCCAGGGAAGGTCTGTGCCCTGCTGCCTGCACCTTTGGATGCACTATTCTCTAATCATCTTCCTCCTGGGTGCTGGCCATGATTGAACTTGCCTTTGACTGTGTGTGCTATCTGTAGGCAGCTCCTGCTTCGTATGCTTTCTGTTGGATTTCTCTTCATATGCTGTCTAGGGATCCTTGAGCCTTGAAGTAACCTACTGCAGTAATTATCCATTAGGTAGCTCAAGACTTTTGCTGTCTTATCCAGAGACATAACCTGTAGGATCCAAACCCCACTGCTGTAGCCTTTATGAGATACTTTCCAGTGTACTAGAAGATGATGGGACCAAGTGTATTAGCATCAGTATCAACATAATAGTAGAACTGAAATTGCTATTTGGTTCTCATGGCCTCTCCCATAACGAACTTATTCCTATGTTGATCTTGAAGGAACTTGCACCAAGAATTCATTTAGATAATGATTTTCCTGATTTTGCAGCTGAGAATTACACATTTTTATTTTTCAAATTTGAGCTAATCATGTTATTAGCTCGTATCCAATTTGCTATCCATTATGTTTCTATTAACTGTGCTGGCATTTCTGTACTGATGCACCAAGAATCATGGGTGTGAACTGCACAGACTTATTAGTTGTGAATCAAAGCAGAGCTTGGTAATTTAGGCACATATTATCTTGATATTACTCATCTGTTGGTGCTAAGATCTCTTCCCTCCCAGACAAATGAGGTTGTAAAATGTGTTAGCTGATGTTAGTGTCAATAGTAAGAGCTAACAGAACCTCATTAGATTTTTATAGTTTCAAAAACAAAATGCCAGAAAATTAGGACACCCACAATAATTATTAGCCAGTTCTAACAACCACTGGAAGATATTTGTATTGGATATATTTCATATCCATGCATTACTATGAACTGTTAAACTTATGGTTTATTTAAAGTTTAGACATATGTCTGAGTCATGGTGTATGAGTGACATACGAGAGAGAAAACACATTAGCTGAAACCTCAGTATAGGAGATTTGCCTTAGATTGCCTTTTCTAAAACAGTCCATTGACTGAATGGGAAGGTGGCATTTCTAAGCTTACTATTTGGGACTCCTGGGAGCCCATCAGGATGGTCTCTGGTGAGGGGAGCAGCAAGTCACTAGGGCATCAACAAGAGAATGGTTAAATAGAAACCAACTGCAAGGTTTTTACAGCTAGGGCACACGAGCCAAAAATAACCCACTCAGTTCCCAGAATCAGCAAGTTCATAGTTTTTTCCATTCCCAAACAAGAAAGAAGACTATAAATCTAGGTGCTGCTGCAGCTGACTGGCAGAAGATTACCTCTGGAAGAGATTGTCTGACCATTCCTGGATGGTTTCCTTGACCAGAGTTTGCTCTAACTGCTTCATTTTCCCTTTTGCTGGCAGAACCAGAAATGCAGTAGCACTCCCATTATAATGAAGCCGTACCACGGTGCATGACAGATCCTCATCAAAATAGAAGTCGAATCTGCCCGTCTGGTGCATCATTGGGACTTTCACAGTAGTTTCAGCATCCACAAAGAACTCTCTTTCTTCTGTATGCTCTGGTTTAAAAGGCTTTTCCCAGTTCCCTGATACAGAGGAGAATGCAACTGAATATCCAATCCCATCCCGTCATAAACTGGATTTTATATAACTAGTAGTAATACTCACCTATTCATTCATCTGTTAAATTCAGAATTTTCAAACAGAACATTTTAAAATGTATATCACAGTAAGAAAGGATCTTTTACCTGGTCAAAAGAGTGCATTAGATTCCACTTTCACTTTATTTTTCAGATGCCAGTAACAAACTAATTGGGCATTTTCTTTGTACCTACCACTACTTTTCTGTTCAAGTGATTTAAGTGGCCTTTCTGTAAGTTGTCATTTAATGGCTTACCTGACATCATCTGTGTACTCATATGCTGTATGCATTTTATTCCTATTTACTTTAATCATAAGCTGTAATTTGTAGATGAAATTAATACAGGTTCTCATATCTGAGTGCTGTTATGTCAGGCTTAAAAGCACATCATCTAATCCTCATCAGAAGTGCACCGTGTTTCCACTTTGTTCCTTAAAATGTCCTCCTGTGTTCATCACTAGCTTCTTCCAAAGGTACATATGTTAGTGTGTATACACAAAGGGCTCTGACAGGGGAAAATAAGGGGGTTACGTAGTAAATTAGGCCATTGAATCATGTATACTTTTAAAGAAAGGCATTAAAAGGATTAGGACAGCCACGCATCTCAGCGCCTTCACTGAAAATTAGAAGAACATGGGGCAATGAAAGTTATGGCTAAACCCACGAAAACAACCAGGAGGCTGCAGCTTGGAGTAGAGCTCCCACAGCTGCCACAAAGAGAACCAAGCCTGTGTGGCCGCCAGCTTCCTCCCCCCACTGAGTGGGGTCCTGCCACCTCTCCACCACCTCCACTATGCCATTAGAGGCTTTTCTGGCCCAGCAAAGAGCATTTGAGATTTCCCCAAGAACAACTTTCAAATGAGGTGGCTGACATTAGATTTGTTGATAAGAATGAGTAACATGAATGTGAATCCTAGAGGACTTACCTTTAAAGAAAACAAAGCTAGTCAGAAGCATTACAGTTTGTGGATCCATGTCCTTGATCAAATTAGTAATTTTCCCATGTGTTTTCCTCTCTATATAATCATTGATCTGCTTCTCAGCCTCCATGGGATTGTTAAAGTCAGTGGCAAAAGCCTCCAGCTGATACAGAGCTTTGGCATCATCTAAAAACTGTTCTAGAGGTTTCAGCTTCTCTGTTAGAAAGATGGCATTCCCCATGTTGAGCTGGACTCCGCTCTCAGGATGGCTCAGCATGTGGATGAGATTGTGGAAGCCTTCATGTATCTCTTTCTCGTGAATCTCTGTGAGGTTGAAGGCAAGTCCTTCCAGGATCTGAGTCTGAGTGGTTGATCTAGCCCCTAAGGCAAGCATTGCAAATGCAGTGGAGATGCTTACAGGGGAGAAGAAAATGTTCTTATCAGGTGCCTCCAGCGTAACCTCTTTAAAAAACTGAAATGCGAAGTCAGCGTTATTTGGCACTAGCTTGAGGCAAGCAATTGCTTCACCTTCATGATGTATGTGATGTTTAGGTTCATTTGGATCATGTCCATTGTGGTGGTTGGGTGGGAGCACATTGGCAACAGCATGAAGCCCAGTCAGTAGCAAAGTTAGGTGGAATGTGGTCTTCATCTTCTTCTATTAAAATACTAGGGGGGGAAAAAAAGGAGAAATTATTACTAAGATAATCAAATCAATTACATAGAAATAGTTATTCTGTCATTCCCGTTGAGTAAGAAATCCTTTTGCCCTCAGTTTCTGAATTTTCCAACTCTTCGCAGTGAGAGTGGTGAGATACTGAAACAAGTTGCCCAGGGAAGTTGTGGATGCCCCCTCCCTGGAAGTGTTCAAGGCCAGGTTGGATGAGGCTCTGAGCAACCTGGTCTAGTGGAAGGTGTCCCTGCCCATGGCAGAGAGGGTGGAACTAGATGATCTTTAAGGTACCTTCCAACCTAAAGCATTCTATGATTCTATAAACGCTTTCTGCCACCCTCACCTGAAATACCTGCAAAGGCAAAAATTCATGATGGATTAGCTGAACACACAGCACCCTCAGCAGGCCAGAGAACAGAGCATATCCCATCAGAAAACACACCACGGCTAATCACTGGAGGGCTGAAATACCACTGTGCTTTTGACACTAATGGTCTAAGATAATCCCTGGAAAGTGCATCATAGAAGAAGTCTGGATGTTTTGAGAGTAAAGGGAGAAAGAGGAAATTCATTCCAGTGAGCAGCAATCAGTAGCTACATACAGAGAGAGTTGGAGCAAACAGGCATGAACGAGATCTTTAACTAAACTCTTGGTCAGATTGATAAGACACCTATTTCAAGAGAGGACAAATGTCAGTGGCTGTTTTTTTAGTAGCAACCCAAATATAAAGCCCTATATCTCTAAGGACTAGGTACTCTTTCTGAATAAAAATGATGTAATGTTTTAAATAAGAACCTGAAGTATTGTCTCTTAATAGACAAACCAAACCACTGGTGTGGGTTCATTTTTAGCACAGCAAAAGGAGTCAATGTCATTAACAAAACCAAGGCTGTATTTTTATCAGATACTCTACGGGTCAAAGGGCGATACCTTTATCAACCTGTTACACTTGGCTGTGGTAGGTAGCTATGTTCCTTTGATGAGCTGCCACTCCACACTGTATAAACTCTTAGACAGGGACCTTGGAAATGTGGATCCGAATGTCTCAATGGGCCTTATTTTTGAGGGGAAACCTAGGGTACAAAAACAGTGACAGAGTTGCAAAGGATTTGAGGAGATAATGAGTCAGATTAGCTAAAACTTGTGCAAGGAGAGGTATATTAAATGAATTGAACCCTTCTGCTCTGGCATGATTCAGCTTGAGACACCGTTGTCAGAAAGTGCTATGCTTACAGTCCTGCTTTCTCCATAACATCAGAGAGAGCAATTTGCATTAGTAGTTGAATATCCTGTTAAAGTTAGACCTGCATAAGAACAACAAAACATTTTTGAGCTATAATCAAATATTCAAACATCTACATGTCTGATATAAGTATTTATAAAAAGCAGGCCTATTTGCAATAGCACCTACTGTGTTGCTGACAAATGGAAGACCATAAGGGTTCTTGGTAACTACACCGTCAATTACTGTGCACAGTAGTTTTAAATTATAGTTTGGCCTCCTCCGATTTTGACATTGAAATGATACTTCTCGATATATCTAGCTACTTGTAACTCACCATAAGAACTCCAGTTGTGAACATTTAAAACCACTACCAGTGAGCCAATGTATTAGTCAGACCCTGAAAAGAAATCAACTTCCATACAAAAGCATGAGAGCTAAGCCCAATATATTTCCGCACATCCAGCAGGCTGATTCAGAAGCTGCCTTTGGATAAATTATTCACTGTAAACTATTTACTCAGCTGCAGTCATAATTTATTAAGAATAACATGAATACCAGAAATGAAACATTTTATTTTAAATGTAAGTAACCACCCGTTAGCTAACTCATCACATTTAATGTTTATTACAAAACACAGGAACTAGATGGATTTTTTAATATACACATTAAACTGTCAATTTCCGTATTTGGAATGCAAAGTAGACATGGAATTTAACTGGCCTGGCCTCAAAATTATGGCTAATAGATATATCATGATTTTGCTGTAAGGGTTCTGTAAACTACTGGTTACATTTTTCTGAATGTTTTTTTCCTATCCTGATATTTTTGCTCTATGTAGTTTCGATATGTTTAGATTTTGTAGTTAATTTATGTACTCTTGCAGAATTAATTTCATTTCATTACAGGTCTGAAATCACGGATAATTAAATACAATCTGAATCATCCATCTGTTACTCAGTACTGGCCAATCACAATCAATCAAGACTCATGAGTCAGCCTTCACAAAAGTCTTGATAATGGTTGATTTTGAAATCATAAGATTATAAAAGACTCAGGAGCTGCAGTTTGTGGATGTCTCTTTTTTTTGTTGTTTAACCCTTGAAGGTACAAGTGGCCCACTCTGTTAGGCCCTTCTTTGAAAAAGAAAAGTACTTTTATAATAGAATTTGCATCTTGCAAGCCTTTAGAATATGATTGGTGATTGTTACTTCATACTTGTTAATTACTATTCCATTGATATTATTATGGATTTTAGGTTAGTGAGTGATCAGCCAGTGTTAAATTGACAACAGAGAGCCTTTCAGTATGAAGCAGAGGATGCAGATTTTCATGTGATCTTAATGATTGAGGGAGTTTCCTACCAAGCATGCTTGCTAACAGTTTATTAAAAAGCAAGGAACTGAGAACCTGTGCTAAAAAGTCACTAGGGCATTCTCTATCTGAAGAGGCTGATTTTACAGGAAGCTTTGTCCACTTCAGGGCTTATTTTTATCTCTACGATTTTGAGAGACAATTCTGAAGAAAATTTCCTGCCTTTAGAATCCCATTTAATAGTGCAAGAGAGGAATATTCACCTCATGCTACTCCCTTAAGGGGTCCTCACCAATAATCACATTTCAGACAACATGAAAATTTGAACTGCTCAAAAACATATGCAGGCATGAAATAGAAAAGCTGTTTGCTCACCAGATGGTGCTGCTTCCCTCCTAATTGCTTCTAAATGAGGAAATCTGAGAAATCTGTTTCCTGAAAACTGCAACGTGAGGGCAACAGTCACATCAGGACCACCTCACCCTAACAGTGGTATCTACCGAACCCATCTCAGCTACTCAGGGCCATAGTAAAAAAAAAACATCAAAAGATCACCTGAGCACACACACAAAAAAAGTCAATAAAGACATGACTAGTCACACCTGTGTATGAGAAAATTGCCTCAGAAGCCCACTGTCCAGGACTACCTACTCACGGTGCAGGCAACTCCATGCCTAAATTGTGATGCCCATGTCGTTTATATCCAGCCAGCTGACCCAATAAAAGCCACGTTATCACTGGAACAATTGCTAAGACAGATTTCAATATGAGATACGACTGTAGGGAAAACTTGAAATCAATTGCATGCAACAAGAGGATACATTTTTGAAGTCTGTATAGGAAACAAAAAAAATAATCACTACTTACAGCAGCTTCCAAGGATTCTGCTGTCTTCACTAGCACTACCCTGCAACTGCCTCTCTTATTTATACTGTTAAATAGCATTATGAAAGCAAAGTGTCCTCTAGAAAACATTAACCAGGGCAGACAAGCGTTATTACTTTAGGAATGGTGCAGAGTAAACAGTGAAGCCAATTTTTTGGGGGGGCGTACCTGCTTTTTGCTCTATATGCATGGCCAAACTCTGTCTTTGCTTACAACAGTCATGAGTCCTCCTGCATTTCTGCAGATCCTTCTGCTGGTTATCCAGCCCCTCTCTCTAACAATGCATCATTAACTTCTGTAAACTGCACGAATTCGTATAGTGGATGTATTGAAGTGAGGAAAATTAAACACATACATAATAATAGACAGGAGCCTAAGGAAAACACAGCTGGATGCATGCTGCAGCCAGATCTCATCTTAGCCTTCTGCAGAGGTATTTTCTTTCCTTTACTCCAGCTTTTAACAGCTTTTATTTGGCAACCTTCTTTTAAATCATCTACTATTTTTTAATTGCTGTAAATAGAGCCTGTTTTCTGGGGACATCATTAGTAAACCTGAACTTAAATTAAAGCAGTAGTACTGTTGTTTATGGTGGCTGAGGGTTGCTATAGGGATGATGCCATGGTGCAGACGTGGACACTCAGGATCCCATGGTATCCAGCATAGCCCAGCTGGATTTCTGTCATCTGGTACCTCATGCCGCAATGGATTGACGGATAAACTGTTGCCTGGTGCTCCACAAATATGGTCTGGCACAAGGTGCAGGTACTGCCAAAAAGCAGGTAAGGAAGTGTCAGGCTGGTACACCAGAGCATGCTTTCACAAAGAGGTAGACCCATGCGGTCAGGCCACTTGTGTTTTACATGTTCTCTCCTTAAAGCCAAACTCCATGCAGGAGGCTGTTCTCCTGCAGCTCACATGGAAGGGCAACCATAGGGGCTGTGCTAATGTGGATATAACTGAGGGATTGGAAAAAGCTCACAGGTCAGTGCCCAGCTGAACATCTTTCACCCAGGATGAGCAGTCCCCTGGGAGGTAGAAATGGTGCTATACTTCATATAATTACGGAACAATTTAGGTTGGAAAAGACACTTAAGATCATAAAGTCCAGCCATAGAGCTAATACTGGAAGTCTACCACTAAACCATGTCCCCCAGCACCACATCTGTACATCTTTTAAATACCTCCAGAGATGGTGACTCCACAACTTCCTTAGGCAGTTTTTTTGAGTGCTTGACTACCCTTTCTGTGAAGAATTTTTTCCTAATATCCAACCTAAACATCCATTCGCACAATTCCTTTTATCTGATAGCCTGTTACTTAGAAAAAGAGACCAACCTCCACCTCACTATAACCTCATTTCAGGTAGTTGTAGAGAGTGATAAGGTCTCCCCTGAGCCTCCTTTTCTCCAGATTAAGTAACTCCAGTTCCCTCAGCTGTTTCTCATAAGACTTGTGCTCTAGACCCCTCATCAACTTTGCTAATCTTCTTTGGACGCTCTTCAACACCAAAATGTCTTTCTTGTAGAGAAAATACATTTTCTTATAGTGTTCTTTAAAAGAAGAATCTTTCAGAAAGAAAAAGTTTACAGTAACAGGATGACTGTTTTGGTGGGATTTTCTTCTGGGCCGTTCCTCAGGGAGGAGAAGCAAATAGAAGAATTTTCAGCATATATTTCAGATATATGCTGTTTTCCAGCATATATACTTGCACATGTAAAACTACCAGTAGGTGCAGCATGAAGGGTTCCATGCATCCAGGGCTGTCAGAGCTGCTGCAGATTCTTTCCTGGCTTCCCCTCTCTTTCTCCTCTGCAGGTGCCTTTCACCCATTCAAATGTAAGCAGAGCAGTTCAGTATGTTTTGATCCAGCCTGATAGAACACGTGTTTGAATTGTTTGCCAGCTGGTAAAACAGCAACTGGGCACATGCAGCCCTGTTTCTCTTTAAAGGAACAAATGAAAACAGTCTCTGAAGTTACAGAGCCTTACCTAGAACACCTGCAGACTGAAGGTGAATGCTACATGCACCAAGAGACAAATGAGAATACATTTAAAGAAAAAAAAGAGTGCAACTATGAGTAAAGAAAAACCCAACTGACTTTACAAGATGTCTTTTAAGAACACTATAGTCTTGCTATTGAAAGTGCCCTTTACCTGCTGATGTTTATATAGGACTGCAAGAGGGAAAATGAATGAAATAAAAACTAGTCTATATCAATTTCCAACGTTATATGCAAGATGATACCTGATTTCTTTTCCTTCATGTATATAACAGTTTCATCCAATCATGTATATTATCCTGAAATTTGCAGAGACTCTGTAGCAATATTTAATAGAATAATGTCTTGTGCATGAACTTGCAGCTCTCTTCTTGTGCAGGCAGTGGGCTTATGTAGGCACTTCTTTGATATTTTGAAAGACAGCTCATTAGTAGCAATGCTATTAGAAATCTTTCCATTTGCTCTTCTTGATCTGAGACGTTAGGTGTCTTATTACTTTGAACTCCAGGTTGTTTTGGGTTTTTAAAATTATTACTATTGCAAGATCTTAATAATACTACTTCATTTTCAGTAAGTTGGTAACATTGACAAGAGTCATCTAGCATGAGTTCCCTTGGAAACAGGCTGGCTGTATTCCAAAGATGATTAATTATTTAAATTAGAAGAACAGTATGCTTGCTTCTCTGGCAGAGAAATACTTTAATCTTTTTAAAATATTTAACTAATTACCCTGAAAGCCGTTTTAAAACACTGTGGGTTGTTGTTCTGATGGTGCCCCCTGGAGTACAGAGAGCACAAGACCTTCCTACAATAGTGCCGAGATTAAAAGTCAGCGTGGAGCTGGTGAAGGCTGTATCTTTCTCTCCGCTGCTGGGCTATGTTTAATTTGTGGAGCTCTGTTTCTCCTTGTGTTTCAAGGGGAAATGCACTCATTATATGAGCGGTTCAGCAGTCACTTGCTGGAACAATTATCCACAGTGCCAATACAGATCAGGTACAACTGTATCAAATATCTGCTTCCAAGTGAAGATACATCTAACCTTCACCTTTAAGTTGCTTATTCCTTAATTTCATGCTGTACACTGGTCTTGCCCCAGCAGGTCTGAGCTCACTCCAAGGGCAATTGTCACGCTCAGACATTGATTCCAGTCCCAGTCAGGTGCACACACACATAAGCACTGTCCCCTGAGCCACTGCAGTGAGTCCCTACCCTTGCTTTCAGTCTAGTATCAGTTTCTTTCTGCAATGCAGTAAAGACCCTCTGGGTCCCAAGGAGACTCTTGCTTTCCATCACTTCCAAAATTTGTTTTTGAGTCCACTTCCTCCTCTTCTTATGCTGTGGTTTCACAATTGCTCTAACCTGACCAAAGTGCAGGATGCCACTTCCAGAAGGGTCTCATCTTCCTGCATACCTGCCATCTCTTCAGGATGGTCAAGAGGCTGGAGCCCAGGACAAGTGGGAAGAGGCTGGGAGACCTGGGCTTGTGCATCCTGGAGAAGGTGAAGGGATAGCAGGCTGTACCTGCTATCCTCCCTTGCTTAATGGGCTACATTACAGAGAAGATGGACCCAGGGGTGCAGCACAATGGCAATGTGCAAGGAAGCAGACTCAGGCTGTGGCTGGGTAAATGCGAATGAGATTGAAGGAAAGTAACTTTCACAGGGAGGTGAAACCCAAGGGCAGGTCACTCTGTGAGGCTGTGAAATTGTCGTTCTTGGAGGCATCCAAAACTTGACTGACATGGCCCTGAGCAATCTGAGCTAGATTCCAGGCTGGTGCTGCTGTGAGCAGGTGGTGGGATTGGATGACCTCCAGAGGTGCCTTCCAACCTAAATTATTCTACTTTTCTAAGAAAAATGAATATGAACCCATGCTCTTAAGCGTCTCGGTCTCCACTCACACTTTAGGTTTGTACCTCACCCTGCAGAGAAACCTCCCTCTAATTCTCACTGCATGATTTCAGAGGCTTTTCCCTGAAAATCTCAGCCCTCTGGGAAGGTGTCATCTCCCTTGTCCTCTGGCACACCTCAGCAGAGCCAGCAGAAGACAATCAGACAGTCTCCTTACTGGCTGCCCAGACACAGGCTCTGCCAGAGCACAACACACAATATGTACACTGGGAATAAACAAATCTGGTGGACCATCTGCTGTGCTCCCAGCGTGCCACAGCCATGGCAGGTGGCACACAGCCCTCTGAAACGCCACCTGGGCGCTGGCTTGCAGCACTGCACAGGACTGTGCTTTTCTCCTTGGAGACTTTGAAAGTTTCCTGTACTGATCATGATCTCAGTAGGGATCCGTGTAGCTGCCATGGTTTCTCTAGATGTGCCTGTAATTAAGGCCTACTAATGATACGCTTTTATAAAGCCTGTGTGGGAGGGGAGAAGGAAAACTGTGAGCCTTGGAACAGGCAAACTTGAATGGGCTATTTCGAAATTAAAATTAAATTGTTGCCAAGGAAACGCTTGGTACTTTCATTTTCCTTTACATATCCCCAGTAAGATGGTAATTTTTCAGATACATCCTTAGCGGAGTGTTCAGGCAGTTGAAATTTAACTCCATTTGTTTCTTTAGAGATGCAAGAAGGCTGCAGGTATCTCAACAGGTCTGATTTGTTGCTGTCTAGCCTTAGGACAACATAAAGTATCTTCAAAGAGGAGCTTGTATGACTGTGGTGGGGAGAGCTGTCTGTAGTTATTGGCAATATCTAATAACACAGAGAAGAACAGAGTTGGAAGATGTTCAAATGCATGCTAATTTGTTCTGTACATTTACATTTTTTTATTATGTGAGTAGATTATGTTCCGCTCTCTTGTGCCATGAATAAACATTATATGAATGAGTCTGAGAACAAATGTTGACGGTTCTCTACCTTTTACCTGGGCAAATTTCATTCCTCTCCGTGTCTGTTTGCTGTTGTTCCCTCTGAAGGACCATAGCGAAGAGGAAGATGCATTGAACCTGTTGCTTCTGTGCTCTAGGTTTCTGCAGGTTTAAAATGTACGCATCTTGCACTGCAATGTGAGACAGATCATCTATAAGGGTTTTATGCCCTGGAAGTGGCCCAGGGATACCAACTTCTGTACGTGCCCTGTGGAAATACATTCTTCTTTCAAATCCTTCATTAAAAAGCACATCACCTCTGCTAAGATTCCTTTAGGTCTCTCTGAAATGGCTAGGAAATTGGAGACTGGCCACTTACAGAAATACCCATCAGACTGAAAACTAGCTTATTATTTAGCTTGATTTTAAAACTCTTAAGTCTACCATCACCTGTGTGTTAGACTGGTTGTTCCAATATTTACATTGTCTTCTTTTTCCTCAGAATCTCATTCTTTGTCCCATCCACCATCTGTAGTGGTTATCATGTACTTAGACACCTCAGAAACAGGTAGTATAGGACACTGTAGGTGATAAAATCTGGGACTATTGGACAGGCTGTTATATGCCAGGTGCCTCAGCGGACACCTTAACTGCAAACTCCTACAATTAGGAAATGCAAAGTTGAAAGTGGCCATGCTGTGCTTTTTGGCCAGAGAGGAGAGTTCTGCTCCACTGACACTGATTTGCTGTTACCTTTCTCCAGAGGCAAAACCAGGGTCCTCTGGTTCCTGTACCTAGCTGTCTCATCCTGCCCCTGGGCTGCATTCTGCCTCCCCTTCCTGTCACACCTGATGGCTTTATACCAGTGCTAATGAAAATACTGAATCGCCCTACACCCAGAGCATACCACTCAGGAAAACCAATTTCTCCTTAATGATGAATCACAAAAAGGTTTGAGAACGGCTTCCAATCTCACACCAATCTTGTAGCATGTATTTCTGTATCTTATGTAAGAATATGTCATGTAAGACAATAATGCTAACTAAACCTAAATATAACCTAGCTATTGCTTAGCTAAGCTGTACTTCAGTCCAACTATTTCCTAATGACAAGGCTTGTTACTCTGCCACTGGAGGGGTTTAGGTTGGTTTGATGTGGTTTGGTTTTGACAAAACCATTCGTATTTTGTCATCCCACTTTTTTTCTAGCTATCGATCATATTATTTTCTGGATGCTTTGCTAATATTTCTAATAAGTAGAATTGGGCTGAGTGGCCTATAATTCCCTAACTCTAATTTTTTGGGGGCAGTTTTGGGTTTTTTTTTTTGTTTGGTTTGGTTTTTGGTTCATTTGTTTGTTTTTTAAAGAAAGATACTTTTCATCCTTTTCCAGTTGTTCTTTTTTTTAAGGTTGGCTTGTTTTTACTTAGAAGCACAGTGTCCTCTGCCCCTTTGCGGGTTTGAAATGGACCTGGAATGCTCAGAGGACCTATAGGGTGTCCATAACTGAGATGGGAAGCTGGGGAAAACTGTAAATGGAGGCAGATGTGTGTGAGGGTGACCCCCTACACACACATTTTTTCTCTGCATTTCCAAAAACTACTGCCTGATTAAGAATTACACAAAGTTGTGTTTGTGTAGCACTCATTATAATCAATGCTGACAGTGTTACCTCCTCCAGCTGAAGGTTTTTAATTAGTAACAGATTAATCATCGTGGAAATACACCTTAATAGCCACCTTCTGTTGTTGATGTGAACATGCTTTACGATCCTGCTGTAATCAATGAATCAAAGTTAGGGCAACCGAAGCTGGTGAAGGGTCTGGAGAAAATGTCTTATAAGGAGCACCTGAGGGAGCTGGGGTTGTTTAGTTTGGAGAAGAGGAGGCTGAGAGGGGACCTTATTGCTCTCTACAATTACCTGAAAGGGAAGTTGTAGTGGGGTGGGTGTTGGTCTCTTCTCCCAGGTAACCAGTGATAGGATGAGAGGAAATGGGCTTAAGTTGTGCCAGGGGACATTTAGGTTGGATGTTAGGAAACTTTTATTTACTGAGAGAGTGGTGAGGCATTGGAATAGGCTGCCCAGGGAGGTGGTGGAATCACCATACCTGGAGATGTTCATAAAATATGTAGATGTGGTGCTTCAAGACATGGTTTAATGGTTATGATAATGTTTAGTAAATGGTTGGATTTGATGATCTTGAGGGTTGTTTCCAACCTTAATGGTTCTATAATTCTATGAAAGGTAAACAGTATATATTGCCAAATACAGAGTTTTACGAAGGATTTACTGTTTCCCCCAGACTGAGAGTGCTGCTGGTTGGCCTATGAAAAAATAAAGGGAGGCAGAGGATGATCAGCTGTGCTGAAGGGGGAACTGATCCTGCTTGTTCCTGTATGTCGGGATCTCCTACAGCAATCATCTCTCCAATGTGGAACACAGCCTTAGCAACAGCTTGCAATGAAAGAATAAGCAGTAATCTTCATGTTTTGAATGTGAGACGAGTTTATGAAGACATACTTATAGATACAAACTCTTTGTAAGAGCCTAGTCCCCTGAACACACAAATCATGGACACATTTCATTGAACAAAGGCTGTTCTTGCACTTTTGGCACAGGAAAACATCTCCCAGTACTGTTGTTGAAAGATGGTGGAAAGACCATGCACCACCAGGAGGTCCAAGTAGGCTGGCAGTTCTGTGCCAACAACCAGATAACTTAAGCATAGCAGTTCACTCTAAAATTTAATTAAAAATAAACCAATATAATCTTGTTCTAGCAGAGAGCTGTCTGTCCTTGGTCTAATACAAGCAACGCATGAGATGACACTGTGTATTTCATGAGTGCAGCAGAGCAGGAACTGCCTTGTTAAACTGAGCTTAGGGCTGGAGTGGTAACACTTGTACCAAGCGGGCACAGAGAAAGCGATCACAGTCATTCCTGGAGCATATGAGGTTCTTAACTAGGAATGATGCATTACTAACTTATTTTTCATTAAAACAAGAAAGAATTGCTCAGGTCTGGGCTGACAAAATGTCTTAAATGTATGCAGACCTTTCCTAAAGTATGTATGGGACATACATAACCAGAGGTATGTCCAAGCATTGCTCACCTGCTTGGAATAGCACAGTTTTACTTCCTGGTAATTTCCAACAAGCATGGGCTGCTTTGATGAATGCTTCAATCTCGTTCTCCTGAGCAGGTCCATTAGCTTGTGTCAATTTGACAATCTTGGGCTACACAAACATTGGACACTGCCCCCAAAAAAGAAACCTAAAATAAAGATTAAAGTATTTAATTGACTATTTTGTTTAAAATATTATAGAATATTTTGCATGCATATAGACAAAGTCTTTATTCATGACCACTAAAATTTGCTGTTTGTATCGATAAGGAGATGGGTGGTGAGTATCTGGCACTTGTACACATAATTAGGGTAACTGAGTGAAGATTTTGGCACGAGTTTAGTTTAACTTCCTTGTATTTATGACATGGTTAAACAAGTATCAGCTTACATACACTACATAATTGTGCATCTGCTCTAGAAATGCTGTGCAGTGAATGTTATTAGTTCCCTATCCTCAACTTCAAGTTTAAAATATGCTGTGGTGATCTGTTAAACCCACAGAAAAGTGTGGAAGTACACATGGGAGAGAGTGGGAAGAAAACCAGCAAGGTTAAGTCTGAAAGAATGTGAATAATTTCAGTAAAATTTAGTATGGAAAAGATTCAGTGTAAATATTTACTGAAAACATAAATAATAATGATTGATGACTGAATATAGTGTCTATTCCATTTCCTCACAGTGCATAAGAATTTTCCTAGTACATAAGTGGTAAATAGAAAAGAGAAATCTCTCTGAGTAGGAGGTGAACAGAAAGATCTATCGCATTCAACAAGGGGAAACAGATTTATAAAACCCTTTTTGCCAGGTAATTTAGTCTTATTACAGCATTCAAACAGAGCTATTTTATGGCTGGGCAGCAAACCAGTTAGTGCTGAGGACCCACTATCTACAGTAGACTTGTTTTAAGAAAGCTTCTGTTTGGACTGAGTGTCTCCCAGCACTAAGCAGACATGCTGGGAGCTCCTGTCAGGCACTATCCCCTCCACCTTCACCCAGAGGGGAGCCAGCTCCCACCCCAGAGATCTGGTCTCCATGCAGCCTGTTATTCTTGCTCTAAAGGCATCCCGTATTTCTGACTGGTTTTGTTTTCTTTATTGTTTAGTCCTCCAGTCAAGGGAAAAGTAAGTTATGATGCATAATTCAGTGCTTTATCTTCACCTAAAATATCCAGAGAGAAAAGAACAGCTGAAGGGTTACTTGTGAAATTGCTTTTCCCCATGGCTCAAAATTCCTTCTGGCCAGTTATCTTCTGTCCTCTCTTCACTTGTGCTCATCAGCTAGGGTGAAAAAACTCACTGGCATTTCCCAGGGAAGATAACCACGGAGGAAGGCCCAGCAGCAGATCACCTTTGCCCAGGGTGTTTATAATACGTTGTCTTCCTGGACATAATGCACTTGTTGGTGATGCACAGGAAAATCCTTTTCCTCAGGGAGTTCAGCAAAGCTTTTCTCCAGTTGGCTTCTAGCAATTGAAGATGGAAGAAAGATCTTACATTTTCAGTGTTTAGATGCTTGTCTTAATTTCAAAAGAGTACAAAATTTCAGCTTTTCACACTTTCTCTCTAAAATGAAAACTGAAAGAAGAGTCTGGAAATGTGTATTTTGTTTCAGCAGTGTGTACTGGAAAAAAGCGCCATTTAATCTTTCCCAGAATAGGAAACTGAGTTTTGGTTTGGACAGACCAAGCAAGTCTTTCATTTCAGTGTGAGCTGTTCATGGCTCACTGGGGAGCCCTTACTCCCCGTCCATGCTGCAGCTAATCTGTGGTGCATCTTGATGCCTGGAGACAAGCTGGCCTCAGGAAGGGCCAAGCGAAGCCACTCTGCCCTGGCAGTGGGATGCAATGGGTGCAAGAGCTCATCTGGGTATCACAGCTCACAGGATGTGCTGCGCTTGGTCAGATGGATGCAGAAAGTTGCTGCCAGCTGATACCAGAGAAAACATTTCGCCTTGATTTTTCTGAGCATATATATAACTGTTGAATTTATACTTGTAATTTTGCAAATCAAGATCTTATAGAAGTACTCTTAACACTATTGTTGGTGCAAATGATAAAACACAATTGGCCAAGATATCTAATTTCTATATGCTTTCTTTCAAACATCTGCTGTAGATTCACACTTCTCAGAAAAGAGTTAACGCAGTTGTGTTCATAAAAGCTCACAGAATCACACAGAATCACAGAATGGTAGGGATTGGAAGGGACCTCAAAAGATCATTGAGTCCAACCCCCCTGCCAGAGCAGGATCACCCAGATTAAGTCACACAGGAACACATCCAGGCAGGTTTGGAATCTCTCCAGAGAAGGAGGCTCCACAACCTCTCTGGGCAGCCTGTTCCAGGCTCCGTTACCCTCACTGTCTGTATTCACTGTTTCAGCTAAAAACTCCGTGCTCTTTCTTTCCAAAAAGACTTAAGACAATGTCTCTGGATTTTATATCATATCAAATTACCTGATTTGGAGAGCTCTCAGGATTTTTCTGGCTCTACATAAGAGGTTCCAAGTGTTGAGTCAGGCAGGGCCATAAGCCTCAAAAAGAAGGTGCTTTCTTCCAATGTATCCCTGAGCTGGAGTTCTTGCTCATAGTACATGCTCCTTCATGGGGGGCAGCATTACACAGTGTCCCCAGGACCTTCTTGGCACCCCAGAGGTGGTTGAGCACAAGCCTGGAAGAGCTCAGTGACATCAGCGTGTAAGAGCTGGCAGGACTGCTATTCTTGTGTTGTGCTTCCTATAGCTGAAAAAAATGTTGCTGACAAGTATTATTCCCTTGTCTGCAGGATCAAAACCTTTGGCTTCATTAGTGATTGTCTCATGTGTTTTCTGCTTTTTATAGTTACTGATCTGCTGCTGCGTTTTGGTGAAATGCCGAAGGCCACTAGAGAAAGCATCTGCTTCTTAAACATCTTTCACATCTGTAACAGCTGTAGCCACTTATCCGTGAACATGACATTTCCCATATTAATTTTTATGAGGACATTTTATGAATAATTTAGCATTTCAATGAGATTGTGCCTATACCTTTTTTCACAGCTCTCTGGCAAATTAAAGAAAAAGTGGCGGATCTCTTACCCAATCGTAGCACAGCAAAAACTGTAGAAGTGCTGATGAGGAGAAGAAAATTATTGTTGTTTGACTTACACAGCGTGCATTGTCAGGCTGATCTGTGTCTTTGTGATGATGATTAGCACATGAGCTACTGAGCAGGAGGGTTGGTAGCAGTGAAGGATCCCATGAAGCCAAAGTGCACTATGGACATGCTGAAGATTCTGAGCTCACATTTTGTTGCAGGTCAAGAAGGCCAGGAGGGAGTGGGTTTGCTACTAACCTTACATTGTTTTTCTGTATTTGCTCTGGTCCTATTGTGAGATAGAAGAAATCCACCTCCCTCTAGTAAGGGGATACTTTTGCCTAGGTGCCTTTCTAGACCTGAGGAAAAATGCTTCTTATGTTTGTGTTCAGCTTGTCCTACCATCTGTATATTCCTCTGCCAAGTTATCAGCTGTCTGAGCAATCCATGACTTTTGTTTTTCTAGCATGACTCTAAGTTGTGACTCCTAAGTTTTATGGATACAAGCTGGAAAGCCCTCCAGTCCGAGAACTCAGTCTCACTTCCAACCACAGATACTTGTATACTTGAGATAAGCAATATTTTCTTAAAAAACAAGATAGCTCCCCAAAAGCAAGTGTAAAGACAGTAGCACAGAATATCTGCACAGAGGATCTTGAGACATGTTAGTGCTACATTAACTTCTGTATTTCCTAATGCCTAAACAGACAGTTGTGCAAATTCAGCATTGATTTAGCTCTGGTTTTAGCTGACATTGATTGTATTTTGTTTGCTACTATTTACAAGATGGTGATAACAGCAAACAGCCCTAGCTGGTCTTGACCATCACCATGAGTAACCTGGGCATACATCCAGCACAATCTGGCCAGAGAGTGCCCAGTGTGCACTGATATTAGCAGTCAGGAGTTAGCCTATGCCTTCTGGTGAAGAGGAATTGCCTGAAATACCTCTTATTCAGTAAAACTGTGTTTTCTTGTCTACTTTGCTAACCTTCTTTTGCTTTGAGAAGATTTTCATGGTTTTATTCAGCCTTCCGTCTTTATACTTTCTACCTTTCTTTGTGACAACTAAGAAACTCACCTAGCTATTGGAGGGTCGTGGCCATAGAGGTGGCTGGAGATGGCAAGCTAAAAGGAACAGGTGGACATTGCTACCAGTGGTCCCTTTGGGACCCTGAAGGTTTCAGTTCGTGAAAGATCTGGTGCTCAGTAGCTGTTTCTAAATATGGCCATTTGTTGCAGATGTTTATTCCTGCTCTAGTAAATTATTTCCAGTGCACAAGGAGAAGGACAGAGCAACACAGCAATTTGAGTCTGTCCTGTTCTTCATATTCCTTCTGCTGTTGAACAGTGTTATAAACTCAGACTATAGCATAAATATTAACCAGACCAAAGACAGATAATCATTCCTGAGGAACAGTAAATAATGTAGATATTGCCTGTGCTGCTTTTTTTCACAAATCCTGAGGGACTTTCCACTTAGAGGTAGGTCAGCTGCTTGATGAAGAGAGAAGAGCCTCTGACAGGGTGAAATCCCCCTGTCAAAGCTCATCTTCATCTGAACATATTGTGTCGGGTTGCCCAGAGCAACTCCTGAAGCTTTTGCTGAATAGTTTTTCCCAAATAGTTTTCAGATGAAATGTGAAGTTTCAGTTTTAAGAGTTTCTGAACTGGAAAAGTATTTTTAAAAGCTTCTTTCAATTTTTGTTTGACTCATACTAACCCCCCCAGGTCCTGTAATATGCAGCCTTTTAGCTGGGGTCAGATAAAATGTGCTGATCACTTGGTGAACCTTTCAGCTCATTTACTGAGAAAATGAAAAGTGTTTTCTGATGATGTTTTTCATTCAAAGGCCAAATTTGAAACTAGTTGTTAGCACCATGCTGGCATGATGTTTCATTTACTTGAGAACAGATTTGGGGATGAAACAGGTGGGGATTAGGGAAGGGTGTGGAGGACTATTAACAGGCACCAACCTGTCTCCAAAGGGAAAGGCTTTGATCCCACACACACTCACTTCAGCAACAGCTGAGTCCTGCTTCTGCTCACTGAAACTCCTGAATGCCATGAAAATGCAAGGAATAGATGACAGAAATTATGCATGGAAAACTCTGGTAATCAATTACTATGACATTATTATATGACATTATTAATAGTGTTGCTCTTAAGAAATCTGTTTGAGCTTTGCTTTTGTTTGTACATTCTTCAGCTGTGCTTGAGGAGAACAGTACTGATGGGTATGAGAGAGTAGCTGGTCCCAGGTCTGAGACGGAAATCGATTACCTGTCAGTCAGAGGAGGCCTCACATCTTTTGGACCCAAATAGTATAAGCAGAAGAGGGTGATCCAGCAAGGTGAAATGAGAAGTCATTTGCTCAATAAATTGAAATTCACACTTGCAAAAGCAGCACAGGAAGAAGATTGTGGTTATGGTCAGAATCAAGAAGGGAAATTTCCAACAAAATGGATGTGGAAGAAAACCAACAAGAAACCACAGATAGCCCATGAAATGAGGAACTGCAATGTGAAATCTACAGATGTCTAAAGCATGTAATTCACAGTCTCTTTTGTCCTTAGACCTGAAACATAACACTTCTCAACTCCTCCTTGGTGATGAGCATCTGTCAGTGTTCCTGCAGCTTGTGTGTTGTGAGCAATAGAGAGGGAAGGACCAGTGGCACCATGGGTCACGAAGTGCTGCCTTGCACTTGTAGTAAAAGCATTTTGGACCCTGGGCGCCTTCTTACCTGGCAACCTAATAGCCAAAGAAAATGAAAAGTGGCCAGGGGTTTATCATGACCAGTACAGACAGTGGCACAGACGTCTATTAGTGATGCTATTTAGCCATTGTATACTATTTTCTATTTTTGTCTATGCATAAAGAAAACCACGAGGGGCAGGGCCTGAGTTACAAACAGTATCTTAGTGGATGAACACTTGAAGTGGCTGTGCATCCCTATTCTCCATGCTGCTGTGCCTGTCAGCAGGGGAAGTAATGGGCATCAGCTGGTGGATCTTTTTCACTGAAAGGAAATGGACAACTCCAATTTTAGTAGCCATGGGCAGTGCAGAGAAGGGCTGAGTACAACTTGTCTTTTTATTTGCCTCTTAAATCAAGAGTGATGGGCCACAGGGGTTTCAGAATTGAAAGAAGGCACCTTTAGTGAGCCGTTATTCGAGTGGCAGCTTGTTGACAGTGGGCAGGGATGTATTGCGGTGACTGTGAAGTGACTATTATCTGAAATGATTAATAACAAGCATTTTTAGGTCTCTGGTCCTTAGGATTTCCCCAAAAAGCCTTCTGGAAACCTGCACTAGAATCTGTTGGGAGGACATAATTTCCATTTCATTCCCTGTTCTGTCTAAGAGAAGAGCTTGTTTCTGTGAGGAATTTCATAATTCTTGGACTGACTTCCAGCCATCCCAGAGTGGCCACCTTACACAGGTTTTGGGTCACAGGGCTGCCTCTGTTAGAAAACTCTCTTCCTTCTGTAGGTGCTGTTTGCTCACCCTGACTCTGTCTCCTTCCAGAAGCTCAAGATGTAAGAAATGATTGCCAAGTGCAATGTCCTGTTACCATTTAAAAGTATTAAGGCTACCACAAAGTCAGCCTTTTTGCCTTGAACTCCAGCAGGAATTTCCATGTGTTCCAGCACTTTGTGATGTCAGTGAGGACTTGTTCTGTTCTTTCCTGTTTTCCCTCTGTTCTTTAATATTTGCACATGGGCTACCCAGACCTTCCATGCATGTTTTGACCACTCAGCACAGATATCAAGATAGGAGCTGCTTTAAGGAAAGGCGATCGTCTTGGAGTGAAGGACTCTGGGTCCAAACGCAGGTAATTTTTACTGCAGTAGAAGTGTTGTGTGGAGTCACCCAAAGTGAAAAGCTACTTATAGATAATCAGTCAACAGTAGTAAAGGAAGCAGTTACCACTAGTGTCCACATGCACAATGATGTAATATCTTGAGACTTTTGTCTTGGCAATGTCCTGTATGTATCATAAGCATATATACAGTCATGTATGCCATATGCTCTCAGTTCTTCTCAGCTAGCCAAAATTAACTGATACATGAAGAAAGGAATTGAAAGAGTGGAAATTTAACGCATATATGCAAAATTCTTCCAGAAAAGTAGTTATGGCTAAGCTGCTTTCCTTTTTTGCATTCTGAAGAGGGCTTTAGAATGGATACTTCTGAGCTAGGTGTAAGGAGAGAGTTGAGAGATGTTATCAGAAGGAAAATCAATATGCCTGGTGGATCTGAACGCAATAAAAATGCAAAAAGGTGGAAGTATTAAGAACAACAGTGTGTACATCTTTGTGTGTGTTTAGGCAGATAGGCAGTGGATGAAATCTGGACTGTGGCAGGTGTCCTCAGCTGTAGCAGAAACCTTAGGAAGGTGCCTCAGGGAGTGACATTGTCTCCTCCTTTACCTCTGCTGACCCTGCGATGTCAGATGGTCTCCCTGGGAAGGATTACATGCTCTCAGAGTTTGCAATGCGTCTCTTTCCCTTAATTGTTTTCATCTCAGTTCTCTTTCACAATTTTGCCATTTTTTTAATAATCTCCTGGTAATTATGAATTTGATTTTCAGCCTCAGAATTTTTCTGTAAGTTTCTAGAAGTAGTGTCAACATCATGCAGCCGCTGGGCATCATCCAGAAGCTAGTGGAGCAGTGATGCTTGGTCATCTACTGCTGTCACAGTTGTTCAGTAGCTGGAGGAAACACTGAAAACCCTCAGGGATCTATTGCTGCTCCAACCTTTGTGTAGCTGACACCATGTGGCCATTTTGGTCCCCGGGAGAGTGTTGCAAAGACCATGGAAAAGCTCAAAGCAGAGGAGAAAAGGATCTTGCCACCTGCCTCTGCCAAGGCCTGCTTTTAGAATGTAATGCAAAATTACTGTTCCTGGGGGCTACTTTGGATTAGGCCAGGTTTTCACAATGGGCACACCTTCATTTAGAGAATGTTACTCTTTCTGCTTGCTCTGGTGGTCAGATAGGGGCTGGAATGTGGCTGTAACATGGGGTCTGGTCAGCAGCACACCCCGAAAAAGGACTGTGCTCACTTTCTTCTGGGACCACTCACTTCTCTAGACAATGTGTTCTATTTTTGCAATAGAATATCTGCCCTGTAACCAGATGGCCAGATTTGCCAAGCAATACCCATAATTACTGGTGCTCCGAAAGTTTTATTGGCTAGTAATATTCCTGGTGAAAGGCAACCATGTGAAGTGAATGGAAATGGATTTTCTTTAAATCTGCAGGTTTAGGAAAGCTACTTTTCTAAACTGTTTTTCTAAGTTATTTCTGTTGTTACACTGAGGCTCTTGCATGTGTTTCAGGTAAGTTCCAAACTGTTCCATTTTTAGAAATGTATAGAAATGAATAAATTCACTGTTTCCTTGGCACAACTGGAATTCTTCCCTTGAACCCTCACAACATGTGATTCAACGGCTGAGCCAGAGAGCTGTCTAATGCTTAGCTTACATCTAATTTACATTCCCTCTGTAACAGCACAACAAACACAAGAGATAGGACTTAGATGGGAAAGTGACAGCATTTTTTTTTTTTTTAATTTTAAATACCTCTTTTTTTAGTTTAAAGTTGTTGATGTCATCCAATTAATTTACAAGTTATGAGAGGACTTTCACACAACTCACCTCCCATCTTCAACCTGTGTGGACTGCCAAACCTTCTTATGCCAAGCAGCCTGCAAGATGGGAAATTAAGTTGTTCAGATTGATTCTGCAAGGGAGAATGAATCTTGATGCTGCTTCCTCCCTTTCCCACCCACGTGCCCATGTGGGTCTCAGCAGGGCTGTAGATGGAAGAGCAGGGACATTCAGGGAACCAGTAACTCGAGCTTGATCTAATGCTATCTGCTGTTTTGAGGAGAGACCTGTCTCTTTCATGTGAACTGCTTCATCAAGGTCAGCTTGACCACTTTCTGAACAGTCACAACATTTCAGCTATTGATTATTTTAGGCCTTAAGGTGAATGTCCAGGATTGCAGACTGCCCCTCACAGAACAGAGTAGATAGTGCTCAGTTTTGGGCAATTCATTTTTGAATGAGAGTTGGACAAAGAGTGGTGCAAAGGCACTCTGTGTGCAATCAATGTCACAGGCCCTGTGCATGTTTGGAAAGAATGGCTGTATTCCTAAATTAGACAGAAGCTGTGGATTTCTGTCTCCTCTTTCAGTGACATATTTACATGCTAAAATCAATCCCATCTGCAGCACAAAGAGCTGTTATGTATCTACAGCTCCCATTGACTTGCATACAGCTTGTAGGCATTCAAAATTTTGAGGTGTGATGTGCTTACCTAGACTCACAGATTTGCAAATGAGGACTAACAAGTTTCATGGAAAGCATTAACAAAGCTAGCAATGGTTACAGTTTTAGAAGAGTAAAAACCTAGTGGTATTCCTTTGTTACAAGCTTCCCCAGCATTGCTAGTGCTGCGACATCTTTAGAGAAATATAGCTGGCAAGCAAATCCACTTAATTTTATGTATAGTAGCTATCGTCTAAGCCAGCAGTTTTCCTAAGGGCTCGTGAGAAAGTCTTTGCTCAAATTCTCCACCTCCAAGGAGCTCAAAGTGTTGCTACATAACTTTCGCCAAGTGGGCTTCCAGTGCCTGGTTCTTTAAGCAAAGAAGTTGACTGCATTGACCTCCTCCACAGTCTGAAATTCCTTTAACCCACGTGGACCTGAGATCCTCAGCTGCATTCCCTCTTCCTTGCAAGGCAGTTGTAAAATTGATACCTTAGTAAACCGAGAGGTACTGTAATCCTACAGAAAAGGTCACTTGAAAAGAACTAGGACAGAAAAAGACTCCAACGTAACAAGTTGTTGTAGCATTTTTTAATATACAATTTTATGTTAGCTGAGGAAAAATCGTGTGTTCTTTTTCTGACCCTTTCTCTTTGGTGACTATTTATAGTTATTATTTCAGTAGATGCATTTCAGAGAAATCAAGAGAGTTCACAGCAACTTTGAAGTACAGTATGTTACTTTTTTAAATACCCCAGTTTGATGCTTACAACATTCCCTGTTGCTGCTCATAAAACTTAATTTTACTGTATGCCAGGTCTGACTGTTTGGAAACATAAAACATATCCACTGTTCAGATAATTGCCATCTCCACTTACATCTGACTGTAGGCAGTGTCAGGTCAGGCTCCTGGGACTCTGCCAACAGCGTTGCTGTCTCTGAGCACTTCAGTAATGCCTGTTGTCTCAGATCGGGCCTTGACACCAAAAGTAGCAGAGATAGGCAACTGATGAAGGCACAGAGAGACCTGGTTGTTAAAATCTATTGAAAAAGGATGTAAAATATTGTAAAGTTAATGCAGTCTAGTTTTACCCCTCATCATGCTTACAGTTCCTGCATGTTCAATATTCCTGTATGGTAGGGGGACATGTTACTGTTTTGGCTAACAAGGGAGGTCATCAAGGATGAAAATCTATATCCTTGTTTTTTAGCTAATTATCTGCTGGTACTGTGCTAATGGATGATGAGACAAGGCTGACTGTCCCCTGATAACACAGGGACATAGCACATCGGCAGTCCATTCCATGTGCTGGCTCCAACTTTTCTCTCTTTTGGGGCAGTACGGCTTAAGTATGAGGAGCATTAGGATGCTGAAGCGCGGCAAGGCTTCCTTGTCCTCTTCAGAGAGATTTTACTCTCCTACCCCTCTTCTTTCCATGTTGTTTCCAAAAATGTGAAGGCTCTGCAGTTTGCTGGTGTTATCTTGGCTCAGGGTGGTATGTTTTTCTCTTGGTAGAATTTCAGTTTCATCCAGAGCTGATTCAGGGTACCTATAGCTGGGCCACTGTGTTGCCTTTGGTTTTATGGCGGGATTTCCAAACAGCTGTAAAGTTTTTAACTTTTTCTGTTAAATCATCATGTTCTTGCTCTACTCCCCCTAGTTCCACTATGAATCTAAAATTCCTGAGCAAATCAGTTCAACACTTCTGCTCTCTTCCAATTCTTTAACTCCTTTCTGAAACTCATATAAATCTTCAATGAAGTCTTTGAACTTAACTGTTCATTGTTTAAAACTTTCTTCAGTTGTTGTTCTTGTTTGTAGTTGTAGGGAAGTTACAAAAGCATAACTGGAAACTATCCTCTCGACTGAAATAATTTTTCCTCCCTCAAATAACTGGTCTTAAGCCATAGGGTACCAAGTGGACTTGCACTATTTAAAAATCTCACAGTGCTGATATGAAGATAATGATATTTCTTTTTTACAAATGTTTCTATTTCAGGTATCTAATATTTACAATGAAACAAAAAGACTTTTTCCCATTTTTTATTTTCCACAAGTGGACAAAGGGCAAGGGAAATAATGAGGTAAACAGTTTCCTATTTGCTCTCACTCTTGACTTCCCTCTAACACATCCCAAGTAGTGCACAGTTACCTGCTCATCTAAACCTCACCACTTCAAAAGCAGAGGAACAGTGACTGTGTAAGCTGTACTAGTAGCAACAGATAAAGTGACTTGTAGTTTGGAAGCCCTGTGCAGAGCTGAAATTCTTGGCTTGGCTCCAGCAGCAGAAGTTGGCCCCTTCAAGCACTACTGAAATAATTTATTTTATTTTTCTGAAAAAGCAAATGAATCGTACAGGTATAGCTGACTAAGATTCCCATAAAGTGCTTTTCAAGCATTGCTGGTTTTCTTTCTTTAAAATCTGGAGACAATGAGATGATCATAGAGAAAATATTTTGCATTAAGCAAACCTTCAGGTCTGTGAATAGGTTGGCTACAGATTGTTTTTTTTACCCATTGGTCTGGGTAAAGGTCTGTGCTTGCCCACATGAAAGGCCATATTATCTCTGACAGTAAATATGCATACTATGGTTTTCTGTCACCTGTATGACCTGTCTGGACTTTCCCAAACCAAGCCACAATGGCAGAAGCATTTAGTATTTCTAACCCTGCCCAGCCAGAAGCCAAAGCCCTCCAGTAGTGGCAGGGAGCCCCAGGCCCTCTCAGGTGAAGTTCTGATTCCTGGCCTTTCCCAGGAGAAATGGAGAACTGAGACAGGAAATGCCATTACTCTTAATGAACTTAACATTATCTTCAAATTGTGTTTCTGTATATTAGGTGCCTATGCAGAGGTGTTGGCAGCAAGGGGGCTGCAGGGCCAGGGCTGCCCCATGCTGGACAGAGAGTTCCAGCCAGTTCCAGAGGGCTCCAACAGACCCACCACAGGACACAGCTGAGCCCTTCAGCCAAAATGGTGGTGCCTCTGGGAAAGCATATTTAAGAAATGGTAAAAAAGGCTGCACGGCAGCTCTGAGGGGGAAGAGTAAAAACAGCAGGTGAGAGAAGGCAGCCCACCAACACTCCACTCAGTGAAGACAGCAGAGAGGAGGTACTCTGGGTGCTGGAGCAGAGATTCCCCTGCAACCCCTTGAGAAGAACATAGTGAGGGAGGTTGTGCCCCTGCAGCCATGCAGGACTGTGGTGGAGCTGATATCCACACTGCTGCCCATAGAAGACCCCACTCCAGAGCAAGTAGATGCTCCCTGAAAGAAACTTCAGCCTTGGAGCAGAGTCCTGGCAGGAACTGTGGCCCCATGGAGAAGAGCTCATGATGGAGCAATCTGTTCCTGATGGACTGTACCCTGTAGGAAAGACTTGTACTGAAGCAGTTCATGAAGGACTGTTGCCTGTGGTAAGGACACCTTGCTGGAGGAGAGGAAGATTGTAAGGAGGAAGGAGAGGCAGAGATGAAGAATTACAAACTGACCACAAACCCCATACCTCCCATTCCCCCTTCCCCTGCACCACTGAGGGGAAGGAGATAGAGGAGGTAGGAGTGAAACAGAACCCAGGAAGAAGGAAAGGGTAGGAGGAAGGTTTTTTTAATTATGTTCTTGCTTATTACTATCCTACTTTAATTATCAATAAATTAATTTAATCTGCTGCTGCACAGCTCTCGATTCACATTATGCTGTTGGTAACACCAGCCTACTCAATGCTCGGGAAGATGTCCGAGTCACCTTGCTGCACTCCAAACAGCTTAATGGAGGAGAATCTCTTGGAGGCATTCATCAGCCTGAGCTTGCAGAAGCTAGTGGAAGGCAGCATGATTAACTGGCATTTAGACAATAGAGACATGACCTCCCAGGCTTCTGTCACCAGTTTCTGGAAGCAAAGGGTGGGTTTTTTCCCCATATCCAGTTTTCCTAGGGAGCCCAGGCTTTACTGTACACCCACAAGACTGTTAAGGATGACCATTTGTGCAATGATGTGCAGCTTTCACTGACACAGAAGCTAAGTTCTTTCCCTGCCAGAAAAGTTGAGCCCCTTATTGTGAAGCATCTCATGAAAAATGGAGCTGGGAGCAAGGACTTGGAGCTTGTAGGAGGCAGTTATCAAGCTGGAAAGAAATGGATCCAGACTAGGAAAGATTTTACAGGTCTGTATTTCTGTTTCCCTTCTTAGCCACTGAGCCCTGGAAGGACTTCAAATACAGAGGAGACTTCATCCGGGATTCACAGTGGAATGAGAGGGAGAGAAAGGATGGTTTCTGGGCTGAGGATCTGAAATGCAGAGAATGGGAGAAATTGACAGTTTCTTAGCCAGGAGTAGGAAGGTTTATCTGCATGCAAGGGACTGTGACATCAGTGATGAGTGAGTGAGGTAGGGAAATGTTTGTCTGTTGAAGATCTCATGACTGCCTATTTGGCCTGGATCATTTTGTGAACATGGCCCACTTGTGCTTGTCCCTGGCTGTTTGTTTGTAGCTTCATGTTACAGTAGCTTCATGTAATATTTATATATTTGTCAATTCAAGATCAATTCTAGTTCCGTTTTACAAAGAAGTCCCTCCGATGTACACAAGCTTCTCTGCACTGAGGAGCACAAGTGCTCTGGCCTACTCTTCCTTGGCAG
Source organism: Baryphthengus martii (assembly GCA_013396935.1). NCBI lineage: Eukaryota > Metazoa > Chordata > Aves > Coraciiformes > Momotidae > Baryphthengus > Baryphthengus martii. The sequence continues at coordinate 74,715 of VWZK01011226.1, forward strand.
TGGGGTTCATAATTTTTCCCATGAAGAGGATGCTGCGGAAGTTTTTCTCAAAAATCAGCATCAGGAAAGGCCTGTTGAATCTGATACGAGGAGGCGGAGGAATAGGTAAAGACAGTGGTACTATTTCCATCACAGTCACCGCAGCAGCCTCTGTACCGTTCTCACTAACATCCACGGTGGCCTTGTGAATTGCCTGCAAGAGAAACACAGATTCAAATCCAGGTACAGAAGAGTGAGATGCAGATGGGGACAAACTTACTTGCTTTAACACTAGGAGAAGGCAGTCTTTTAAAGTGAATTTAAAACTGATTTTAAAAAGATATTCAGCCCTTATAAGACGAGCAAAGTTTGCTCTGACATCAGGGAGAGTTTTCTTCAACATTCTGTCAGAGTCAAACTTGGCTGCTTGCAGAGACTGAGAAGCATAGAGGCCATTTATTGTTCTGTTGTTTCTCGGAGTAAGATGTTGTCCTTAGGATTTAACACAGAAGAAGAAAGTTTGCCTGTGTGCAAAAAATTCTTTCTGCAAAGACACAATAGTGACAAGCTTTACAGGATGTCTTTCTGTGCCACAGCCCACTGATATGACTTGACTTTACAAGACTTTCTATGATAGGTATAGCAAATTCATATTTCTGAATTCACATGATCTTAGTTCATTGTCTTTGGTCAGTCCTCTGTGTTTTTTTTCTTCGTAATGCATCTGAAATTTCCTCTCATGAGGTCCTGCTACTCTTCCTTCTTTAGGAAGAAGTTCTTCAAAATGAGGGTCAGAAGACTCTGGAATAGATTGCCCAGGGGAGTAGTGGATGCCCTCTCCTTGGAGGTGTTCAAGGTCAGGTTGGATGAGGCCTTGAGCAACCTGATCTAGCTGAGAGGCGTCCCTGCCCATGGCAGGGAGGCTGGATTAGATATCTTTGAGGTCCCCTCCAACCTAAGCCATTCTACAATTCCTTTCTTCACTTGCCCTGTATGTGCAGTCCAGGTGTTTACACATGTAATAAGGTATTATTCGGTGTGAGAAACCACAGAACCATTAAATAATATAGGTTGGAAGGACCTCTAGAGGTCATCCAATGAAACCAACCACCCTACACTGCATCAACTCTAACACTGTGTAAGGTTTCTCAGGATCTCATCCAGTCAGGGTTTAAGTATTTCCAAGGATGGAAATTTCACAGCCTCTCTAAGTAACCCAATCTAGGTTTTGATCACCCTCATGGTGATTTTTTTACATAAAATCTAAGAATTTCCCATTTTCTATCTTGCCCGTGTTGTCTCTTGTCCTATCACTGTGCACCTGAAAGAGTCTGGATCCATCTTATCTGCACTCTCCTAGTAGGTATCTGTTAACAGCATTAAGAACCTTTCTTCATCTTCCCTTCTTCTGCCTGAACAGCTCCAGGTCTCCTAGCTTCTCCTCATACATCCTGTGCTCCAGCCACAGGGCCACCCTGCTCACCATCCACTGGGCTCTGATCCAGTATGTCCACATGTCCCTTGCGCTGGGGAGCCCCAAACTGGATATGCAGTACTCCAGAGATGGTTTCACAAGTGCAGAATGGAGACAAAGGATCAATTCCCTCATGGCACAAGGCATGTATTCTCTGGGACACTAGGGAAATCACTTTGCTTATCTATGTGCCACTTTTTTTTGCTTGTGAAATGGAGTTATCCTTTTATCACAATCTGCTGTCCATATAAATTCTGAGGTGCTCAGATAATGCAGTAATGAAAGGTGTATACACAGGATAAGAATGATTATTCCTAAACTTACATCATAACTATGACTCTCGTCACGCATTTATTATTTTACACCAATTTTTTTCGTGATATTATTTCTGTTATCCTTTCCAGATCTGTTTTCTCCTTCAGACTTTCAAGCAAATTTGCAGAATTGCTATGCAGTAAATGATTTCATATTAAGCTGTAGGAACAACAACCATTTAATGTCTAACTTTTTCTTTCCTCTATTGCCATGTGAGCCATGACTACAGAATTGGGATCTGCCTATTTGCAAAGACAAAACCCACATATAAGCAAGGCAGGCAAATCTCTTGATTACCGTCTCTGTTTGCATACTTACTTTGGAAACCTTCAGAAGAGTATTTTCTGCCACTCCAGACAGATCGGCCTTGTCAGTGAACACCTCTGTCACACCCATTTTCTCAAACAAACTCTTAACATCATACGAGCCAGAGATGGAAAATTTTGGAAGATCCAGGTAGATTTTTCTTTTCAAAAATAAATGAAAAATGTGAGATTATTGTTGCAAGATCCTTTGATGCAATAGGTGTTGCAGGTATACACTCATCCCAAAGACTTGTGGAGCTAAGGCCTGGTTTTCTAAGACTGTGATAAATCCCATGTTGGAGAAGCAGGAATTGAGGTACCTGTCCCATCATAGAGTCATAGAAAGTTTTGGGTTGCAAGGTACTATTAGAGGTCATCTAGTCAAACCCCTTGGCAGTGAGCATGGATGTAAACTAGATCAAGTTGCTCAGAGCAACATCTAACCTGACACTGATTGCTTCCAAGGATGGAGCATCTGTCACCTCTGTAGATAACCCGTGCCAAAGTTTCAATACCCTTACCGTAAAAAATGTCTTCCTTATATTTAGTCTAAATCTACCCTTTTTTAGTTTTAAACCTTCACCCCTTGTCCTATCACAACAGGCCCTGCTAAAAAGATCATCCTCATCTTTCTTATAGGCTCTCTTTATGTATTCAAAGGCTACAATAAAGTCTCCCCAGAGTCTTCTCTTCCCCAGGCTGAACAACCCCAACTCTCTCAACCTTTCCTCATAGCAGAGGTGTTCCTTTCCTCTGACCATTTCTGCGGTCCTCCTCTGGACTTGCTCCAATAAAACCCACCAGCCTGGCTTATGAAAGTGGCTGGAAATTATCATCCAGACTGGAAAAAAAGAAATTGTATTTTCTTTTGAAGTGAATTGTTTCTGCTTGAGGCAGGCTCTTGAGGGCAATGTAGCCATGTGCAGGATCCTCACAGCTGGTAGCACTCCCACTACTGTAGTCTGGGGGAGCTCAAGAAAGGGACCCTCTTAGGTATGAAATCACCCAATGCCTTGTCTGATGTAAAGAAACTATATAATGCCTACCTTTTTTTAAAAGATTCTATCCAATTAGACACTGTTTGTTTTTCCAGAGAGTCCTCCACCTGCTTCATTTTCCCTTCATCAGGCAGGACAAAAATTGCAGAAGCATTTCCTTTGTATGGAATTTCTACTACCCAGTAAGACAGCTTCTCGTCCCTATGGATATTAAAGACTTTGCTTTGATGCATCATTTTGACCTTAACAGAATTCTTGCCATCCAAAAAAAAGTCATCATCTCTGGTGGACAAATTGTTGAAAGGTCTTTCCCAGTAGCCTTTTGAGAAAAGAATGAGTACACAATTGAATAAACTGAAAAAAAACCCAAACCTAATAAAGGCATGTCACATTAATTGATACTTAAAATACTGTATTTGAACTGTAAAGGCAACAACAAGCCTATCTCAGTTTAAGAATGCTTGTTTCCTGGCCATGAAAAGAAGCTTCACGCCGTTTCAATCATTCTAATAAAATCACACAAGAAAAATATAGGCTGAGGGTTGTCATGGAAAAGACCTGAGCCTATTCCTGCTAATGCAACGGTAAAATTTGCACAGAATCCCACTATACAAGCTTCAGGCTTATTCCTTTCCTAAGTGTCACCTGTGTTTGACTATATCCTGCAAAGCCAAACATCTGTGCCTGTAAACAAATAATCAGAAGTTCCCAAGCTCATCCTTTCTGAATATTTTCAGCTCTGAATCTGACTTAAAATTGACACGACATTGATCAGTACTTCTATGGGCCTTTATTTTTACTCATAGAGAAAATGATTCTTTTAGCTTTCAAATATTTCCTTATATTATTTATAAGTAGAAAGACATATTTAAAATTAGATGATAGCATAGGTTCACAATGTGAGAAAATTTTATTTCTGAAATTTGGATGAGAGTTCCAGAGGTTTTGAGTATAACTGTTACCCACATTTACTACTCACCTTTGAAGAAAATATAGTTAACCAGAACCATCACAGTGTCCGCATCAAGACTCTTGAGCAAATCAACAATTTTTCCATACGTTTTTGTTTCTATATACTTATTGATTTCCTTTATCACCTCTGGAGAATTCTGGAAATTACTTGGAATAACTTCAGAATGATAAAAATTTGTGACATCGTCCAAAAACTTTTGGAGCAGTTTCAGTCGGTCATCTACGAACAGGGCATTGCCCATGCTCAACTGGACTTCTCGGTGAGGGTCGTTCAACAGCTGAAGGACATGCTGAAATCCCTCATGGATCTCCTGTTCCTCCAGGTCTGTCAGGTTGAAGGCAAGGCCTTTGTGGAGCTGACTGAGTGTATTTGATCTGGCCCCCAGGGAGAGCATTGCAAAGGCAATGGAGATAGACAAAGGAGAGAAGAAAATATTCTTGTTGCCTGCCTCCTCTCTGACCTGCTTGTAAAACCTAAATGCAAAGTCAGAGTTGCTAGGGACTATCTTGATGTGAGCCATGTTTTCACCTTCAGCCTGGGAATGGTCTTCTGAGGAATGGGGCATTTTTTGTTGCTGCTGTTCATCTTTGAGGCTGGAACTATGTTGACCCTGGACTTGAAGTCCAAGAAGCAACAAACACAGATACCATGCCAACTTCATTTTACTTCTGAACAGTTCTGTTAAGAAAGAATAGAGCAACTTTCAGACCTGAAGAATTTCCTCTTTCCTATATAAATCATTTTTTGTGTTCTAGATACCAATTTTCAGATATCAATCTTTCGAATTAATGCTCTGTTTAGAAATGCTCTTTTACTTGGCCTCCTGAGTAGTCTATTTCTAGTCAGTTCTCTCAGTTTCTGAACAATGGGCAAAGGAAGGAAGATATTAACGTAGCATCATCAGGGAAAAATCCATGTTGCATGGGCTCTCATGAGGTCTTATGTCTGAAATAACTCTTGCCTCTGACCAACATGTCCTCTTTTGCCCTCCTAAATGCCTTTGAGTGCATGGCTGAATTCATCTATTGGCCCCCATGTACTTGGTAAGTACTTCGGTAGAGGGACTGATTTTTGCTGGTATGTTTCCATCTACCCATAGTCTTGCTATGACTTGGATTTTCAGGCACTGCAGAGATACAGAAGTACTGTCAGTTATAGCTATGAGCCACATCCATCTAAATGCTCACCCCTTAAACTGTTTATATCTTTCCACTTTTTGCATAGTGTCTCTGAATTATATTATCCCAAAACATTACCTTAAATGTTCCAGCAAACTGGTGATAAATTGAGAAAGTTTATTGATTCTCTCTACTGTACATAAACTATAAGGTTTCAAAGTCCAAGACTTAAGATCTTAGGAAAAGCTATAGTTGATTCTGCCTTGCTGAGTATTCACATTTTGATGACTTATTCTCTTTCCTTAACTGACATAAGCAAATTCTACAGAATCCCACAGTCACTCTTCTGCCCATTTTAGGGGAAGAATCATGAAATACACTGGAGAAGAATGTTCTCTATAGGGTGCCTCACTTAAATTATCTCACATGACAGAAACTCAAAAACATGAAGTAGGCAGTGGACTGCAGGAAAATAGAGATGATCTGAATGTTTTTCATAGCAGCTGTATACTTATTCTGGAACATGGGATTATGTCCCAGGATCTGCCTCAGGCTGTGTACCTGATGCCAGATTTAGGTTTTACATCAGACTTTTCATGGAGGATTGTTAGTTCTGGGCTCCTCCTTCTCTAGCTGGCCAGTCTGAAGCACTGGAGATATAAGGTATGGAAGTGATGAGTACGGGAACTGTGCTCAGCATGTCTACAATGCTGGATAAAAACATTACTCTAACAAAAAGCATTCTAAATGCAGATAATTCATTTTGGTCTAGTAAGTATTCTTTTCATAATTCCCCAAAATTGCTTTTGAGAGATACGAATTTCTCTTCCTAGCCTCTTGACTGCGAGTAGCTTGGTCTTTAAGCACACTGGATGGAGATACAGGGATGCTACTCATTAGCCCTGCATCATTCCAGAGTAGTCAGAACACTGAAACTGCAACTAAATTTACTCCTCTGGGAGCAGAGACAAGGTTTTGTTCTTCACCTTGGTATTGACTGTTGAGTACTCATTTTGGATCTCATCTCCCAGTCATCCTGCCACTCTGTCTAGGAATGGATCACTGACTGAATCCTGCTTCCAACATTTAAATATGCTTCCAGAAGCTAAAATGATTTCCAATTACTATACAAAATAAATTAATCTCAGAATTAAATATTGTGCAATAAATGTCAGAGATTACAGATAACACGAATTAAAAGACTTCCAAGAAAGTATAGTATGGTACTTACACTGCTGGACCTCTCTTTCACAGTGCTTCTTCCCTATTCTTGATTTTGCTGGGCACTATTAAGTTAATGTCCACTGGTAAATATTAAACAGAGCAAATAAGATTTATCTGCAAAGCAAAGACTGAGTAAGCTATTTTTTTCTGGACGTCAAACATTGTACGTCTATCTTCCCATCATACAGGCAGAATGATGCCAGCACCTAAGGCTCTGAGGGGACAGAAAGAGCAGGGACCTTGCTACTCTTGGGCTTGAACTAAACTGTGGACAAAAGAGCTTTGCAAGTTAGTCTGGCACAACTGTGGTAAATGAGCTCTAGAAAACAAAATTAGAAGAATTAGAAACCTATGATAGAACCAAAGCAATGTCTGCTTATAAAAAGGATGCTGTATCCCACTGAACTCTCTTCATGGGATATCCTGACGCAAGAATGTCAGCTAATTGAGCACCCAAGGCAGCAGCAAGTTTGCTCAGGAATAGCTCAGTATCTCTATGTTGCCCTCCTGCTTACACTGCAAGTATGTCCTAACTGGCATTATTTGAAGGGCTCATTAAATTATTAGACAAAGGATAGTCAGGGGCACTGGTGAGCTTTTTGAGAAGTCTTTGAGGAGTATTTTAGAAACTTCTAAAGTGAAAAGCAAAGTATTGCCATGGCTTGAAAAATAGCCAAAATAAGAAGGCCAATGGAAGAGCGAAACGGGTAATCCTCACCATGGCAAATGTCAGCTGAGGAGAAGAGCATAGATCTTAACCTCTTGCTACATACACACAGGATAGGCCTGGTTTATATACGTACTATATGTGACCTACACAGGGATCCCTCTCAGAGGGAGAAGAGAGAAAAAAGGCAAAATTTAGCTATTTAGAAGGTTATTTAAGTCTAAGATTCATGGCACTCATCCTAATTAACAATGAGTAATTATTTCCATTGTACGTGACTTCACCACAGGTAAATCAACAATTTAGCTACACGTAGGAATCTGCCCACCATAGTTATTGCTATGTAACAACTATCTCTTGCAAGATAGAGGTAGAGTTGCACAGAACATATTTCTGCAGAGAGGGATTTTTCATAATGTTTGCAAGTACCCAGAAAGTTTATTGCAATATTATTTAAAATGATCAAGGTTCAGCAAGAGCAAGTATGCTGTTGCTTAACCTTAGCAAAGACAAGTTATTTTTCTCAAGTCTAGGCCTGCCTACATAGATAGCATGAATCTTTCAGCCCAGCCCTAATGCTTGACTAACCATCTGAAGGAAGATACTCTTTTTAGGTAGGAACTGCTGGGAACAGCAGAGCTTCTGCAGTGATTCCTCTGTTTTCTCCCAAGACACGCAGCATTGCTTAGTATGTCAGGGAGAGAATGGGAAGTTGCTGCTGTCCCTCCTCACCACTCCCAGACACCAGCTCCTCTGACTCTGGCCCAAGTCTCTTCCTAGGCAAGGTTAAGACCAGCAGCTGCATCAGACCCACAAATGACCATTCTTGTCCACAAACTTCAAAGTGATCTGCTTCTCAGTAATTCCAGATAGATCAGCATGGGTAATGAATGCATCAGTCACACCTAGCCCTTTGAAAAATCTCCCTTAGGTCACAGGTGCCAGAGATAGAGGCTTTTGGAAGGCACAAGTCTCCCCTGGAGAATACAATAGAAAATGAGAGTGAATCACCACACGTAGATACCGCTAGCATACCTGCCAGATATCTGCACCTGTGAGAACTCGCGGAGGGAAAAGCAGTTTTTTACTTCTCTGCATATTCCTATTGGTGCAAACGGCTGTGTCATCAGAAGTCACTGTGAAATGTGAGGCTGAACTGGACATTTTGTGCAGAGTTTTGCAGGAAGAAGATCCATCCAGGGGAATTTCACAGAGGAGGATATGGAGCTCATGGATGCTTCCATGTAAGTAGTAACTGCAACAGAAGGACGACTGCTCCAGAAGCCTAGGGAGTCATATAAGAGGCTGACAGACATGCTTTTCCCATTGTCTTTGCAGTGGTCTATATGGAAGGAATTAAGGAATAATTTACTTATCTCTTCATTGTCTGCAAGTCACTCTGTTCAATTATGCAATGTGTCTTGGTTCCTCCTTACAGGAGCAGTTTCATCCCATATCATTAACTTACTCGTGTTGCTGCTTGATCACCAGATTATCATACGCCAGCTTTGCAAGTTAGATTTCTGGGTTTTCCAGAGCAAAGGATTTCTGACTGTGGAAAGAAACCATCAGCAAGATGATAAGGATTGAGCAACAGAAATAATGCACTTTGCATGATAAACCCTAATGTAGCCATTTCTTGTTACCTTATAAAGATACATCACTCAAAAGTCTGCAAAAATTCATATAAATGAACATCTTGACAGAAATAACTCCATTAAAATTAGGTGATTGGCATCACTACAAAAATTTCTCTAGGTAGAATATTTTTATCTATTTCTGTAAAGGGCATCCCAGCTGTGATCTCCATATCTTACAAATCTTCATCCTCTTCTCACATAAAGAAAGTTCTTCTGGCTCAATTTCAATAAACAGCATGACTGACAGAACAAAAAAAACTAAAGGCTAAGCAAAAAGTCTGTGAACAGAACTGGGAATAGAAATGAGACCTTTTCTGCTTTGTTTCCAGTTTTTTTCAGCAATGCAATAGGAATCTCTGAACTAAAATTTCATATGACTCATAGTTTGCTAGATGAAAGCTATATAAAGAGAATTAAATAATCTTATTATTTTCTTCTGTGTTATATCTCAGAAGGAAATAAAGGTCTTTTATTACCAGGGTGTGATTCCATTTCTCATACCAGTCATTTCGCCTCAGATGATCACTTTCATCAGTTTGCAGAAAACAGTATTTTAAGACTTCTGCTTTGTCTGTACCTAATCAAGCACTGAAAGCAAATGTGTTTCAAAGAGTATACAAGCATTTAAGGCCTGGGGTGAATTCATTAGAGTCAATCAGCCATCATTTTAATGTTCAAGATGGGTAATCTGTCGCTGAGAGCTCATCTCAGGTTTTACTGATATATTTTCCATAAAGTTCCCAGATAAAGACATTGGAATTGTAGACCTGCTTGGCACTGCCAAGGCTTTTCAAAACTAGTTAGAAGTTTTTTTTAAATAATTTGAATAAAATGGGGGGAAATAAATAATAGTAGATAGACTACAAGGCCAAAATTGGGAATAGTTTGAATTTCTTTTTTCCAAAAGATACATAAAACTCAAGTAGTTAAGATTACAGACTGAAAACCTTAGGTACAATGGTACAAGAATGTAAAAATGGCATATATAACTCCCAGAATTAAAATAAATGACAGTAAAAGAAAGTGGAGTCTTCCCGAGTGTCAGTGAGGTTAAAGGCCAGCTCTTTCAGCATCTGAGCCTGGCTGGTGGCTCTGGAGCCCAGGGCCAGCAGAGCAAAGGCATCAGAGATGCTGACCAGGAAGAAGAAAGTACTCACTTGCCTAGAAAACTGGAAGAAAAAGTCCATGCTGCTGGAGACTATCCATTGGCAGGACCTGAAAAGATCTCCCTCACAGGGATGCTGCTTCTGTGGTACTTAGTTTTCTTATTCTGCTTGTGGCCACTGGACTGTTGACAGCCAGGGACAACATCCTCAGTGGCAGGAAAGGAGCACTGCATGCAGTCATGGTTAAAGAAGAAGTCAAGCTAATTTGAAGTTTCTTGATCTAATTGTAAATAGATTTCGTATCTGAGTACCATGCCACAAACAACTCCTAAATTCACCCATTTGGCCCTTTGAGAACATTGCTTTATCAGGTTATAGAAACATTTGTCTTCCTGATCTGTCATTAAAATCACTCCTAAAAATTTTTAGCAATCAAAAAAATATGAGTTTCCTTTTGGTCTGGCATTGTCTATGAGAATGAATTGATCACAGGGGGTCTGATTACTTGCCTCTGCTCCAGCAGTAGTTTGGCAGTGGTATTACTGCAGTAGTCTGCTTTATTTAACATTGCTGTCAGATTTGATAAGCAGGGAGCTAGATCACTTCCATCTCTGTCTGCCATTGCACAGTCATTAGAAGGAGAGCTGCATGAATCTAATTTTTACTGAAAGTATCAAATCATTAAATCTTTCAGCCTGCCTCTTTATACGTATTCCATTGCTTAAATCTCCAATCAGCAGTAAAGGCTAGTAATTGTAAAACCTGATCATCCGATCAGACTTTGGATTATGACTACCTTGAATCATCAAATCAGAATTCTGTATTTACTATCTTCCACGTGATTTTCCCCACTTGGGTACAGTGTCTTTTGTCAGAGCATCTTCCAACTGTTTCATTTTTCCTCCATTGGACAGGACAATGTTGCAACATCTCCCTTGTAAGGAATCTGCACCACCTTGCAAGACAGCTTCCTGGCAGAGTATGTTTTATAAAATTCATCTTGAGTCATCATCTTCACTTCAACTGAGGTCTTCACATTCACATGGAAATAACCCTTGTAAGTCCCCTTAATATTGAAAGGATTTTCTGTTTATGCTTAAAACAGAGAAAGAATGCAAACACTTACTTCTAGGAGGATATATTAATATAGTCCAGACTACTGTACACCAGATAAGCCCATATCTGAAGATTTACATTCAAACTTGAAGATCAAAGGTATTCCAAATTTGTTGAAGATCTTGTTCCCTGTGATCTTTGCAGTACTGTGTTCAGTAACAACTAAACCTCCCAGATTAAATTTCATATGGACTTGTACAACACCTTTCTAAGTCAGATAAATTAATTGAAGTAACTTCATCATATTACCTTACATTTTGAAGAAAATTAAGACTGACCAGGATCCAATGAGTTACTTTCTGGTTGCAGAATATTGCTCGTATAGCAAGTTCCACATCAGATGTCTGCCTTTTAAAAGGCATGTCTCTGCCTTTCAACATGCCTCTGCATGTTAAGTTCCTTCCATGCTATTTCGTGTGTTCTTCATCTTGTAGCATTGAGCAAAAGCTTACATGTAAGAATAATTCAACTTTTGGGCCTGATCATAACTGCATTATGGTAAATGGAATAGGACTTCAAGAGCTTTAATCTTCAAAGTGGTTTTCCTTTGATGTTTATTCAACTGAATTTTCTATGATATTTTATTTTATATTAAATCAGGCCATTCACTGAACAAATACACACAGATCACAACTTGCCATTCTGTAAGTATGTTGTCTTTTTTAAATATTACATAGAAATAAAATAGAAAAATAAATAATGGAATGTAAATTCCACAGCACTCATTACTGTGTAAGTTTGAGCTTTTATCCTTGCATCTCCCTGCCCCCAGTAAAAAATCTGAGATACTCCCATGTCATAAAGAAGTGCCTCAGACTAGGGCATCTGAGAATAGGGCACCCAAATTTAGTAAAGTATTTGGAAGAAAATCTGTTTTGCTGAAATTTCACCTATTTCCAAACATACCTTTCTGGGTGGTAAGTTCCATGTATGTCCTGCATGTGGCTACAAATGGATATAACATCTAAAAGGAAAGTAATCAAAACAATACATCTGAAATTACCTCTTGGGTTATGTATAATGTGGTAATAAGCTGTAGAACTCCAACTAATGGAGTTGAAGGTACCTACCCCAGAGGTACCTACCCATTTAATAGGTGAGGACTATAAGTAAATTAAATGTTTTGGCAATTCTTTTTTATCTGCATCTTCAGAATTTATTTTTCTACTTCATACAGCATGTGAAAACATTGAAATTTTAAAAATAATAAGTAAATAAAGTCTGAAATAAAAATTTGTAAGTGCATAAATCTGTTGTGCTTTGGCAATTTCCTAAAACTTGAAAATTGAAATAAGTGAATATTTATGTCTAGGAACCTAAACATCTGCTAGAAAAATGCAAATATGAAAGAGGTTTCAAAGCATGAGAACTTTCAATGTTTCTTATCATAACAGCCAAATCTTAAAACTGACCTTTCCTTTTAAAAATAATTCAGAAATAATCTGGGGTACTTGTTTTAGTGCAGGTGAAACTGAGGTACTACAGTAACATCTATGTAATTTACCTTTGAAATAGCTGTAGTCAACAGTTACCACTGGAGTGTTTGGATCGAAGTCTTTAAGTTTTTGCTTTATATTTCCATGGGTTTTGGTCTTTATATCAGTATTGATATCTTTTTTTTATCTTCAGTGGAATTCTGGAAGCTATTAGAAACAACTTTTCATTTTTACAGGTTTTTGATGTCCTTCAGAAATATTTTCAGTGGTTTCAGGTGTTTGTCCATGAACAGGGCATTCCCCATGCTCAGCTGAACCTGGTTGCCACGGTGGTTCAGCAAGAGGAGGAGTTGAGGAAAGCTGTTGCGTATCTCCTCCTGGGTGTCAGTGAGGTTAAAGGCCAGCCCTTCCACCACCTGAGCCTGGTAAGTGGTTCTGGAACCCAGGGCCAGCAGGCCAAAAGCAGTGGAGATGCTGACTGGTGAAAAGAAAATGTTCTTGCCAGGTTCTTGGGTGGTTGCTTGCCTGTAAAGCCAGAAGGCAAAGTCTGTATTGCTAGGGACTATGTGTTGACAGGACTCAAGAGGATCTCCCTCCTTGGAATGCTGCTTCCGTGAATCAGTTGCCTTGGGCTCGTAATTGTGGTGGTTCGTCTGGGTCAGGCTGTGGACAGTGAGGTGACACATGGCTACCAGCAAGCACAGTGGGACGGTGGCCTTCATCATCCTTCACAGTTACTGTGTAAACAAAGAATGAAGTGGTCTTGGATGCTGAAGGTCAGATGTGTCAACATCTCATCTTTTATTTCTACCTGCTACTACCTTCAACAGCTATCTGGTAATCGCTTTTTTCTCCTGAACTGCTCCTTTAGTATGGAGTCTTTTTTAAATCCTTGTGCTTCTAAGTCTATCTGTAATTCCTATCCATTGCTACCTACTTCAGTTCTACTTTAGTTAACAAAAGTCCTGTGTTATTGGAGAAAGAAACATGTGGAGAAAGAAATGTGAGTATTAAAGAAAAATAAGAGTCAGAGAACAAGTGAAAAGGCTTTTTTTTTTTTTTTTCTCTGTGTAAATCCATTTTATGGTGGGGCAACACATCAAGAGCAACTCTTAATTTTTTTATGTCTGTCTCTAAGAACTCTCAGGATTATTATGCTCTTAGTGACTGAATAAGCTTACGTCAAATGTCAATGGAAAACAATACAAAATTGCAGCACTCAAAAGTGGTATTATTTCCCTCATTCCTGACTCATTTTAACATGCAAAGTGACTAATCACAAGAGAGCTGGTAAAATTTTTCTACTTCAATATTAGATTAAATCAGAATATGCTCCTTTATTTTAAACAACCCCTTATATGACACCTTACAGACAGATTCCTCTCTGTATGTACATGCCACCATCCTAGTCATGGCAGGCGAGGTCACTGGTGTGGGCTTGGCCCCCTGGTCTTCCCAAGCCTTGTATCAGCAGGAAAGTTTCCTTTTGTAAGTCCCACGGCCAGAGTAGCACTCAGCAGAGAGTCTGGATTATGGTATCTTGGCTGTTTCTGGTAGCTGTGGCCGCTTTCTTGTTTGTTTGTTTGTTTACTACTTTCTCTTTTACAGGTTAGACCAAGAATGTGTTGGGACGATTTGTAGCAACTGGGATGTTTAACCTGTCAGAAAACAGGCAAGAGCTATTCCAAATAAAAATTGTACTAAGGGCTAGAAACGCAACTCCAAATAGCCTTCACCTAATGTCCTACAGGGAAACAGCTTCAGGGAAGAAGACAACATAAGTTACCTGCTCACCGCACAGTCAATGGCAACGATGCTCAGAGACACAGTGTTCAGCAGAGGAGATGAGATGTTTCTTGGAATTTCCCTGCACCCTGTGTCAGCACTCTGACTGCTAAGATATGGGTGAAAAGGAGCCAGCTTGTACTTCTGCAGATTTGCTCTTTAAGATCTAAGTAAATTAGGACTTACAAGGTAGGTTGGCATGGCAAAATCAGCTTGTGAGTTCTGTGGATTTTTGTACTGGTGGAAATGACAGCTCATTCACCTCAGTCTCGATTTATACGGTTGTAAACTTTAGGGAACATTAGTAACAGTGAAAAATAAGATTGACAGTTGAAGTCAGAATACTTCTCCCTTGTTAATGAAACAAGATTTCTTCTAAATGTGAAAGAGCTATATGGGATTAATATTCAGAGCAGAGTTATAATACTCTGAGGAGCTGCCGTAAGGTATCCTCACAATTTGCTCAGTATTTCTTGAAATTAAACTCTCATGCCATTTAAGTGCTTAGAAACCGGATTTCACCCTTGAAAGCAGATGTGCTTCATGACTCACTAGCTGAATGTCATACAGCTTCATCAAAATGGTTTAGGTAAAGATAACTGGGTATTTGCATTACATTGAGAAGGGTCTTGCTTTCATATGGGTTGTGCTGTTTCTTGCTGCCTTACTCATATTGCTGTTCTCCTCTGTTAAATTACATGGCTTCAAATATGTATTACTTAGGAGGACAAAGCTGAACGCTGATTAAGCTAACTCTCTTGGACATGGTATGCATATGTCCACATCTCACCAAAGAGAGAGCAAAGACCATGAGGTCCAGCTGGTGAGTAGAGTGGACTTCTACATCCCAAATAGTATGCAATTTCCAAGCAAATATTTATTGGAAATGAGATTTTTGTGCCAAGGGCAGCTACTTTGCCCTATATGCTACCTGAGATGGAGAAAACTGTTCATCTGGAGACATACAATTTTGCTCAACACTAGGCACTGAAGATGAGACAGGGCAGAGGAGCTGCAGGGAGTATTTCTCATGCTCAGCCATGCTACCCAGCCTACTGGACTCTACTTAAGTGTCAACATTTCATCTTTTATTTCAACACCATAGAGACCCCACTGGTCATTATCCAGAAGCCAATGAGTCTTCCTGGCCTCATTTATAAATAGGGTACTTAATTAATTTGTATAAGAATGGTGAATTTTAGCTGTATATTGAACGGTAATCCTGTAAGCTTTTGGACACAGTGTCTCCTCACAGCCTCATAATTCTCTTTGTATCTCTGTTAAGGACCACCTAATATACCGAGATCTCAAAAGTACTTAATGCAGACCTTAGTACCTGAAAAAGCTGTATAAAATACGTGTGCCGTCACTGCCCGTGCCTAAACACAATACTGAACAAATGAAACTTTTGTAACATACAAACAGTAAACCAAGGCACAATCCCAAACCTCTCAACAATAGTAAATAACAGAAGAGAATAACCCAGTAACATTAACCAGCAACAAAACAAGGCAGTCTCAAACAGTAAGTCTTCTTTTAAAGATCTATTTCAATTTTCTGGGATTCTTCCAAAGGAAGGTAAGTGCTATGAGGCTGACTGATCAGTATTCACAGCTGGATGATGTGTTTAGGTGCATGATTTGATTATACAGCTAGAAGAATGCCTGCTCAATCCCTCTATGCCTCTGCTGCACCTTGCAGGACTTGTTGCTGTCTACTCAAGAATGGGTGGCACAATTCCCTGGATCCTGAAGAGCCAAGGAGCTGTGTAAGTAAAACTGTGGAAGCATGAGTGTTTCTAGTGCCCAGCTGTTCTGCTTTTAGAGCTGCTTTATCTACTGGGATCCATGGCCATGCAGCTCGGTTCTCTGCACAGTATCTACAGCCTCAACTCTGGTTTGTTTTGTTGTTTTCTTGTTGTTTTTTGTTTTGTTGTGTTGTGGGGTTTTTGGTTTTTTTTTTCAGAATACAGCTGAACTATGTGTGCTCATTTTAGATATAGCCAAAGTTTACTGTTAAGTACTTAGGTTATGATTTTTTTATTTCTTTTTTACTAGACTACAAGTTCCTGCTTTTCTCTGGAGTGCTTATATAGGTCATCTGAGGCTTGATGGAGCAGATTATTCTCTTTTGCCAGCCACAAACCCACTGCATTTGAATTAAATGAATGTATAAGCTAGAATGTTGATTGCACAAATGCAGTTTTTCAGGAAAAAAAGAATGAGATAGAGTCAAGCCGCTGGCTGTTGTCGTAAAGCCGAGCAGCGTTAAGCGTTTACACTTCTGTTAAACATTACATGGATCAAAACAAAATTAGCTGAGGATGCAGATAAACACTGATGAAAATATTTTCCATCCACATGTAGCCATGCAGAGCAGGTAGAAGACAGTAATCGCAGGGGCACCTGGCTTTAATGTTTGCTGTCCCCAAATATGCATAATTGCATAGGCAAACACACCTTAGACAGAAGAGGTCCAGATATACCTTCCTAGCTTATTGCTAGTGAATATCACAGGTGCTAAAACACCTCCTGAGGTGTATTATGGACTGCCTTGGGGCTTTACTTACCTGACCATGTGGCTCAGACACCTGCTACAACATGTTAAACCAAGCTAACTTTCTGTTCTGTGAAAAGCAGAGCAGAAGGGGTAATTAACATGCAGCTTGTTTCTTCCTCCAAAATGAACTTAGCATCAGTTCAGAAACAGTCCCACACTCAGAGGAAAGTGTGACATTTGTTATCCTAAAATCATTTTAATGGCAGTTAGGAATCAAACTCCTCAGAATTGCTAAATTTCTATGAACAGTTACACAGTGACTGCTCAATGAGCTGTGTCTAACAAAGTAGTAAGGTTTCATTAGCCCAACCTGATCTGCCAGCTTGCTGCTGGCACACTATTTGTTAGTACAGCTGGCTAGTGACGCATGTATGACTTCTCGCAAGTTTTCTTTGCTTTTCAAGTGTTGTGTGGTCGAACTGTTGCAATTTCAAGTTGTCTTTTCATACAACCTTTGCTTCCCCTGTCCGATTTTAAACCAAGTCTCAGTTGTTAAGATTAACATATTCTTCATTTTAAGTTTTGATAGAGACTGTTTTCAAGCTAAACATTGGCTATGCACATACAAAATCCATATTCTAATTGTTTTGGGTATTTCAAAAGTTTGGATCACACAAGAAACCACAATCCATGTGACCATGCCCCCGAACCTGTAATATCTTCAACATGTACCACTGTGTCAGGGTGTCTCTATTTAAGGCTCAGGGCAAGCCCCACAGAGCAGGATTCCTATCGGCCCTCTCTTCCCCCTTCCCCCAAGGGAGGATAAAAGGGAGAATGAGGAAGGAAGCGCCTCACATGAAATTGAAAGTTAAAACTAGCAACAAAATTTAGTAAGTAACAGAGATAAACAGAAAAGGAATATGAAGAGCAGAGGGATATACTACCATATACAAAACCAGCTGTCGGATGGGGATGGATTGTGCAGAGCACGTGGAGCCAGGCCCAGCTGTCCTGAGGTGCGGTCCCACCAGCAGCACCACCCGAGTGAGAAAGAAAAGAGTGTGAAACTCCAACTTCCCGTCCTTTCATAGAGTGTGGCAGGGAAGAGGAGGGAATACTAGCTGCCCTCTGACCCCTCAGGGTCCTAGAATTACCACCTGTCCATCCCCCCTCAATTTGTTAATTCTTAAACCACAACACAGGGTGCAAAACCCCCGAGGGCAGCACAGAGCTAGGCTTTTCAAGGCAGCATTATGCCTGCACAGAGGCAGTCACATTTTTAAGTTTATAGCATCTTCATTTATACTTTAAAGCTCAGACTTTTCTTTAGTTCACGTTGATGTTCATAGCACAAGTGCAAGATTGGGAAATTTCCTTGCATGCATCGAGTGCACCCTCAGTAAGTTTGCCAGTGACACCAAGCTGTGTGGTGCAGTGGACTCACTTGAGGGAAGGGATGCCATCCAGAGGGACCTTGACAGGCTTAAGGAATGGGCCAATGCAAACTACGTGAGGTTCAACAAGTCAAAGTGCAAGGTCTTGCATCTGGGTTGGGCTGATCCCAGGCGCAATTACAAACTTGGTACAGAGTGGGTTGAGAGTAGCCCTGAAGAGAAGCATTTGGGGATGCTGATTGACAAGAAGCTCAACATCAGCTAGCAGTGTGCTCATGCAGCCCAGAAGGCCAACCCTGTCCTAGAGTGTATCAAGAGGAGTGTGGCCAGCAGATCAAGAGAGATCATTCTCTCCCTTTTACTCTGCTCTTGTGAGAC
>VWZK01011228.1:0-126497 GCA_013396935.1 Baryphthengus martii
AGACTGACAGGCCTGTAGTTCCTCAGATCATCCTTCTGGCCTTTCCTGTAGATGTGAGTCAAATTTGCTAACCTCCAGTCAAATGGGACCTCCCTGGTTAGCCAGGACTGATGACAAATGATGGAAAGTGGCTTTGTGAACACTCTGCCAGCTCCCTCTGCCCTTTGGTGAATCTCATCTGGCCCCACAGACTTGTGTATGTCTAAGTGGTGTAGTAGGTCACTGACCATTTTGTCTTGAATTTTGAGGCCTTCATTCTGCTCCTTGTCCCGGTCTTCTAGGTCAGGGGGCTGGGCACTCAGACAACTGGTCTTACTAGTCAAGACTGAGGCAAAAGCAACATTCAGTACCTCAGCTTTTTTCTTATCCTTTGTCACTGTTTCCCCCTGCTCCCTGTAAAAGGATGGAGATTCTCCTTAGTCCTCTTTTTGCTATTAATGCATTTATAGAAACACTCTTTATTGTCTTTTATGACAATAGCCAGATTAAATTCTAGTTGAGTTTTGTCCCTTCTAATTTTCTCCCTGCATAACCCCTCAACATCTTTGAAGTCCTCCTCAGTTGCATGCCTCTTCTTCCAAAGGCCATACACTCTCCTTTTTTCTCCCTAAATTCCAGCCACAGCAATCTCTTCAGTCAGGCTGGTTGTCTTCATCATTAGCTTATGGCATGCCAGGACAGCCTGCTCCTTCACTTCTAAGATTTCCTTCTTGAAGAGTGTCCAGCTTTGCTAGACTTCCTTGCCCTTCAGGACTGCGTCCCAAGGGACACTGTCAAGTAGTCTCCTAAGCAGGTCAAAATCTGTCCTATGGTAGTCTAAGGCAGCAGTTCTGCAGTCTCCACTCCTTACTTGTCTGAGAATTGAAAACTCTGTCATACCATGATGACTATTCTCGTGAAGGCCTCCAACCTTCGCATCATGCCCAAGTCCTTCTCTATTCGCGAATAACAGATCTAGCAGGCATTTCTCCCTAGCTGACTCTCTCACCAGCTATGTCAGGAAGCTATCTTTCACTGCGGGAAGAATGGATCCTCCTAGATGCTTTCACCTCCACTGCCTTAATTTTCCAGCAGACATGTGGTAATGATTGCGAGACTTCTCCAGCTGCTTCTAGAATATTTTGTCTGCTTCTTGATCCTGGTTGGGTGGTCTATAACAGATTCCCATCATGATACCTGCCTTGCTGGCCTTTCCCCTGATTCTTACCCACAGACACTCAATTACTATTACTATTGCTCTTTTCCAAGAGTATTTGAAGGACTTTACTGTATTTTGTGTATTAAGTACTGGTATTTATCCTTCCAGTGCTCTCAGAAGTGGAGAGGAGACTTGGACTATGCTGGAAATTATTAATTTTCTTTATAAATATTTAAGCAATTCAAAATAGTAGTCAACTGCAGATATTAAAATGCATTAAAAAAAGTAAAATAAAAAAGGAGCTCTCTGTAGTTACCAGTTATAGGAAATAACTGAGTGGAAAGACAGAAGGAAGGAATTCACATCTGGAACGCTTAGAAGTGGGGTGCCTAATGGAGATTTAGACCCTACAGTTACACCTACACTTGTTCTTCTGCCGCCACCTCTTGTCTGCTGCTGTGCTTGGGCTCAGGTGAGGATATTCCCTTGCCCCTCTCTCTCTTACAAATATCAAATATAAATTGTCACTAGTACTGAGGAGTTTGCAGCCTTCAGTGAGAGACTGACCTAGATTTTCTTGTGGATGTTCCTGCATAGCATGGCTTAAAGGCTGTAACCTTATCCTCCCTCTCTAGGCTACAGATCCCATCCTCTGAGGCAAAATGTCTGTCTGAATTTCTCTAATCTTTAACTCACCACTTTTAAAAGCCATTTTTCTATCCTTGTTTCTCTGCCACGATGCTGTTCTGTCTCGTCCAAATACGGACGAGAAAATAAAAATCCCAAATCGGTATACTTTAAAATATGCAAATTGTTTTAATGGGATTCATGGAATAGAAATGACGCTTAAGCGATGGATACTGAGGTACATTTAGCAATAAATGAAAATACAATTTTGTGTCAAGTAATGAGAAGTTAGACACAAGATAGATAGAATGGGCAGATACAGAGATAGGGGCTTGATCCATGAAGAACAACTGCCCCAGCAGAGGTGTCATTTACTTAAGAAATAAACCCAAGCAGCAAATTTAAGTATATTTGCCTTAGTGAACCCTAATAGCAAATTTACATGAGGTAAACTTACGTGCCACATTTCTCCCATGGGATTTAATAAAAAAAAAAGTAACAAAATCAAGATAATGACACAGATTCCCTAAAACAATGAAGAGCATAGTTTAATTTAAGCATAGAAAGAGTGGTCATAGAAAAGATGAAGTAGAACATATTGAACTACAGCATTCACTCCTAAGAGAAAGCAGACATTTTTGCAAGTAATTGAAAAAGTAATGGCAGCAATGTATTTGCTTTGTAGGAATAAACCATTTTTTATTATTGATTTAATGTTATGTTTCTATTCAATACACTTTGCAATATAGTTATCATTTTCATAACAGAATGAGGTAATTTTTTGTTTGTAATCTTTTTTTCCTACTCTTTTTGACTGCAGGAAAAGTGAAAAGGTCACTTTCTTTTATAAAATAGGTATCTCGATAATTTGCGACTTACTAAAACAATGCAGTCTGCCTTTCTTAGACCCATTTCCATAAATCTCACAAGTGCTTAGTTAACAAGATGGTCACTACATTGATGTGCAGTAGACACGCATCCCACATTAAAATTTGTGCTGTTAGCTACGTCTGTGAGAGGTTGATAGCTTTTGCTTGCTACGAAGAAAGGCTGGACTTGTAGACTGGGAAATGCTTTTGGTTCCTTGAAGTCATAGCATGTTAGCAGAGAGAGCTTGGGGATCTAAGTTACCTTGCTTTCTGTGTAGTTGAATGTAACCCATTTTGGTGTTTGCCCAGCCCATCCTGAACTTTGAAACATGTCTTCACTCAGAGAAAATAAAACAGACAAGGACAAGTATGTGGTAAGATGATTATAAGAATTCAAATGCAGTCTGTAAGACCTTCCTTGTTCTTTTTGCTGTTTTGCGAAGACATCGCTTTAGGTGGGTGTTAATATAATCTGACCAGGAATCAAACTTAAAAAAAAAAAAAAAAGTCCAAGCATATGAACATGGCCATTAAGTTCTCTGAAGAACAATGCATTCAAAAGTTAATTACAACTGAATCTTTCTTGACCTTTGACCCTTTTATCTCTTGAAGCTTATGTAGATTTGTGTCTAGCTGAAAAGAAGAAGCTAAAGAAACTGATTAAAAGCCCACAATCACATAGTATCATTAATTACTATTCCTGCAGGTTAAAAATTTGTAGGTTAGCACTGGTGTCTGATACTTCCAATGACTCATTAATGAAACATACAATACCAGCTTCTGGAAAATAAGATCAGCTGCCTAAACTGAGTATCTTACTCAGAATATTCATTTTCCCCTTGCTCAAGACCAAATGCAATGATGCTATTTTTGTCTCAGTGCACAAGTGTTGGTGGTAGAGATAAAGTTGGTAACAAAGCCCTGACTGTAGTCATTCGTCTTGAAGATTAATAGAGCAATTCTATACATTGGTTATATATTAATGAAACATGAATGTGGTAAGTACATTGTAATGAATTTCTCTCCAGAAACCTGTAAAAAATGCTTTGTTAGCAACACATGTCCACCGAGTCTGGTTGTTTCCAATCACTGTGAGAGGCTGTCAGGAGTACTCTTCATTCATACGATCTTATGTCATCATGCATGTGAATGAAATTAAGGGCACATGTTTATTATTGCCTACCCTCACTAATTACATATATGTGCTTATTTCATAATAAATAGCAAAGTGTGAGACTAAAATATTTTTCTTGCTCATTCCTGAAAATCTGCAAAAAGCACTAACAGTGTTTTGAGTTTCTTTAATTAGAAGCACTGCTTGTCACTGGGTGGGCCCCAAATGACCTTGTTTTGTAAGTGGAAGTCCCAGAGGAGTAGTTTAATTGGAGTACTTGAAACTGAAAGTTACTTTCTGACCACCATCTGTGAATTAGCCTGGTTGCTTATCAACATAGACTACTGTGATTACTCTAAGGCCGTTTGAAATGAAGAAAACACAACCAGGACAATGCTATTATAGTCAGATTCTGCAGTTGTGAATTAAAATACCAATTAAAAAAAAAGAATAGATATTACCAGCAGGAAGACTGCCATATTTTTGAAATTCTGGAAGAGCAATTTAGGTTAAGTCCCTTGTTTCTAAAGATTATAAAGTATTTAGTGTGAAATTCATTAACAGATTTAGGAAACAGTTAGCACTTCTCACAGCCCAAAGGATTTATGCAAAGTATGTAACAGTAAGCAAGTTTTACAAATCTAAGTTGTATTCTCAAATTGCCTGATGGAAGAGGTGAAATATCCACAAGGTAACATGGGAACTTTAACTGAAATTCAACATTTTCAAAGGTTTCTAAAGGATTTGATTTGATGATTCTGCTCAAATCTCTCTACTCAGTTTTAAAAATAATAATAACAAAAAAGATAATGCCAGTGAAACAATGTTTTTTTGTTCAAAGACAATGTGATTTTTTTCCTTCTTTTGAAAAAAAGACCTCTTTAGAAAATATGCTGATTCAAGCACTGGTGATTCAAGCACTGGTGTTATATAGTCAAATCTGCACATATACAGATGAGTATCACTCTAGAAGTGTATTTTCAAAATAATGAGAATAGGAAAACTGTGGCCTCTTTCCAGATGTCTTCCTATAGTTGACAGATGATATAAAACTGTGCAGCCAGAGTTATTACCATATCAGCTCTACCACTGGTAACAATATTTGGGGAACTCTTGTACGTACAGATATAACTTGTTGCTATCACATTCATCATGGGCATGACAGAGAAAAAGTTTTCCTGTGATATGAAAATACTTTTAGTTTGTGGCTCTATAAATGAGACATCTTTTGGAAATTAGAGATGGGGAGATTAGAAAAAGACTGTGAAAGACAGACAGGCCATCCCCATATCGTTAAAAATAAGCATCTGCCTTCCTTTCTCTTTGCTAATTTAGGTATCCACCCAAAGTGAAACAAAGTCCCTGAATTACGCTGTTTATTGTTTCACGATAGACATCCATGACACTATCTACATATGTAAACTCAGGCAAATAGAGAGGTACTTCATTGTATCTGGACAAAAGTCGCTGGGCAAGCTCGTCTGCCAACATTGTTTTTATTTGAATTGTGATATCTCAAGCTTTGATTTGCTTCAGGCTTTAGAGCTGTAAGTAAAGGGAAAGAAGTTCAATGTAAAAGGTTCCTTGCCCTACAGCTTTCACTGATTGGGTGCCTGCAACCTGCAAATACCTTTTCTACAAGTATAGAGCATCACAGCGTTTTAAATTGAATTGGAACTTTCTTTGGAAACGTTTTCTGTTTTAAATTTGATAGTTCTTTTAGGTATGTGACACACTAAGTATCAAAGTTTGGGTGGGTAGGACTAAAGACGCATGTCAGCTCAATGAGAAAATGAGCACTTGCTTACTTGCTTATTCTAGTTATTGCATGACGGTGACAAGAGGCAGTATTTTCATGTCAGAAATTTGTTAATAGTTTTCCTTTGGTAATTCAAAGTCGTTGATGACTAAAGTAACTGGAATTTGCCTGTCAAAGTTGTAGTCCCAGCCAAGGCTGCTGTGTCTGCAGTAAAGCAGAGGTAGATCAAGTCAAAATAATTTGCTGTAACAAGCTACTGATGTTCTGATGTAAGCCTTCGGGGCCAAAAAAAAAGACAGAGAAAGGAGAAGAAAAAAAAAAGAAGAAGAAAAAGCTGATATGAAAAAAATGATATGTCAGAGGACTATATATTTCCAGAAATAGTAAAGGCAGAAGGAATAAATGATAATCTAGTTTGCTCTTATGGATGGTATAAGCCATATAATTTAATGCAAATCTCGATAACTGCACTTTAATTCAAGTATTGAAATATGTTTCCTTGACACCATATTCTGCTGTTAAATGCAGATATGCAAATATACTGAAATCTAACTTACGGTGATAAATAATGGCAAACTGAAAAACTCTGAAAGGAGGAAATATTTAGCTTTTTTTTCCCGTGAAAACTGCTGAAATTAGGGTTAGGAAATAGTTGTCTCTTGGCTTGGTTGCGAACATGAAAATGGAAGAGGAAAAAAACAAACAACTGAGCTCTAATTTATTTCTTTTAAATTTATTTTTTGGCATATCTTGCTATCTCCTATTGAAATGAAACTCAGAGAATGATCAACTGGGCAGATAACGGAGTGCCAGACAGAGTAAAGCAAGACACTGCCTTTCCTGAACCCTTTGAAGCACGGTATTGCAAAATACATCATGTTGACATGAGTGTTAGAGAAAGCTTAGTGTTAATTCACACCACTAAAGTAAGTGCAACAGGCTAAAATCTCAGACCTGCATGGGAATGGGAAGGCTTCCCTGCTGCCTGCACTGCCACAAACAACTCATTCATAGAGGGAAACCCAGCAGAGGAGATGCCATCCTTGCCTTAGGCTTGAAATGTGCACAACTGCTGTCCAAAGTGCTGTGAATATGCAGGTGCTCCCCTGCAGTGACCATTTGGCCCTTCTACGTGTTCTTGCAGAAGTGACAGAGTCAAGCATTCACTTTGTGTATGCTTGATAGCAAAAAGGGAGCTCCAAGAAAAATACAGAAGCACCTTAAAAAATGGAAACTAAAAGGGGCAACTAAAAGCACGAAATCTTTGCAGGTGGCAGGGCAACTGCTGAGAGACCCTCTAGTGGAGACAATATCATCTATTAAAAAGGCTATGGAAACACTATCAAAAGCTGCCATGATCAAACAAAGGGGTGAGGGAAGAGATAACAAAAGAAAGAGGGCATCCTTCAGAAATTTAATGCTATGTCCAGAAGAGGAAAATAGGAAATAACCTCTGGCAGTTTTTATTGTGTGGAAATACAACACGTCCAGCTACAAAGATTTTTAGCAGCTGCTTGAAAAGGTGCTGAGAAAAGAATACATCTACTTTACAGACACAACAGAAACAGAAATTCTGCCAAAGTATGCAGAGGGACAATAGATTAAGAATGTGTGAAAGGACTGCTAAGGAAAGATAAGAATGTAGCAAAAGAATTGTAAAGAATCAGTTGCCAAAGAGGAGGTCTGTGGAACAAATAGACAAAATTAATGTTAGTAAATTGCTACCACCAGACACTCACAAGCACTCAGATATCAAAAACCACTGACATAATGTAAGAAGTTCCAAAAAAGCACCAAGGGAAAACCAAAACTGTTGAGGAAGAAGGGAACAGTTCCTCACCCACATAAAAAAACGTCTAAAAAGCAGGTCACAGTTTTAAGAGACTTCTTTTAGGAAGTCACCTGAAAAAGTGTGAGAGTCTGAAGAATGAGAGGAGAGAGGCTGCTAGCAGGGTGCAGTTTTTCCGAGTAACATGAGGGTTGACTCTGAAAAGTTAAGTAACTGCGTGAGAAAAAAGGAGGCAAAACTCTGTAATATAATTGCAAAGTAGCAACTAGTGTATGTATGTGCTGTGTTGCAGGCCGTGAGCTAATTGTTAATATTCAGTTGCCAGATCTGAATTTATGGCAGCTCTCAGCTTAGTATTCTTTCAGGTCAAAAGGAGGAACTATGTTTGAGGAGAAAGGGCTAGGCTCCAAAGCAACTGTTGCTATGCTGTTCTGTAAACCCATGGTGTGTATGTCTATTAATCCATGCTGTACTGGACTGCTGTGTGCGATTTGATTCACTTCCACTTCAGGAAAAAGGCAGTGGATTTAGAAATTATTCAAAGACGTTAGAGATCTAATTGTGCATACGGAAATATGATATAGTTTAAAACTTCAGTCTGGGAATAAGACAGGTGAAGGGGCATATGACAGAAGACTACAAAATCTCAGGTGTCCTGGAAGATGTGGTAGTGGATCATTATTCTTTTTCTCTTTCCTCGTTCCTTCTCTCCCCGTAAGAATAAGCTATCAGATTGCATTATCTGGTGGTAGATTTGAATGAGCAATGGGATCTATGTCCTCACACCTCGCATAATTAAGCTGAGAAACTTATTGCACAGAATGTCACAGATACTACAAATTTACATGGATTTAGAAAGTAGTTGAACAAATTCGTGTCAGGAAACATCCCATTAGGGACCATTAAATACAAAGATGCCACTAGAAGCTCAGGAGGTCCCTAAGTTAGAGAGTGCTAGAAAATGGAAAAGTATTTTGCCGAAGCATCAGTGTGTACTTAACCTGTTCTTACAGTCTTTATTAGGCCATCCACTACCATTTGCCGTCTAAGATTGGATAGTCTGCATTGAGACTAGCCGCCTTTTTTTATTAAATAAGAAGTATGGCTTTTATTATGAAAATTATTTTTTCATTTTTACTTTTTTTTTTTTCAAAACTACTGAAAAAATTGTGCCCCTTTATGCAATAGGTCGGATATAAAACACATAGGAGACATGAGTCCTGATCATTCCCTGACACAAGGTAATCAAACCTATGTTGTCTACCTGTTCAGGAGCAACACCATAGTCACAATGGCTATAGGTTATTTAGGTTCAGAGGAGGATAAACTGCATTCTTAATATCTTCTATTGACACTTTCATATTAGATAAATAAGCTAATGTTCAGTAGCACAAATTCTGGAATCATTAAATCCCCCTAAATGATTTTTGAATCTACCAGAACAGAGAATCACTCCCTCTCTCTCCCCCTTTCTGCTTCAGTTACTACTTTAATATTTCAAGACTAAAGTGAAGAAAGAGACACTTTGAAAAAAACAAAGCAACAACAGACAACATAACTTAATGATGGATGGGATTGCAGATGTGAAAGAATTATCACCTTCATTTAATCAATTATGCAGAGTATAGAAAAAGAATCAAATATGCTTACAATCTGAAAGTCAGGATACTCTCCGAGGAGGAGAAGATTTGTTTTGAGCTTCTTCAGATGAAATTGATTATCTGTGTACTGAAGTACTCAAGCCATTAAACTATAGTTTTGTGAAAATCAGCCTTTAACACTTTTTTACTTACTTTAAAATGTTTGGTAAAATTTCAGCAAGATTTTCAACCAGCTTGGCTCTAACTAAATTGTGCTTTTTTAAATAGATATGTTTTCAGAAAATTCTTGAGCAGATCTACTTCATATTTTCTTATTCAGTGATTCCAGGAAGATATAATATTATTTATTTTGTTTGGATTGGAGAGAAAAGCTAAGTTTTCCCCATTTCTATCAGGAATTTCAAAACAAAATTGTGTCAAACTCTATTTGAGTTGCAATACCAGCATAGAAAATTTCCCCAGCATCTAAAATTTTCAAAGATGTAAATAGAGGGAGTGAGTAATACTCAAAATTATATCTTACCACTTCTAATACTGATTTTATGGTTTGAAATTTGTCATTAGGTTTTTAAGGGTATTTTGGTTGTTGTGTATGATGAATGCAACTTCATTTTCTTCAGATTGTGCCTTAGGTTATCAAGCTATAAATGAAAGCAGTATCTGGCTTCAGGTGAAATATAAATTAAATGTAACTTTTGATGAACAAATCTCAACATAATCCAGCATATTGGCCATAGCTGCTTTGACTCCAAGGAACAAAAAGGCAGCACAGTCCAGGGTTATTCCCTGCCAAATGGAGTTCGATATGGAATCATACATAAGGATCTACTGAGAAAGGAGATACTGTTTCTATGTAATTTTTTATGTAACAATCCATAACATCTGAATTTGAAATTATTTTATATGCTTATTAGAAACAACTAGACTAAAGCGAACCTGTGTACAGAACTGGACGTGGAAGTGCAAACAGCCACATGGTGATTCTAAGGATAGCTCTCAAACCTTCTCAGAAGGCACGTGCTGGTGACAACCAGTTTCTGCAATATAACTGTTGTGATTCTTTTGCGCCATTTGAGCAACTTTTGCTGTTACTCCCACTGCAGAACTCAGATCTCAGTGAAAAACTTACTTCTGCTTCTCTCTGCTACCTTTATACCCGTGTATTATGCTACGGCTTAGAAAGCTTTTATAGGTACTGTTTGTCTCTACCCATCAGAAGAAGGTATTTGGTGTCTTTTTGTTTTGAAGACGTGGAGAAAAGATGATTGATTACTGTAAATACTCCCTGTTATGACAGGGTCCTGGTACAGATGGAGCCTTTCCAGTAATGTAGCATTTCCCTGCCGTAATGGACAATTTGTTCTTCAAGCGATGTGAAGCTACTGTATAACTTACCATTGTATCTTTTATACTGGTCCACCTTGACAGGGAAGTCAGAGGACAGACTTTTCATGCTATGAGGTCTGTAAGTGAGGAAACTGCAGGTAGGGGAAAGTATTAGCATGGTGGGAGTGGAGAAAGTGCGGACATACAAAGGCTCTACTGAGGGAAAGAAACATTTTTACTCCCTGCTTCCCAAAAGTAAACCCACTGTTCTTGCTAATATGAGGCAAGTTCCATGAAAGATGCAGAAGTGTTAATTTCCTAAATAATCTCACATTACCACAATGCTCGAAGCCTTTTTAGTAAAGTAAGTCAATAAAAAGGGAAAAGCAGAGCTTTATTTCCGCACACGAACAGGCACAAAGCAGGATTTTCAACTGGCACTGGAGTGATGAGAGCAGTCCCTGAAGAATGCTTCCTCTGGACCAGTCCTTGAATATTTAATAATGGTGAATTACCAGAACCCTTCAACCATAATGAAGGACTAAGCAGGCAATTAGAGCAGACTGCAAATCCCTCGCCCTAAAAACCCTCCAGCCTTTTAACTCACTCTGTGCGTATACCATTCCCTTGTGATTTCTCCCACTTATTTAAAAATCACAGTGAGAAAAGACTTTTTTCCATCATTTAGAAAGCCTCCTCCATTGCATTTCTTCTCAGAAAGAAACTGCGTTAGTATCTTCTCTTGCAAAATTTAAAGCCACTACCACTTACTGAAGTTTACTGTAGCATCTTGAGTTGGTATCACAGCCATTCTTATATGAAATGTATGATACACTTCAGAAATCTACTTTCATCTGTAGAAAGTGCAATGTTCCATCCTTGCAGGATATCAGTGGAGGAACTCATGTTGTCAGGAGCATCTGAGGACGTGAGCAGCCAGTTGTGTGTTGGCCTTCTTTCTGTTAGTAGTTAGTGTTAGACAAATTTGGAGAAGCTGAGAGTCAAATGATTTATGTCTGCAGTGGTAGCCATATACTTCAAAGATATCTCTGAAATCCTTAAAAGTGAGGAACGGGCTGAGTAGATTAATGAACATTTGGACCTAAACTTGGAAGTGAGCAGAAGTAGGTATTGACTGGTATCATCTTTTATACCATTTGAAAAGAAATAATTGTCCAGTGCATAAGATTCATGATACTCTTCAGTGGAATCTGACTCTCTAGATTGCAGTCTTAAGATCTACTGATACAAGGATGTAGAATGGAAAATAACCCCTTATGGATGTTACTGAAATGGAAGTTAAAGTATGAGAAACTGCAGGCAGACTGAAGAGGATTTGGATCATTTAGGTGACTGGGTCAACAGATGGTGAATACAGTGCGATATAGAAATATGTAAAATAATTGTCTGGGAAAAAGAAACCAATCATCCAGGACACTGATGAGGAAAGAAGTGTTGATTATTCTGGTAAAGTGATTGAAATAATCAAGACGGTGCACAGCAGTAGGGAACAATACAAACAAGTCATTAAGCTGTTGTAGAAAGAGGATAAAGAGAAAAGAGGAGATCTAATTTCTGTTTGGAAGATCAGGCTTTTACATATGGTCATAGGATTAAGAAGCAAAATTAATATTTCCTTATAAGTGATGCTTAAGATCTTATCTCAATAGAGATGTTCTGCACTAAACATTCACTCCTGAGCAGATGACATAAACCTTCATAAGAAATTTGTGGACACTGTCTAGTATTTTTTATGTGGCATTGTTCCATGGATTACTGTAATAATCATATAGTATTGGAATTTCTTGCTGGAAAGCAGCTCCATCCTGCCGGAGCTCCATGGAGAAAGACCTTGGAGTCCTAGTGGATAGTAAGTTATCCATGGGACAGCAATGTGCTCTTGTGGCCAAGAAGGCCAATGGTATCCTGGGGTGCATTAAGAAAACTGTGTCCAGGAGGTCTAGGGAGGTTCTCCTCCCACTCTACTTTGCCCTGGCGAGACCACACCTGGAATACTGTATCCAGTTTTGGGCTCCCCAATTCAAGAGAGACAGGAATCTACTGGAGACAGTCTAACAAATAGCTGTGAGGATGGTTAAGGGACTGGAACATCTCTCCTATAAGGAAGGGCTGAGAGACCTGGGGATCTTTAGCCTGGAGAAGAGAAGGCTGAGAGGGCATCCTATTAATGTTTACAAGTATCTGAAGGGTGAGTGTCAAGTAGCAGGGGTCACTCTCTTCTCAGTGGTGCGAAGTGATAGGATGAGGGGCAATGGGCACAAACTGGGACACAGGGAGATCCACCTGAACAGGAAGAAAAACGTGTTTGAGGATGTCAGAGCCCTGGAACAGCTGCCCAGGGAGGTTGTGGAGTCTCCTTCTCTAGAGACTTTCAAAACCCACCTGGATGCGTTCCTGTGTGGCCTTCCCTAGGTGAACCTGCTTTGGCAGGGCAGTTGGACTAGATGATCTCTAGAGGTCCCTTCTGTGCTTCTGTGACATGGACCTTTCAAGCAAGGAAAAGCAAACATCAATAAACCTGCAGTAGCTCCTGGTAATGCTGGGGAGGGAAACTGAGGAGCTGCAGCAGCAATTGAAAGAGCAGCAGCAGCTCAGCAAAGGTGAAAAGAGAATCAAAAGCAGTAGGGCCCAACTGGAAAGACTTGTGATGCTGAGATGTGTGGGCTTGGAGGCTTAGTTCTGGAAGAAGAATGCTTGTCATGTTGGCCAGAGTTGGCCCATTTCTCACGTTGGAGATGACAGACACGTCTGGTGCCAAACCCTGCATCCACCAGTTGCTGAGAGCACTGAGGACATCTCTGTGAGTCCTGCATGTCCCTGACGTGAACCAGAGCTTATGGTGGGGCCTGTCCTGTGCTACACACTTTGTTCGGACACGGGAACAACGTCCAGAAAGTAACACCAATCTCCTTGGTTCCCTGCCAAAGTGTTAGATCCTCTTGCAGTTACACAACCAGAAGTGATGTTCCTGTTACAGAATAAAGCTCAGGAAGGTCCCTCCCTCTGAACCCCAGGAAGTGCTTTGTCACTGGAGGTGGAGGGGGCGACTGAGCTCTGGCACAGGTTGCCCAGGGAGGTGGTGGAGTGTCTGTCCTTGAGATCTTCAGGAGCTGTCTGGACAGGGTCCTGGGCAACTGGTTCTCAGTCCCTGCTTGAGCTTGTCTGCTGACCTGTGTAGCTGGCTCCTGGGGAGCCCTGCAGCACCCAGCCCTGATGCCTTTCACCCACCCGAGTTCTTCTGTGTAGCTCTCCCATGGAGGCCTAGAGGCATGTTCTAGGTGGGTATTTGTATCTGTGTGCGTCACATGCATCTATACACACACATATGTTGAAAGATGCATAAACATAAGGACACAAGGAGAGGAAGGAACAACTCCAAGAGGTTACAGAAAAAGACAGCAAGAACTGGAAGAACCATTTCATGGGTTCATGAATCAGCAACTTTATTTGGAGGAGCTTGATTTGATATCCTTGAGGTGTGTGTTGGGGCAGTTACTGTGTTCACGGCTGTGGGGATACTTTAGCTATTGGTAGGTCTCTGGAGTGGTGCGGAGACAGAGGGTGGTAGGGAGGTTATTTTAGTCCGTGGCTGTGAGAAGCTTCTAGCTACCTATAGGAGAGTGATGGTGTACAGGAGAGGTGGACTAGAGAGGTAGTATGTTGTGTGGAGATGCCTTCTTGATGGCTATGGGGAACTTTGAGCTGCCTATGGGTAAATGATGGGGTGGAGAGAAGAGTAGTAGTGCAGGGAAAACTTTGCCTTCGGCTGAGGGGAGCCTCCAGTTGCATATAGGTTAATAATGATCTATGGAGAAGATGAGGGATGTGAAGATCCACAGTTGATCCCAATGTGTTGTGGAGATGGGACGGTCATGTGGGCATCCCTTTGTCTCTGGCTGAGAGGAGCTTCCAGCTGCCTGGAGATCCATGAAGAGGTTTGGAGATGGAGGTTTGGTGGCATTTGACGATGGTGGAGAGATTCCTTTGTCTCTGGCTAAGAGGAGCTTCTATCTGCCTGTAGGTCTATGATGATGCATGGAAAAGGAGAGTGGTGTGGAGACCCACAATGGATTCCTATGTGGTGTGGAGATGGAGGGTGGTGTGGAGGTCCCTTTTTTTATAGCTGTGAGTTGAGTCTAGCTGCCTGTAGGTCCATGACTGGTTTTGGAGATGTAGAGTGGGTGGGGTTTGGAGATGGTGAGTGGTGGAGATATCCCTTTTTCTCTGGTGCATGAGAGGTTCCAGCTGCATGTAGGTCCTCAATGCAGTACAGACTGGGACTATGTTTGTCATTCTTTATCCCTGGGTTCATGTACCTGTAGAACAGTCAGTGCTTTTTGGCCAGTTTGTGTATGATTTGGTCTGGTTCTGTCCATCTGCAGGCCTGCAGCTGTCCAAGAGGATAGAATGGACAACCAAAGCCCCTTCCATCCCCTTAGCCCTCCCCTGCATCCCTGCCTAGGGTTATCCCAGCCTCCTGCCAAGGCTGTCCATCCCAAGTCTCCATGATGGTCCAGAGACACCCCTCCTAGGCCCAGTGTGCCAGCCACCCTCCAGTGACACTGGCCACCACCAGTGTAGTAGCCACTGCATCGCCAGTGATGGTGCCAGGAGCTCCTGTGGCCTGGCTCACAGCTCTCCAGGGTAAAGAGATGGGGAGCTCCCTGTCCCCTTGGCTGTGAGGAGCTTTCAGCTCCCT
Source organism: Baryphthengus martii (assembly GCA_013396935.1). Taxonomy (NCBI): domain Eukaryota; kingdom Metazoa; phylum Chordata; class Aves; order Coraciiformes; family Momotidae; genus Baryphthengus; species Baryphthengus martii. The sequence goes on from VWZK01011228.1 coordinate 14,944, forward strand.
GCATGACTGGGATGAGCTACAGGCAAAATACTTATCTCTGGAGGGAGAGGTCAGGAGCGTGCTGTGGTCTGGTCCCATCCCTCTCTGGGTGTCTTGGTGTGACATAAAGGAGAACCAACAAAGGAGGAAGAGCCAGCATGTCTCCTCCTGCCTGGCAGAGCCTTCAGTGTGTGCCCACATGGGGCTGGCTGTGTCACCAACTGCCCTGTGGGATGGGTCAGCACCAGTGCTCTGCCTGCTGTGACATCAGCAGGGCTGGTGCATCACTGAGACCTGGGGCTGATTAGCCTGGAGAAGAGAAGGCTGAGAGGGGATCTTAGTAATGTTCATAAATATCTGAAGGGTGGGTGTCAAGTTGATGGGGCCAGTCTGTTTTCAGTGATGCCAACTGATAGAACGAGGGGCAACAGGCACAAACTGGGACACAGGGAGATGCACCTGAATAGGAAGAAAAACTTGTTTGAGGATGTCAGAGCCCTGGGAAGTTGTGGAGTCTCCTTCTCTAGAGACTTTCAAAACCCACCTAGATGTGTTCCTGTGTGGCCTTCCCTAGGTGAACCTGCTTTGGCGAGGCAGTTGGACTAGATGATCTCTAGAGGTCCCTTCCAACCCCTAATATTCTAATATTCTATGACCTTTTAATGGAGCAGAGTAGCACAAATAGTAGGGGATATTATACTATACGCAAGAATTACTGTGTTTAAATTTATTTTATGTCGCTTTAATCAAAGATTTTGAGATATTCAGATTGATGGTTGTTGTTGGAAGTACCTTGTTTTTTCACACTGACAGGTAACAAACCTCTCCATGCTCAAAGAAATAAAATTTAAAAGCAATAGTTCGTCAATTCCTTGAGTTTACCTACCACTAGATGGACTAAATGCCCTGTAAATTCATGAGCTGTTGGGAAGCTCTGTAGTTTATATTAGCCTAGGCTTGAGCACTATGCTTTTTACTAGCTGTAGAGAAGTTTTTTCTAAACACTCCTTTGACGCAGCTTTAAAGTATTTCTTTTTGTACTGAGACTGTATGACACACTAAAGAGATCTGCACTGAAAGTCACTATCAAGTTTTGAAACCAGAGCCTCTTGTTTCTAGTATTTACATGTATGCTTTTAAATTACATTGTTTTCCAACACATGTCACGTCCTAAGCCATTGTATGTCTGTGAAATATGTTAACAGATCAGTATAGGAGAGAGAGAGAGTATAGCTCAGCCTAGGGGTAGGTCTATGAGAGGGAGAGCGAAGCTGAGCTTTTATGTCCATGGTCTGAACAGGCTACATGCAAGCCAGAACTAAGTCATAAGTTGTGTAGCCATGATGGTTTATCCTTATAGCTAGGGAATAAGCTCTACTGAGAGGGAAGGCAGATTGTTTTTAACATGATTCCCTACTTAACATGGATAGACATTCCCCAAACTGTACCTGATTCTGCTCCAGCCTGATGAAAACATGGACGTAGGAGCTTAGGTTCATCTGTAACCATCTGCAAAGTAATTTCTCCCAGGACAGAGGAAGGTGGCGGCGGTTGATGGGGAAGGGAAAATGAGGGAAAGGCAACAAAGGCTGTTGTTGTAGACAATGGACTTACATGGTAAGAACTTCAGGATGTGTGGGTCCCTCATCAAACGTGTTTTTAGGGATATCAGCAAGAAATTAAGGACCAACAGTATGAAGGACAATGAACTGAGTACCCTAGTACTAATCTACAGTTCCAAAGGGGAAAATAATGACCTAAAACTCAAAACATCTAATTTGCTGGGTTATAGTGTACCTGGGAAGGTACCAAAACAGACATTATGTTTTTCAGGAGGTGTAACAGACTGTCAGCATTGTCTTATTAGTTGCTGGCCTTGATTTTTATTGCAATATCTTCCGCATTATATGCTTGAAATGAACTAATTTTCACTAGTAATTTTCCAATACTTTAATATGTTGTGGAAATGGTGACCTCATATCTGCATTGCATTCTCAGGGTCTTTGGATTTCTTCACTTAGGGCTGCTGTTCTCCCGAGGAAAAAGCATTTAGAAAATAACTGCTGCTGACTGGAGCTTCTGTATTATCTATGATTTACACTTATAACTTAAAATGTGAAAAGACGTTTTTGAGTTCTAATTAATTCTGAAAATCATATATAGCAGTTGGCTTAAACTGCAATTTCTTTAGCCTAGATAAATGCAAATAATTATGAATATAAGTTTCCTTTCTAATATATTGCTTTCTCCTCTCATGTGAAGTAGCATTTCATGTAGTATGCAGAAAAGAAACATGGTAGATTTGAAGTCAGATAGAGAGATGGGATTGTTGAAGCTTTTTCAGAAACTAAAATGATAATATTTATGATCTGGGTGTTCCAAAACATATGCAGCATTTATTAGAAATTGTATCAGACAGGATGCTCCTTTCATTAAGAGCTTGGTATCTTCATCTTAAAGTTCATGCACACATACATCAACCTTATCTACTACCTTTCATAGAATTCAGGGTTTTCCCTCCCTGCTCATTCTGTTGATCTGTAACAGAAAAAACCCTATTCTTAAAGATGCTGTTGCTGTTGTAGAGGTGAATCTTTATGTTTGCAGTAATTTTTCTAGACAGCAGATAAAATTCTTTTCCCTTTCTCAATCTATTAATGCTTCCCATGCGTGTATTGCATGGTTTTATCTAAAATGACAGGGCTAACAATGTTGTTTCCTCTTACCTTTATAGACTTTAGGGAACAAATTGTGTTTTATAATCTGCTCTTCCATCTTCTTTAGATAAATAGTAGACTATGTTGCAAGCAATTATTTTGAAGTAATTTCTTTTATTATTGTAGCAAAGAATTTCTAGTTCCTCTCCTGCTTAATTGTCCTCAATTTGATACCGTATTATTATGTTTTTTTCAACCTGGTTTTGCAACAGTATTTTGCTAGAAATTACATTCCATCTAAAATGGTTTTGTTGAGGGGTCTCAATCTCTCATTTGATGATTATAATAGTAGAACAATAAAAAAAATTTACACATTTCTGCAGCTTGTTTTCATGTTGCAGTTGCTATCAGCTTTCTTGCCCCATACTGACATGTTTTGCATGTTTTCACTGTTTTGACTGTTAGGTATTGGTAATGGAAATATTTATACTATTTTTGCTTTATTCTTACCCTTTCCGTTCTTCTGCACCTTTCTTCAGAGCAGTTGTGAATAGAGGTGTAATGAAGAATAAAAAGACCATTAATGAGGCTTTGTTAATGTTGGCAACAATTCCAGGAGACTTGTCTCAGCACTTGAAATAAATCTGTTTGTAAATCTGAGTATTGAGAAGATTAATAGTATTCTTTGAAAGTTTACCATCTAGTTGCTTACTGTTTCTCCTGTTTGTTTGGTAACTTGTCAGACTGGAATAATAATACTTACATTGCAGAAGACCTCCTATCTTCTATTCCAATAACCAACTCTATGTTGCTACTTACAATGTATTTGAAAGTTGAGTAGCAGCATGGTCCCATGGATAGAGCTGTGGGCTAAAGCTCAAATAATATGGGAAGTTTTAGTAGTACTGCCAGTAGTGGCTCCATTGTGTCAACACAGTTACTTTAATGAGCTGTGGTGTGACCTTGAACAAGTTATCCTCTGTGTAGTTCATCTTTCTCTCATTTTCTTCTCCTCTTGCCCATTTAAATTGTCCATTTAAACGCTCTGGAAAAGATTCTGTGACAGGCTGTGTATGTGTTTTTACAACGTGGATGATAACCATGGCCTGCTTATCTACTGTAATGCCTAGGAGCTAATGTGTTATAAATAACTAATTTTCTGTTTTCTTATGTTTTTAGCATTTGCAAAAATAAGTGTGAGATTTTCTCTTTTTTTTCCCCCAAAGAGTTACTACAGCGCAACTGTACTGGATGTAGCAAAAAAAATGAGAAAATCAAAAAGTTTTCTTGAGGCCCAAGGTTAACTATGTGTAAGGGGAGGAGAAAAAAATGGCACGTGACAAACTTAAAGGTTATAGCATGCTCTCTTGCATCACTGGATGCATCTGCAGGTATATGAAAACCTCAGGGGAAGAGTCCTAGCACCCTGTGTAGCATAAGATTCAGCACCCTTTTTTGTTCTTTAATTCTTCTTCATTTCATAGTTTATTCTTATTGTCTGATGATGAAATCTGGACTCTCTTGATATAGGCAGTAACCTCCCTTGCATCAATTTCAGTCAAGCTTGAATTGTACAATGTCTCAGTCTTCAGATGGGATATTTGGAAGACGTAAGAAAATCAAGTGGTTTTGTCAGGGTCAAAACTGCACCGTCTATGTATAGAAGGGGTTATTGTCCTTTCTTTTGCAACTAGAAAAAAAATCCCAGTTGTTTTACGTAGAATATGTGGATATCTCATGTATCTTTTAAAAAATTATAAAGAAAAAGATATCATTTTGAAATCTGTATATAACACCAAATAAACAAAGTACTGTACAGGTCATCTAGTTCCATTACACAATCTTAGTAATATGTTGTGTATTTGTATTAATTATGGTAACCCTCCAGTCCAGTAATTGATTACCCAAGCAGCCATAGAAAGGTCTCACCTTGAGAAGTAAAGCTATAAACTTTAAAACACATTACGTTCATATAACATTTCTCCTGAGTTCTACAGCATTGTACTCTGGGCTTTTCCATTGCACAAGAAACCTTTGTGTTTCTGTCAACAGAGTAACACTGCAGTGCGTAATGTCATTCTCTTATTTACACTTCTGCAAATCAGGAATGACTTCCCTGCAGTCAGTGGAGTTGTAGCTGTACCAAGGACTACAGAGCTTGCAATGCAAATGTTGGCTTCATTATCTAAAAGCAAAAATTTATGTTAAAGCTGACAGTACAGTGTCTTAGTCCATTAAGTTAAAGAAAAGGAGAACTTAGATTTCCTTTTTAGGTGAACAGAGTTTTCAAAATGGTGTGATGAAGCTGGGGATGGAACACATACTAGGAAATAATGTAATACAGAAGAAATTTAAAATCTAGTAATATAGTGTGTTACATTAATTTTATTAGGCTGCAGGCTACAATATTTATAAAATAGCACTGTGTCAAAGTTTTGACGTGTCTATTGAACCAAAATAAAACCCCATAATAGGGTAACGAAATATCTTAAGGAAAAAAATTAGCAAAACAAGAGCAGAATTAGAGTAAGCAGCAGGTCATACAAAGCAATTACCTCAATTTAAAAATGTTTTAGAAGCTATAATTATATTTTGTTAATGTAAATGCTTTTGTGAAATGTTTTATTTCATTTCATGTGGGGAAGTAAAAAGGAGAAGAAAGGCAGAAATATAAACAAGTGTGAAACATGGTTTTCTTTGTATGCTTTGCTTCTAATTCACAGAGGATTCAAGGTGGTCAGCAATACTCCTCAAGAAATCCTGTTATTCTTTTTTCTTTTTTTTCCCGCCATCTTAGCCTTTTCTCTCTCACCACAAGACTTGCCATCTTCCATGATCACAAACTGTTTTTCAGCTCACTTTTTATTAATCCAAACTTACTTAAATTCACTAGTGCAAGACCATATTTCACATATTTATATCAGGCATAATGCCTTTGCAGGATCCTGATAATTCATAACGAGGAGGGAAATTTATGGTTCATTCTGTTCTATTTGTCTTCCTAAATGCAATCTTGTACAGCAATATGGGGATAAATTATAACTGCAAATTACTTTTCTACAAAATGATTCTTGAACATTGGGATTTTATATGCCATAAAAGGGAATTTTACAGACTTGTAAGAAAATGGAAATTATGTTTATTGTGCTTACCACAAAGAACCCTAAAGACACTTTTCCAAAGGAATAAATCTGTAAATGACTGATAATTGAATGTTGGGGTTTCATAACCTTCTTGGACTGCCTGGTCCAGTGTTGCACTGCTCTGTTATTGAAATTTTTTTCATAAATGAGAAGTAACTTCACTGAAGTCAATGGACTCCTAGTAGTACAAAGGAATAATGAATTGGTATTATAAACTTTGTGTCTAAAAGGAAAGAACTTACGTTAATGTTATAGGGTCTAAGTCCATTAAATTACAGAAAATCAGTGAATCCTCTTGTCTCTGGGCACAAGAAGTGAGAAGAAAGCAACTGAGAAAGGCCAATATGGATTGACATCTGGTCAATCCAATCTTTTGTGGCTGACTTGATTGCCTTCTGTGATAAACTTACTAGATTTGTGGGTGAAGAGACAGTGTCAAACGTCATTTACCTTCAACTTTATCAAGATTTTCAGTAATATTTGAGAAAATTTTCTTGTATCAAAGTCAGTACTTTGTGGTCTGGATGCATGCACAACTGTATGGATTGTCACGGGTTGGATGGCTGGGCTCAGGCAGTCATAGTTAACAAATCCATTTGTGTTGTAATTGAAGGCTAGTAAAAAATAGAGTACCACAGAAATCACTGCTGGGACCTGCTCAGTTTAACATTTTTATCAGTGACCTAGAAGAGCCAGTGTTATCTTGTCTGCAGATGACATCAAACTGGAATCAATATATACAAGGACAGGACTGCCACACAAAGGGACATAGAGATGGGCCAGCAGGAACCTTAGGAAATTCAACAAGGACAAATGCAAAGTCCTGACCCTGCAATGGACCAGCCTCCTGACAGGGCACAGACTGGGGACTGGTTGGCTGGTGAACTGCTCTGCAGGAAGGGCCCTGGAGGTGGAATGAGCAGCAAGCTGGACATGAAGCAGGTAGCAAAGGGGGCCAACTGCATCCTGAGTATATGAACAGGAGTAGCCAGCAGACTGAGCGAAGTGACTATTCCCTTCTGCTGAAATGCGTTCTTTCCTAACAAAAAGACCTTAAACTTCAAATTGAACTTCCACTGTGAATAAAGAAAACTGAATATTTTATTGTGTTAGGAGGATCACGGCCAGCAGAGTGAGGGGAGTTACTGTCCTCCTCCGGCTGCTGATAGTGAGGTCACAGCTGAAGTACAGCTGCAGAGATGTATGTGGAGAAGGTAGAAATCCTCCAGTGGAAGGCAACTAGAGTGGTCAGGAGTCTATGACATAAGTCTCTTTAAAGCAATATATAGAAGTAATTCCACCTCTTGAAGCTAGAGTTTGAATTTCTTGAATTCTATGAGTGGTTTATACTTGGCAATACATTTCTTTCCATTAACTGGATTTCATTCAGTAACGTACAATGTAGACACCAGTACGTGAAACAAGTGTGGAAGAAAATTAGACCTTGTATAAATTCTTTCTTTAATGCATCTGATATTTTTATAAGTACTGTTTTACATTTAGAGTCTCTGTTCTGACATAAATTTTACCTAGTCACATCTTGTGAATAAAAGACATGATTCACCACAGGGCTGGAAGAAGGAAAACAAATCCAAAGTATTTGGATTACATAGAATTAAAAGGCTGGTTCAGTGTAGACAGCAATAATTTAATAAGTTATGTCTAACATGGCCCAATATCAGCTGGGATGTGGACCATCCTTAAGTTTCACAGGAATCTAAATTTGAATCTTGCCTTTGGTTGGCCACTTGGAAAAGATCCCAATTGACTCTCAGCCCTGGAGACATAATTGAAAGCTGTGAATATGTACAATATTTCTCTCCTCCATTGCATTTTGTGACCACAATAACATCGTTTCTACTGAAGATTCCTCTGGGATTGCCCTTTGGATCAGAGCATTCTTCCAGATCAAATATCAGTCAGTGCACTAAAATTACAGAATTCACAAGTAATTGAAAGGAGTAGAATGGTCTGCTACCATAGTAGTGTTGCCGCAAGCTACCGTTTGCCTACTTGTTGCCTAATACTACAAATGGGACTGTTATTCAGCTGTGGGAGATCCTGCGGGAAGTATAGTCATTTACCCACACAGAAATTTGCAGGATCAAGCCATTAGCTTAACTATAGATGAATATCAAGAAACAGTAAGTCTTTGGATGAGGGCTTGTCCTTTTAAATTTATTGAAAATTTTATTGGTTTTTTTTTTTCAATGGGGTCATGTTTTTGCCTTGCAAATATAAGTCATTGCCATCCTCTTTATGCCACATGTTACACAGATGAAGAATGCAGTGAAATAAATTTGTTGTCACACATAACATGAAAATTGTCTTTGGAAATGTTATTCTCTGGTAAAACCAAGCAGTTTGCTTCACATAATAAAACAGACGAAAAAAGTTACATCTGCTATTTCTCTATTAGCTTATCTTGCATCTCATTTTCTTTTCCATGTCTAGATTTATTTCCATCTCCCTGATTCAGTCTTTCCATTTTCTGTGTGAAAGTGTTGCCTAAGATACACAGGATGCCTAGATTTACATAGAGAAACTATTTAAATCGCAACTGATGCCGAGAGTTGTATCTATCCTATATAGTTGTTCTGCTTTCTTTAATAGCTTCTGGAGTAAGGGCACATGCAGAGTGTACAGAAGTGATTTTTTTTTTTTTTCCTTGAAAAACAACTAGTTACATTTCAAAGAGGGAAGCAAAGTAACAGGGACCTTTTCTCAGTCTTCTGAAACAGGATGGTACTTTTTCATTGTTTTTTTTCTGAAACTTTAAATTCTATTGTGGTTTTACCTAGAAGGAGAAGCACTTTTTAAAAGACAATTTCATTCTGCAAACGCAAGTAAACTCAGAAGTTTTCGAAGAGTTCCTTTTTTTGCTTAAAAAAAGTCATGACTGACTCTCCTCCTCAACTGTTAAGGGAGTAATAAAAGTTGCCTCCCATTACCGAAGGCCTGGAATTTGTGTTTCCCTCTGATGTCAAATGATTTGTAAAGTCTTTGTGATGCCACAAGATCATTGCAGCTTCACACTTTACCAGTAGTGTTTTCTGGGAATTTTGATAGCTTCTAATAATTACAACCCTATTTTTGACCTGGAAAGAATACGGATTCTGGCAGAGAAATACTTAGAGGAGAATAAATCAGTGTTTAGTTTAAATTTGAGTATATTACACAGTTCCTATGGACCCCAGGAAAGCAAACAGATACTCTTTCTCCCCCACCCCAGTACTCCACCTATGTCAAGTATCCTGGGGCAGAGTTAAAGCTGGTCTTTGGTACCCCATCTCATGCCATTGGCACAACATCCAGGAAACAGGAACGTTCCTCAGCCCATGTTTTCTAGCCTTTCAGAAGTTTCAAAACATCATAATTCTGACTGGCCTTTACTCTACAATTTTCAGTCCTTCCTGAACTAGGACATATAAAGCCAATTTCTTACAGGAGGTTCTTTGTCAATGTCAGTTCCTAATTTTTGTTCATTCCACAGGCAAGCGTGCACTATCAGTTTTGGTGGCATTTCATGTGGTACTGTATGAACAGAACAAACATGGCCATCAATAGAGCTAAAAGGCCACCACAAATAGATGTGGGTTTTTTTGGTTTTTTTGGTTTGGTTTTTTTTGCATTACTTTAACAAGCTAGGAAGGATTGGAATGATTACTTTTTTTTTTTTTTTAAAGGAATAGTATTTAGAGCAAAGCCTCTCAGATCTGTTTTCAAAAGTAAGAACAAGTGAGCTACAAAGGAGGAAACCAAGGTGGAGAAAGACAGTTTGGGACAGAATATATTGAGATTTCATTCAGCTTTAGCATGTATGTGTTTTAAAGATGCTACGTAAGATTTTTGTAAAACATGAGCAATTAAAGACTTTGTTTTTGTCATTTCTACTTAATTCAACTGTTGAAAACTAATTCTGTAAATAATAAAGACTCTCCAGTGTTTTTCTGCAACTCATGAAACTTAATTTGTGCGATCTTTTCATGTTCATGAGCAGCCTTTAAATCATGCTCTCCTTGGAGCTATCATTAACACTCTTAACAGAGTGTTACGATAAATTGGGATGTACAGGTCCTGTGTAAAGTGTTGAAGGGGTGAGGAAAATATGTCTGAAAGACAGTGTGTGAAGACAGAGCAATATCTGACAAGCTGAAAATGGAGGAAACCTTAGGGGGATGTTCTTTCTAATGTGTTGGATCAATTAATCCAAACCCAGGAGTAAACAGAAGCTATCAAAGCATTTCTTTGGGGTGGAATCACTGGACAATCTAGTGGTTAGGAGGTGTGAATCCCATTGCCTGTAGGCTACCATCTCAAACCTATAACTCCAAAGATAGAAAAACACTTCTAAATTATTTCTCTGGCCTATGTAAAGTCTTATTTTTGTCACTTTCTCTCCTTGACTATAAATATTATGGTATGCAGAGCATCAAATCTGAACTAAATCTTCTGCAAAATTCAGGACCACAGCTATCTATTCACTTTTGTTCAGAAGCTGAAATGGGAAATGCTCAAGTAACCAGGAAAGATGTAGCTGTTATTGGAAGGGAAAAGAATGAAAATCACATATGAAAGGATTCAAATAGACTTTGAATGACTGTCTAAATGACTAATAGTTTATATACCATCTGCTGTTAATTTATGTTATTGCTTTGTACAGGGATAAGGGAAAATAAGCTTTTCCTTTACTGGTGCATTTTGCTTAATATGAATTACACTATGATAGAATTTATATTATCTCTTAAGTAGTTACATTTGGGATATTTTAGATCACTCTATCTGAGATGTTTTGCAAAGCCCTATTTCGTCCTTAAAGCCTTTGAGTGGCAATACTGTAAAGCAAGACGGAGAAGATTTCCCTGCCTTACAGAGTAGCAGGCTTGAGTATGGGCACAACCATGGTGTTCCCCATGATTCTGCTTTCTTTCCATATTGTTGGCTCCTAGTCTATCTGTAGAGCAACCTCAAGGTAAGCATATAATTTTTCAAGAGTATTAAAAAGAAAATTATGTGTTGGGCTGTGCTGCAGCACATTTGCTTTTCCCCACTGATCTGTCCAGGTGATGTGAGATCTTTGGACCTTGAGTAAGACACCAAGTACACTTGGGCTCTCCTGTTGTGGAGGCATGCAGAACTCTGTCTGTGTCATTCCTGTAGAACAGGTGAGAACATTTTTTTTCAGAACAGTCTTAAATTTGGATTTAATTTATAGTCATTCCCCACAGCATAAAGGTATTTATGAGGTTAGAGACGGTGCAAAAATTTACTCCTTATGAATAAGGCACTCAGAGGAAGGAAAGGAAAGGGTCATGTTAGGACTTCTGAGTCATGTTACAAAAAGCAAATCTTGCATGTTTTGACACCTTCCAAAAAGACGTGCTGTCTGAGTACCTTGAGCATAGCAGTTATTAAGGTTACCATAAAATGGAAACCAAGTCAGTAGATGGAAGGGAATAAAATGGAGAAAGTGTAAGTGTTAAAGTAGGCATACAGGACAGCATGTATTGAAGTGAGAGCAGATACAAGAAAAATGGTTGATTTGAATTGGCTAGCAGTTTTCCAGGAAGAATTTCTGAGGATTGAGGCCAGCCATGTATGTATCCTTCCAAACCCATGTCTTGTATTTGAGTTCTTCAGGGACGATTGGACATTGGGACTAGACTGAAAGGAGGAAGAATGAGGAATTCTTACCATCTACTTAAATTTCTGGATCAGGGTTTCCTAAGGTAAGATGGATCCCTGCTGTGAGTTATTAACTGAAAAGAGTGTGTAGCTTTTCACTGATGATGCAAGGAGTCTAAGGAAAAATCTGCTTCATACATTAGTCTCCTGGAAGTCTAGCACATATTGGCTAATGCCAAATAGCATATGGTGCTAGTTAAAGTTGCAAATATAATTCAGTGGGAAAGAGCTTGAGAGCACCTTTAGAGTTGTTGCAAGCCAGCTAACCTTATAATAAAATGTTGTGGTTTGCAATTAGTCATTCATCCAGCTTTTTATCATTCATGCAATGTTGTTTATAAAAATTTCAGAGACTAAATGTGTTGCAGAATGGTAAGAACTTAATGTATGAAGTGCTTCTGAAGCATCTCAGAAATACGTTTTTTTTTGTTCTCAACTCTGTTGATAGACTCTCAACTCAAAGTAATTGAGTAGATTAAAATATCTATACGACATGCTAGGGTCTAGATTTTTTAAAGGTCTAGATTATATTATGTTGAAACAGCATCTTGATCTGATAGAAAACCAGATATTCTAATAATTGTATCAACACCATAGCAGCTCTTTTTTAATTAAATCTTCACAATTAGACGGGCTTGTTATTGTATGTCATTAGTCTTCTTAATCCCACTTTACCTATTATCACCTCATTTTCAAGCACGCATCTGTCACAGGGAAGCTACTTTTCCACCTCACTTCATTGCTTACTGATTTACACCTAAAAGGCTTTAGGCAGTTATGTTAACAATTATGAATTGTCTTGTGAAAGTCTAAGAAATGGAAAAAAATGCACTGATGCATTGAGCTGAATATAAACATGAAGGATAGATTATGGAATTGAGTAAGGTTTTTCCTTTTGGGGTTTGCATTGCCGTTTGGCTTAATCCTTTCAGAAATGTCCCTTCCAGGAGACATCTCAGTACAAACTCTTCACTCGGTTTGCTTTCTGGACACCAGAGTGCAGTGAAATTGTTACATTCATTGGCTAGAATGGTAGCTGATCATCAGTGTTTTTCTCAGCTTTACATCTCTGAAAAATCAGTTAAGATATTTAAAAACAATATATAAAAAACATATGGTACTTTGATTTCAGGCACGTCAGATATTTTCCAACCCTTCGTTTGTCCCAGTGTCCAATAATCTGCTTGTGCATAGTTTCAAGATATGTTTGTGATGTGAAAACTGGACAGAGTTGTTCAGCCTGACCCTACATTCTTTAGGGAAAATTATAATGCCAGTTACAGAATCATAGAATCATAGAATTGTTTCGTTTGGAAAGGACCTTCAAAGATCATACAGTCAAACCCCTCTTCCATAGCCAGGGACGTATTTCACTACCTCAGGTTTCTCAAAACCCCATCCTTGAGCCTTCCTATGATGGAGCATCCACAGCCTCCCTGGGCAACCTGTTCCAGTGTCTCATCACCCTTATTATAGAAAACTTCTTCCTTATGTCCAACCTAAGTTTACCTTCTTTCAGTTCAAAACTTCTGCTCCTTGTCTTGTCACTAGAGACCCTGGTAAAAAGTCTGTCTCCGCCTTTCTTATAAGCCTCCTTCACATATTGAAAAGCTGCAATAAGGTCTCTTCAGAGCCTTTTCTTCTCTAGGCCCAATAAACACAAATCTCTAAACCTTTCTTCATAGGAGAGGTGCAATTGTGCAGTTGTGCTCGTATTTTGCTGACACTAATTGTCTTCAAAGAATGGAATACAATAGCAATCCAGAACCACCTAAGCAAAGTGGTAATAGCTGTTTTCCTATGTGAAAATCTGTAGATGTTATTTTCCCTTGTGCAGAAAGAGTTTCTTTTGGTTTCTCTGTCCTCTTGCATACCATCTGTGGACATAGTGAATTAGCAGCGGGATTTTTTCTTCTGATGGAAAGATTACAATAGCACAATTAAAGTAATAATTAAAGTGTTAATTTATGTAACTTTCAGGCAACATATGTTGTAGGCAGTAAATAAGCAAGATTGGCGTAGACTCTAGTAGGATACTGAGAAATGATTGTGCAAAAAAAAAAATAAAAATATTAAAGGCATTTTTCTCGTTGTATAGTAACTGTTCAGCGACTGCATATTCTAACTGAGTTCCAGTCCCAAATAGCAAGTAGTAAGTCATGGCTACCCTATTAATTTCAGTGCTATTAATGTAATTTAAGATATTCAGCCTCTTTATTTGTCAACCATGTGATAATTCATGCATCTTCTAAGATAGCTCATTTTGTATGTCACAGTAAATTGATTCCTGGCTGTAAAAGTACTTTGCTGGCAACTCCATAACTTCGAAGGGAATTGCCCTGCAGTCATTAGTCCTGTCCTATGCTCAAATCTTCACTGGGATCAGCAGTAGCATGGAGCCTAAGGGCTGAATACCAGAACTGCTGAAACTATCCTGACCTCTCTTTGTGGATAAGTTATTACTGTTGTGTCCTATTGCAGGGTCCAAGTTCATCCTCACTAACAATGCTAATTGAAGACAGCAGGTGACCTTGCACATAATAGGTGTTTCTCTAAATAAGCATGTAAAAAAATGGCCAGTAATTACCACCACACCCATACTCCTACTTTTTCTTTAGCAGCAAACTTCACCATTTTTTTTCTGGATATGAACACATTTTTTGTTGGTCGTGTGGGATTTACAACCTAAGGAAATATTCACTTGCTATACTCCTATACTGTTAGAGTGGTAGTGTTTCATCTGTCTTTTTAAGGATATGAGAGAGGTAGTATTTGTAAAGAGGGAAAGTGGGGATTTTCTTTAGACCAAAGGAAAAAATTGGGTAAACATGAAGAAGCACCCAAAAGCATGTCTGTTTCTTCCATTTGTTTCAGTTACCTAATAGAAGATATTAGCTGCTTAAAATTCTTGCTCCTCTGAGGCTCTGTACAAACACAGAGCAGCACAACAGCCACATAAGACAAGACAGAGCAGAGAATTGCAGATAAATTGGGAACCAAAGAAGCGGTGAGACAGTAGTGGTCAACATGATAGATGCAAGATGCAACAGAAGCTAACTGCTGCTAAGTTTTGAAGGGCATCAGAGCAGAAGGGAGGATGGTGCCTTAGGAGGAAGGCAGAAGGAAGATGGTATTTGGAGGTAGCTGAGGAAATCCTCTGAGGTATGAGTTTGCAAGTGGTACAGGGAGCTGACGCTACAGGACAAGTGGATATTAAAATCACCCTTCCAGGATAGAGTGAGAGGTGATGGAGACTGGGTGGATGGGAAATAAAGTGCCTTGATGGTAATTACAAGTAACATCTGTTTGATATGATTGAGAAAGAGGAAGCTAGTGGAAGAGTGTCACAGCCAAAGCAGCAGACAAGGAAAAGATTCCTCGCAGTAACACTCTAGTTAGATATGAGAACAGCGAAGTTATGTTTGCCAAGACTGAAGAAAAGTAACGGCAATAATTTCTGTATGGAATGATCGGAATCTGGAATTTGGGAACTTGAGTGAAGAGAAAGATCATGAAAGGACACTCTGAAAAAAAAATTAAAAAGGGTGGGAAGGGAAGGAGAGCTTGGAGCTATGGAATTGAAGAAACGCAGTGTTGCAGGAAGAGAAGCAAGAATGGCTGGCTTTGATAGAGTTGTGGGGCCAAGAATGATGAGGGTGTAGCCCTGATTTTGTGATTAAGAATATCTTGTTAGGAGTTAAGAAGTTAGAAAAAGGCTTAAACATGTTGCAGTTCTGTGTTGCTAGCTAGCTTATTTTCTGGCTTCTGGCTTTACTGAATAGAGGTTATCTGCAAAGAAGGTACCAGATTGTTCCAATTGACCATTTAATACTGTCTGGGTTTTTTTCCCCAGCCTTCGCCATTGATGGACATAGAGCTATGTGTTGGTCTCATCCCAGCCTATTTTCTGTTGTCCTGTTAATTAGCTGGACCTTGGCCTTCGCCTCAGTCATGTGAATAGCTACATCTGTGGGATGTAGAATTCATATGTAGGTGATCCCCAGGATGGGAAAGTTATAGTAGACACACAAAATTCTTGCCTCATACCAAGCGAATTCATTATCAGCTATCATCCATCTTTCAAGATCAAGCTGGGAGCGCAGATCTGAATAAGCTCTTTTAATGGCATTAAAAGAGAACAGAATTTTCCCAGAATTTAGCTTTCCAGAATACTTTAATGTGTGCATTCATACTTCTGATTCCAGCCTGTTATGATCTGGATTTTCTGATTTTTCAGTGTATAATACACAGTATGCTATAGTTCTTCAATGAGTGCCAACAACTGTGAGTATAAAATCTCTGTTTATATGTAGTATGACCCATGCAGATTTAGTGGAATTGTGGAAGTAATGGAAGTAATTCAAAGCCTAGTTCCACAATGAGCATTTAGCAAAAAAAAAACCAACAAACCCAGACTCATCCTTTCTCTGACTCTGTCGTGGATTAAGCCCTGCTGGCAAATTAGTACATCACAGCTGCTCACTCACTCTCCCCCAGTGGAATGGTGAGAGACTCAAAAGAGTAAAAGTGAGAAAACTTGTGGGTTGCGATAAAGACAGTTGAATAGGTGAAGCAAAAGCTGAGCACTCAAGCAAAGCAAACCATAAAATTAATTCACTACTTCCCATTGGCCAGCAGGTGTTCAGCCATCTCCAGGAAGGCAGGGCTCCATCACATTAAATGTTTACTTGGGAAGACAAATGCCGTAATTCTGAATGTCCTCTCCTTCCATCATCTTTCCCTAGCTTTATTTAATGAGGGATATGGTCATGTGGTCATAAGGTATGGAATATCCCTTTGGTCAGTTGGGATCAGCTGTCCTAGCTGTGTCCCCTGCCAACTTCTTGTGCACCTCCAGCCTATTTGCTGGTGCATTATTGTGAGAAGCAGAAAAGGCCTTGACTCTGTATAAGCACTACTCAGCAATAAGGAAAACTTCCCTGAATTATCAACACTGTTGACAGCATGAATTCAAACCATAGTCCATACTACTAGATACTATGAAGAAAAGTAACTCTATCCCAGCAAAAACCACCACAGACTCCAGAAGATTTACCTTTCCATATATTTTTTTTAAACATCCTCCATCTGAAAAGTTTTAAAATAAGAGCGATTAAACAAAACAGCATTATAGTCTCTATTAATAGTTAGAATCTTTTCTATGTACATTGAAAACACACACCAAATGCTTTAGAGCTGTGAGTTTTAACAGTTTTAAAGAACAGGGTCTTCCAAGAAATCTACACAACTTAAACGGACAAATTTCTGCAAGATCTATGTATGCTCTTAAAAAAAGTCCCCATAGATCACCATCTGGAAACTCATATCAATAGCCAACTCAGTAAACAAACACCATCTGTATATCAGCATTTCAGACTGGTAGTCTCTGACTAAAGAGAATAATTAGTGGTCCACCATATTTACACAACACCTGAGATTATTATATTTAGCCCACAAAATCATGGGAAAAAAAGAAAATAATAGCTTGGGTTTTTATTTTTGCGATGTTAATGCAGGCCTGTCCCTGTCTCATTTCATTAAATTGCACACTCTCATTTTTCCAAATTCAATCTCTTTGTTTATAAATGAAGAACATTCAAAAAACACTTTTTTTTTTTTTTTTGCCTTTCTTTAAGCAGTCACTTGGCAGGCTGAAAAGACATTTCATAACCCTAGCAACCCAACTGTGTGAAGTATAATGGGACAGACAACCAATAAACCCATGAGAACAATGCTTAAAATTTAAAAAGCTGGCAGAAAACATGCTACAGTGACCTAGGTAGGTGCTATGATAAGTACAAGGAAACCAGAGTAGAGTTATGAACCACAGTTTTTTGTTTTTTTTTTGTTTTTTTAAGTCATATTTTACTAAACACCTGAAATTGTTTAGAAAAAAAAACAAGAAAAAGAGACGCCATTTTTGGTCTCTGGCAAAGCTTCATCAGGTTTACCCCCTGCTCCAGCTTTATCATGGGTTTTAGATTTAGGTTAAGAACTGTGACTTCGGTCTTTAAGAACGTCCTTTTTTAATTACTAAAATTTACATTCAAGGGGATGTGACTACTGTGGTTCAATTAAAGGCTCTGTCATATCAGATTGAATCTGAAAATCATAGAATGGTTTAGGTTGAAATAGACCTTTAAAATGCTGATCATTCTTCAAAGGCAAGATTTAGGCCTGTCTTACATCTCTTTCTTGGATTTCTCCTTTCAATTATGAAAGATAGTACTAAAAACGCAATTTTGCTTCTTTTTCTATCCAATGTTGTAAGAAGGAATAGGAAAATCATTAACACATTAAATAAACCCCTTAAAATAAACAAAACAAAACTCATTGCAACTAAGAAAATTCTAGAGGGAAGAAATGAGAGAACTGCAGAGAAGCTGGAGAAACTCCATAATGTTTTAAAGCTCCACAAGGTCATAAAATCCCATAAAGTACAAGGAGAAGAGAAGAAAATATTTTTATTATTAGCTGCAGACATTGCATAATTTGCTCTTCATTTACCAGCAGTAGCGAAAAATACACTGGCATTCTAATAGTCTGATTGTCAAAGTGACCTTTTTTTAATGTCACATGTCACAGAACTTCATGTCACACTAAGACAACATGACAGGACAGAGCCAAGCTTTTCTAATGTTTCCCTTTCACCTTCTCAAAAGTGCATGCATCCTAAAGAAGAAGATGAAGGTATGGTATATTCATTGTTTGATGATCCCATGACCACTCTAAAGAGAAAGGTCACACAGCAAAACAGCTTCTGTATTATATTTAAAAAAAAAAAAAAAAAAAAGAAACACCATAAAATTGAAATAAACTGGCAAAACAGTTATGGTACCTTAGCATTGGGTGACAAGGACAAACTTGAAATGTCAGAGCTGGTTTGAACTGTCACTCATATTTTTTTATGCAGTTATCACTGTACATCTAATAAATGCAAACTAAATGAAAATACCCCATTCCAGCTCCAGTTTGCAGTTGGTGACCATGATAACGCAGGATAACATGGACTATGCAAGTAAGAGATTCATTTTCAGAGACACGCTGTTTCTGTCTAACTTTATCATAAAATGTGGAAATTACCTTTCATATGTCCCACTATTGGCACAGAATAGATTACAGATAAAGAGATCGTAAGAATTGCCATTAATAAGTTTTAGGTCTTTTTGTTTTATGGTATTTAAAACAGCAGGACTGAAACTATGACATGAAGATCCTTGATTTGGTGCTTAATTTTTCATGTTATTTACCTCAGTGCAAATGCACTGCAGAACAGAGTTAAAATGAATAAAGTTCTAATAGATTTTTCCTGTTATAACTGTTACAGGCAGATGGTAATTTTTATCCATGATTACAATGCCACATTATGACCACTTCTTTAATTAGTGTAAAAGTAGTTCATAATTCATACACAGATGCGTGGTGTATTTGTGGTGTCAAATGTCTGTTTATAGATAAGTACAGGAGAGATGGCGTACTTAATACAGTTTGCTACAGTTTTCTGAACTTAACCTGTACTATTAGATTGATTTCTCTAACCAAGAAGAAAACTTATCCCAGTCCATGTAAAAAAACCAAAGAAATACTTTTAAAGATTATTTTCCAAAGAAAACAAGAGCTATCTGATCATGTTGCTGGTGCCTATATCATTCTAGCTCTCTCTCCCAGGCCCAGCATCTTTTGAACCTGCTGGCCAATAGGGTCTCCTACATTTGTCAAATAGCAGTGACCCCAGGAATACTATATATTTCTACAAATTTTGAGGAAATACAAACAGGGGCAGAAGTGATACCCAGTGTTCCTGCCAAGAGGAATAATACTCTGTGGGTTCAACTCTAATTAAATTCCCAGGGATCTGGATGGGAGGTGATTGCTCTGAATACCTCAGTGATGGGAAGAGCTTTGGTCAATGCTGATGCTCTGTTATGCACCAGAGAAACCAGCACAAGTAAGAAAATTGATTTCATTAATTTTGCCTCTCATGTAACAAATTGTCAATGCTGGGACTGGGTATATTTTCCACTTCATGTACAACATGCTTTTCTTCTTTTCCTCCATTAAAGCTAGAATGGCTAGACTCTCAGATAATTTAGATTACCAGCTGGAGCTTCTTATTGAAAGTGCGGATCTTGATCTTTTCTTTGGAAGGATTCGAGTTCAAGTCCAGGTTCCTTTAAATGCCTTAAAGGATTATGTAGTTGTAGGAACCCTTCCTTCAGACAGGATGTTACGTTCTTTGAGGGCAGAGACAGAGCAGATTTTCATTCCCATGGACTTGAATAAAAGCAAGATGATGAGTCTCATCCCAACTGTGTAGCATACAGTGAGGCAGGGAAGACTGCTTATCACTTTTCAGAGTCATAGATCACTCAGAGTCAGTAGAGTAGGAATCCAGAGAGCAGGAAATACCTGGGTAGCAACTACTTAACTAGACTACCAGAGGAGCTAGATATGGTCTCTATCTCAATGGTCCCAACTGGTCCTATGGCAGGAATAAAACAACAAAAAATAATAAAGCTAGTATGCAATTTATCTAATTCTACTTATTTTGTGGTTTGTTTGTTTGTTTGTTTGGAAAACCCTATCATGATATATGTCTTAATTAAAGCTTGTGGAAGTCAGGCTCATACAATCTTGATGCTGGAGGAGAAAATTGGAGCCCAGTAATTGTTAATATGAAAAGAGTGTACAATTAGCAAAAAGCATGAAATTATTACATTTATTATTAAGTCAATACATTATTTGTATATAACATTGGTTTGTGGACAAAATACTATTGGGAAATTTATTTTATCATGATTTTTATCCAAAAAACCCTACTTCTTCTTATTTTTTTTTTTTTAGGACAGAGGAAGAAGGCATTTGTTTTTTAATCTGTCAAGTTATAATAACCGAATTATAAACACAGCGAGGAGTGAAAGCATACAAAAATTTCCAAAGATCTCTTGTAAATGTACAATCATACCAATTTCATAGAACTGTAGAATGATTTGGGTTGTAAGGGACTTTTAAAGATCATGTAGTCCAGCCCCCGACTTCTTTTCACTAGTTCTTTGATTGAAATTGTCATTCTCTGTTCCCTGTAACTGCTGTCGCTTCCCTTCCCACATAGCATTTTGGGATGCCTACAAATGATTAAACATTGCCAGAGCAGAAGCCTGGAAATGTTTTTAAATTGTAACAACTGGCTTCCAGCTGATTTGCAAGGAGGGGTGCCTTCCTACGTGTTTATCCTTATTCATCCGGTAATTATAGCAAACTGACTTATAGGAGCTTTAAAAAGACACCAAAAGAACCTTTTACATGCATAGCAAATAATTTCCAGGCTTTAAAGGAAGTAGTTTTAATGATCTTGACTGAATTTGAACTTTGATATGGTAGTTTACAATAAAAACCTCAAAATATAGTGATTTTTTGTAGCTTTGTGAGTTAAGTAGTTGGCCTTATTTGAACTAGGCTTGTCTAGATACAGTTCTTAAAACATGTTACTTTGTTTTTCTGCATTTTCCCTTTATTATCTGAATTTCTGTTTAAATTCTGAAATCAATGGTACACTTTGGGGGAAAAGAAAAGCAATGAAATTTTTAATAATTTGCACCAAATTGAAATTATTTGGCAATGGTTCAGCAAAAAGTCACAGAAGGCTAGATCTACTTTTAAAAATTTGATTTCAGGAATACATGTTTTGAATCCTGAAGGCAGATCTCAGTGGACTGATTGATCTCAGTCCATTGAATGTCACAGTCTGAGCTGCAGATGAGAAAAGACTGGTAGTAGTGAGTACCAGGAATATCTTCTTGATGCGATTTATTTTTTATTTCTTTTGCAGGCAAGAGTGAAGAGAAAAGCTAATATAATTTAGTAGTTAAGATTGTCCACAGGTATGTTCTCTCTGGTTTATTATGGAATTTCATGCCTGTCAGGACCATCAAGAAACAGCTCCAGGAAATTTTTATCACACCCTTTGCAGATGGCCATGATCTGAATATGGATATCTGTAGGATAGACTGTAGAAATACCATTTTAAAACGTACATTTATATTAGTGCATGTAATCCAGGAACATTCATATGTTCAAATAATGCCTCTCTCTGTTCATTTTCATCAGATCCTCAGAGTAGGTGCTAGATAAATCCTGCATTTCCCATCACCACAAAATTGGTGAAAATTTGCACTTGAAAGATGAGCAAACTAAGTACTAGATCAGACAACCTCGGCAGCCAGAAGCAGTAATGAAAAGGTATTTGTAACCTTCTGTGCAGAAGCCCAACAGGACTTTGAGTGTTAGATTTGCAACTTCAGGCTGCTTTTATAAGAACCAGTTGCAGATGCAGCTTGATTGGTGTCCTCATGCCTGTGCCCAGTGAGAAAGATACGACTTTACCTCATAATTCAGCTTTTTTTGTGCTTTTCTAAGACTCGGCAGCCTCAGGACTTAGATACTGTACTCTGCTTGAATTGGGCTTGGGATCTCAAATGGCTGCCGGAGGCTTAGCTTCCTCCGTGCTTGGTGATTTACCAGGTGGGGAAAATGCAATGCCAGTTGTTCCAGTTTTTGTGTCAGTCTGGACTGTACGGTTTCTCATGTGTCACAGCTAAATCATTCATTTCTTGGTGATTTGAGAGATTGCTGCTCTCTCTCAGTGATATCAGCTCAGTTGTGAATCACTGAAGTGTGCAAGGCTCTTGAATATAAAGAGGTGCAAACTGCTGATAGGATGTTATCAGTGACTACTTCTCAGCTTCCCTTGTTGTTTGAACGTTAGACTGGTATATCACCATTGCAGTTTCTAAAACAGATTTCCCTTGGCAAATTTCTGAGTTTGGACAAGGAGGAGCTAGAAAATGAAGGTGAGCTCAGATAGTATCTTACAGCATGTCTGGGATTCTTACTGTGCAGTTATAAAACTTGTGATAGAAATCAGAAGAAAAAAACAGAATGTGTTTGCATTATGAATTCTGTAAAATCACTTTTTGGCCAGTAATAACCTTACCATGTTCTGGGGAATCTCTGTAGATCTATTTTCCTTTAGCCACAAGTGTTAGGGTAATATTTTGACTATTACTGGACAAAATTCTTTTTCTCACAAAGAAAACTTCAGACATGGAAGTAGCCTTTTTGGCACTGCATAAGCAGAGTTTTATGAAATACATATGTACTATTCCATTTCTTTGTAATAAAAGCCTTTCCCAAATAACGGTGATGTGCAAAGAAGCAATGCACTGATTTCTGCAGTATTGTTTTGAGTAATGATATCCAGCAATTCCTTGGTGGCTGAGGCTTTGCTTCAGTCTTTTGTAAGGGAGTTTTAAGCTCCAAGTTTGAGAATGACAAAAAAGACTGCTAGACTCACAGGAAAAAAGAACTCAAAGCAGTCGCTCCTTTGTGTATTGGCGTAGCTTGGAGGGAGCTTTAGGCATGTCGGTAAAGCAAGTAGAATTGAATTATGCTGCTCTAAAAGATGAGGGACCTGAATCACAAGAACTGACTAGTGATAGAAGGAAGGGGCAGATGACCTCAGAGGGTCCTGAAACAAGACTTACTGCAGCGGGGGAGGAGGCAGGAGTGAGGGGGTTCAGTGCACTGCTGCGGCTTCCTGTACGTAATTTCCCTGCACACCCCAACCTGATGATTGGCAGCACCCAGCAGTTACTCTTTAGCATACATTATGAATGGCCACTGCTTTACATTATGTCTAAAGAGGACCCGAAATATATTAACATTATGAGCTTGGTCACAAAGACCCTAAAATGTAAATGTTTGAATGTCACAGTTCTAATTTTCTATGAGACAGACTCAAACTGTTGGAAACAAATCCTTGATTTGTTACTTCAGTATTTTAATTCTACAGGTGACATGAAAACAATTATCACTTACAAAAATATAACTTGCACTGTAAGGAATCAAGTACATTTTAGTATAAGATGTGGGAAAAATATAGTGATAAAATTACACTGTAAATTTTGAACATTATTGTGATCATCATTTTCCTTCAAAGGTATTTGAATCCTTGTTTTGGCATATTGCTACTTTACGGAGGAAAATCAAAGTAAAAATTACATGTATTTCTTCCAGATTCAGTTTTTATAAGTGTTTTGGCTAAGGGAAAGAGAGTTCAGAGTCAAAAAAAAAAAAGAAAAAGCTCATTTACTTCTTACTTTTGTACATGCATATATATAGGAATTTTTACTTAAACAGCTGAAAGGCTATACTTGTTTCATATGCACTTCCTCTTTCTCAAGCTCTTAGATTTGCAACAATCAGTGAGAGGCAGCATGATGTCATTATAATCACAGAACAATTTCCTTCGTACTGGAAAGAAACACATTGTTCCCCCTCAATAAAAGAAAATTGAAGCTTTCAATGTTGCAAATAAAATACATTTAAGTTGCTATTTATCCTTAATTACTGTAGGTCTCTGAGAAGCAAGCGAGAGATGCTGCATTTCAAAAGCAAATATCTTTCCTTAGTCTTGTTCTATTAAAACTGTGGTTTTAGTTCTGTTCCTACCCACCATCTGCACAAGGGTTATATTTGTTTGTGTGCATGTGTGTAGATTTTTTTATTGTGATCGAGGCAGCACCAACATAGCACCATGAGGCTGTTTCAGATAACGGTATTGACTGGTCCCTGAATGCTTGTGGGTCAGGTAATCTTCATACCTGAAGTACCTAAGTAACTTGGGGTGACACACAGCATCTCATCAGCATTCAGAGCCAGTGCTGAAGTAGGAAAGGGAAGGAGTATGGCGGGTAAATTACTTAGAAGTAAGATAAAAGGAGCACACTGAGACGAGAAAACAGTTGTTTCCTAATTGAGCTATGGAGAGAAATTAAATGGCCTGTGGCACGCTCCCTCTGATCCATCCTTCCTTCACGTGGAGGGATGATGCTGTACCTGATAAATTGCCAGCCCAGTGATAATAGCTAAGAACAGTCACAGATATCTTAGGTTGCAGATGGTTAGAAAAATACTACTATCCTTTGCAACATTTGCTAAGAAATTTACACATGTGCTATGAGCTACCTGTCTGAGAAGGCTAATTTCTTCCTCAAACCAGACAGTTTTTGTATGCTGGGTACAGTTGGTATAGAAGGTGTGAGCGGCTTCATCCCTCTGTTTCCTGGAGCACGTGAGTGTTATGAAGAAAACAGAGTTTAGTTGTTGACATGGTGATGTTGTTTTGACTGTAAATTACTTACCCTGAGGCTAGCTCTGTGTTTTCCTAATGGCTGTGTGAACTGGATGTCCAAGTGGGGGTGAGCCAGCTGAGACTGCAACACAATGAGTCTCCATGGTCTTTGATGTAGTCCTCACTAAAGCAAGGACCTTTTCCTCTGGTGTGGGTATGTGAGATGTTATCGCCGTTCCTTGGCAAAGCACAGCTCTAGTAGCTCCACTTTACAATATCATAACTCTGCTGTGTTGTATTCTTATGATGTGCTCTCCTTAGGTAGAAATTTATTGTCGGCCACTGAGAGGCTTTCTACTCTTTTTAAAATCAGTGGCTTGCTTCCTGTGTGAAGCAAGCTGCCTTGACTACATCTCTGAGGAAAAGTTAGATTTCTTTTCTAGGTGGTGCTCAAGGAGTTATCCAAGATTTTTAGGTGATGACTGATCTAGAACCTACCAATTTGATTTGCTGTTTTCTCTTGATCTGAAAGAGATTGGAGAACTGTGTGTAACCTCCTCATTACTAAATTAGTGCAATTATTCATTCTGTGTGAATCTGATCACTTGTTTTCTGGCTGTAAAGAGAGATCTCCAATCTGGGAATACATGTTTCTTTGCAGCTGAAATTAATTTCAGCTCCACAAACACGAAACCTAGTGTTACTTGAGTACGGCAGCTGCTTCCTTACTCCTTTGTTGTGGCTTTATTATGGTTTTTCTAGGCCGTAGTGAGTGTCTGAGCACCTATTGTTGTATGGAGCAGATGACGATTATGAACTTGCTGCTTGTGCAGCATAAGAAGGGAGGGTTTTAAACCTGAAAGACAGTGTCCATGAAAGTAAATTGGCTAAAAAGTTATTTCAAAGGAGGAAAAAATTCATATTGTCTGCAAAAATGACAAGTTGCTTGCAGTAAAGACCCAGCAATTCTGAGCTTCCTGTAAAATGCAAAGCCTGCAGGAAACACTGAACAAGGATTAGGACCTCAGTGGAAATAGCTTTCATTCTCTATTCTAACAGTGACCATACTAATTAAATCTATAATATGCTTTGTAAAAACCAAAAAGAATCATGCTGTGTCTTAGCCAGGACAGCAGAATGACTAGTTTTACATGAAGTGTGAAATTACGTTTAGTGTGTCTGAATTTTACCTCTGGGAAAATGTGCTGCAATTGCAAGCTAGTAGGGCACAGGTCATCTTGTGTGTATTCGTAACTACACAGGGCTGCTGTTCTGATGGTGGAATGCAATGTGCTCTTATTTTTGTACCTGCCGTGAGATGCTAAGTTTACCAAATGTACAAGGACCTGTCTTCAACTAAAATAAATAACTTAGCCTGTAAAAGATGTTAGGGTTGTATAGATGCTGGGATGCAGAATTTATTACAGCAGAATTCAGATTTATTTATTAAAAAAAAAAAGGTATTGAACACAAGAACATGTAATCTCTTGGACCGCATAAACAAAAGACATATGTGATATTATTTTCTTTAAATGGAGAAAACAAAATATGTCTTGGTGATGGCATAGCACTGATTTATTTTCACTGCATTGTATTCAAATTCTGCAAGATTCCTGTGGAATTTAAGGGTCGTTTTTTCTTTTCTTGTGGAACTCTTGTATAGTTAAACAAATGGTTTGCAAAGCAGTCTGTCAGATTTCCTTCAGTTCATCACAGCATCTTTAACATTTCTGTGTTACTTAAAATAATACAGTGCCTACAAGACAACAGTATAGAACTGGCTAATCAAATCGAGCTCATGTTTAATCCATTAGAACAGATAAGAATGCAAGACAGAAACAGTCAAGCCACAGAAACATAACATAACTGAATTTCTAATTTAAAAACACATGAAGTGCTTTGAATTTTATTTTAATGGGTCCTTGGAAAATCATTCTTTTGTAACTAGAAGCTAAAAACTACTCAAAATAGTTAAACTGTTTTATTTCTTTTCTCCTCCCCCTCTCTTTCTCTCTTGGGCTTAGAGCTACAGCCTTTTTTTCTTGAAACATGGCTAAAACATAGGAGCTCCACAATAGTCCCCACTTTACAAAAGCTACCTGATTTTAACTGTTTCCAGCATGGTGTCACTGCAATTGCAGCGTCACTCTTGTATTTTGAGGTTTTGGGGTATTTTTAGGTTTTACTGGGGAGTGAGAAGAGGGAATAAACATGCTTTCTGTTATTATTGTCTCTAAAGCAGCCTGCAGCCCAGGCTTCATTAGGAAGCAAAGAGGTTGAAAAGAGCTGGCTGCAGCAAGTTACTTGTTGCCTAGTGACACCATCAGACCTATAAACTCAGGCTTAACTCCTGTTCTCTTAACCCTCCAGAGTCCAGAATCTGCATTTTATTTCTGTCTGATTCTTTTTTTTAACCAATAAAGAACCTGCATTTTTAACAAAACCAGTACTGTACCACTAGATGCCAGTAAGCATCAGAGAGAGAAGGATGGACAGTTTGCAAGTGAAATTATTAACCAATTAGTTCTTTAATGCAGGACCGATATAATTGTTTATGTCCTCTTTCAGCACAACCAAACCTGGAAATGCTGTAGAAATGCAACATTTAAATGCAGGTATGAGGCTGTTTTAGCTAACAGTAGCCTGTCGATGAAAGATGAAGGGAGTATCCTCTCCTAGGATCTGGCTTGATTTCTGATAACTGATAGTACGTATTTCTTTCCTGGTCATATATGTGATAAATTGTCTTCCGTATTTTTGTTGTTTGGTTATAATGTGCCCATTGTTGATGAGGTTAAAATTCCTTTTTGTTTTGTAGAAGTTAGAAAACTTACTCAAACCCCACCTAATTAATGAGCGGGAAGTCCGTTTACTGACAATTACCAGGGGAAGTTATAAGGCAAAGGTGTTGTATGTATGCTTGATAGAGCCGTTATTTAAGGACTGCCACTGCTGCTAGTTAGACTGTAGAAGCTAGTAGTAAGACATCAGTATTTTTATAGGATGCGCTTTCATATCAGAATAACTTAAATAACTTCAGCTTTTTGGTATTTTTCCTCTTGACTTCGTTTCAGTTTTTCTACTAAGATGTATTTTGAAAGATTGCAGAACATTTAGAAGCATAGCAAAATGTTCATAGTTCAGCTGCTGTCTTTCCCCAGACAACTATCTTTGAAAGTGATTTTTAGCACTAACTGTTCAGCAGTTAGATTTGAAAATTTTTCAAATCTGAAATAAAAAAACAACACTGTTAGTGGAAATGAGGTCTTTCAATTAGTACTGGCAAAAGCAACGATATTTAGAAGATCTTCTGTTGGGAGAATACATGCTACATGAACATTACAAATTGCAAAATTAAGGGTAAAAGGTTGCCCTTTATCAATCTGTTTCTGTCTCCTGTAGAATGTCTGAGTTATTCTATTACTCTTTGCTTTAAAGCAGCTGGCAATGAGGAACTCACAGGGCACATGCCCTCAAGTACCCACAATGAGGATAGCCTCTGCCCCCCACTACCTTCCTTAAGCCTCCTCCTACAGGCTCCTTTGCCCTGAAGTGCTTTTTCCCCTCTCCCGAGGGACAAGAGGACTTTGCTCCCTACATGTCTCTCCACTAATTTCGATTCTCCACTGTTTCTTGCTCAGCACTTAGAAAGAAGATTTTTGAGCTTGCTAACATGATGGATGTGCATGAAACTAAAAACATTTTCAAAGTCTTCTGTGGGTCAGAAGAGCTTTCAAATGTTCATATGTAATGTATATAATCTACACTTGAATAGAAATAATTTGTAACTTGGTAGAAAGGACAGGGTTCCTTTTTGTAAATTTTTTTTTTAATTTTGTTTTACTTCATTTTCCTGAAAACCTCTCTTCTCTGTAGTATTACTTGGGAATAGGGAGTTTCAATGACTTTCTAAAGCAGAGAGAGGTGAATATCTGGTCCATACCTTACTGCTGGCAACTGCACAGCTGAGTGAGTTTGGTACTTGTACTATGTCAGCCTTAAAAAGCCTCTGATTCACCACACCAGCTCAGACTGAGAAGGTACGCAGTGGCATTGATTTGGTTGTATAGTTGCGATAGCAAGCACAAGCTGGACATAGGCAGCTTTCAAAAACTTAAACCTGATGGCAATAGGGAAAGCACATTTTTGAACCCACCTCAAACCTCATTGAGGATGTGAAAACCCAAATTTTTGGCCTAGACTCACTGAAAGCTTAAATATTTCTGAGACTAGTTGTAGAGTTACCTGACACAAGCTCTGAGCTTTCTGTAACCTAATGGATTTCGCAGATGCAGGTCAGATAGTAACTAATGGAAATTAAACATGAAAGAAGTGATAAACTGAAACTTCTGCTTCATGAATTTCATTTTCTGCTTTTGTAGCCTTTTCTTTTTTGGAACCAACTGGTTAGCAATTAAAATGTGATTAGCATATAATGGTAACTGTTAATGTGGAAGCACTGAAATTCTTTGTCTTGGTGATTGCTTTCTCATTAGCATCAAGAATTATTGTGTGTTTTAACTGCCAGCCAATGCTTAGGAGGAATGGAACACTGAAGTTTCCTTTGAAATCATGGAAATTGATGATTTCTGTGTCACAGAATTTGGACCTACAGAAGGAATAAAAATGCTTTTCAGTAACTAACAGAAAGTCATTAGGAGAAGTGAAGACGATTTCTAGGATTCTGATGGGACAATGCCATTCAACCCCATAAGGGACAATTTTGCAGTAAAATTAGATTTATTTTTTTTTTAAAAAAAAAACCTCCAGAAATCCCATGACTTCCAACCATCAGATAGCCTAGGTTGCTCGACATCCAGAAAGTCAACAGTACCATCCAAAGCACAGTGAATAGTTGGTAGAGCTTATATTTTCAAAAGACAGATAGAAGCATGACTGTTGTCATGCAAAACGATGTAGAATTTCATTTGGAGTATTTTCTTTATGGCTGGTCATGAACACAGATAAAAATTCAAATTGGAATAAGTGTAGAGTAGGACTTAGGGATGAAGAAAATTTCTTAGGAAACAATGCTAAAAGAATGTGGTTAGTTTAATAGGATGAATGTGTCAGGGGAGGGGGAAATACTATTGCCTTCTCTAAAGAAAGTAATGTAAAAATGTCAGGGAGAGTGAAAAGCTGTTTAAGCTAAAGGAAAGCATCGATATAAATTGATCTCAAACACATTTAGCCTGGAAACTGGAAGAAAGCTTCCAGGCATCAGTAGAAGCAAGGTTATGAAACAGCCTTTCAAGAGAAAGCAGTGTGGATGCGAAAGAGATCTATATGGTGCTTCCTTTGTTTATAAAAATATCTTTTAGGTTGTGTTTGCCTACTAATACAGAAGCCAGTGATGAATTACATAAGAAAGTCCCTTCAATTTCTACTTTCTTCTGAATAATCTTTAAAGAACAGTTCTGTGGACTGAATGAGAGTGTACTATAAGGTGACCAAAGATATTTCAGGTTAAATGAAAAATTTCTTTTTTAACTTCAAGAGACAAATTACTAGTTAAAGTAAAGAGTTGGAGACTTGATACATCCAGAATATGTCATTATTATTTAATATGTAAACTCTACAGCTATCACAAATTTAGGATGAGGCTTAAATGTTTCCATCTTAAGATGGATTTGTAAGTTAAAAAAAACCCAAGCTATTTATCAGGAAGCACCAATATTTAACTACAGTTTTCCAGTTAAGTGCTTTGCACTTTGACCTGATTATTTTACCTCTCTTCTCGGCTACATGAAACATTCATTTGATACAGGAAATAATTTTTATGTCCTAGAAAAACTACAATTCAAAGTTACTTCTCTCATCCTGTAATAAGGTATCTATAGGATACATATCTGAATCTACACTGGCTTGGTTTATGTGTGTGTTACGCTACATTTTCCACCCCCCCACCCCCCTTATCTAAATAAGTTATTACTAAGTCATCTTAGATTTTAAAATTAAATAGCATTTTGAATCACAAATTTCTGTTTAAAAACAGACCATGTTGACAGGTTCAGAACACCTTTTGTAAGCAGGGAAAAAGAAGCGAAGATTAATCTACATCAACTTTTTAAAGTTTGTTTCATGAATGACTTCATTCCAGTGAAATATCATGTTTATTGCGCGGTTGCTCACTGGCTTTGTCTGTATCAGTGAACAACTCACGTTCCTCAAATAGTTCTGCCTTTTTTATTGTCTGGACCATCTGCTGTGCTGTGAGCAGCTACTATTTTGAGCCTTTTCCCTTTAAGTACAAGTTTCAGATTAAATTAAGCCTTTGTAAAAGCTGAAATTATTGCCAAAGCATGTTCATAAGTGTTGATGTGCTTTTGTGGGTTTTTTTATTTAAGCCTTTTCAGAAATTTCAGGCAGTAATGATAGCATATCCCTTCTAATAATAGCAGCCTGAAGGACGGAATGATGTAATCATTCCTGAACTGTCTCTGAGGATGCATTTTAATAAGTTTGTTACAAATCATTTGTTTAAAAAAAAAAAAGTTAACTGAAAATAATAAAACATCTTCAAAAAGCATTGTGGTGAAAACCTATCGGGGAGTCCAGTTATTCATAGCATTATTACCATAACAAATACAAAGCAAAGAAATTAAGGTTGGGGCAGCAATTATCATGCACATCTGATGACACCCAGGCATTTGCAAACCCGCTTGCCTTCCCACACAGCTAGTAAATTGTTCGTTCATGAAGACTTTTGATGGCTGTAGTGAATGACACATGAAGTACACATGGAATCCAGCGCCAGCTCTCCAAATGACCTGCCACGAGTAATACTGCTAATATCACAGCTTGTAAGGAGTCTACATTGTTCAGTTTGTTGATCTATGGGGATGGGTGAGCTTATCTAGATACTGGAAGCGTTGTAGCCTGCTGAGCTTGGCGCTTGGCCGGGACTAATTTGCCATCCTTCTTTTGCTCAGTACTCTGTCCTACATATGGATGAGTTCAGGTACAGGGCTGAATACTGAGCAGTGCAGACACACTCATAGTAAGCAGAAAATCTTTTTCACCAGATGTAGAAAGCAGATAAAACAAACTGAGGAAAATAGTTTGCGTGCTTACCCTTGGAAATGTGTGATTGTGTAGCTATGCAGCACTTGGAAGAAATGCGCAGTGTAAATCACACTTATAGTTAATGTCCAACCCAGGGGTAAAATAATGTCAGCAGAATTTTCTTAATGAAAAGTGCTTTTATTTTTCTGCAGAAGTTTTGTTTTGCTACTGGTTCCCCTCAGATTTCTTGAGTACATATATATGTGTTGATTGTCTTCTATTTGATACATTAATCTAAAACTCAGTGAAAAATGCCTGTAAATAGAGCATATCCAGCAGCTCTTCTCTTACTTGGAAGCTTGAAGATTAAAACAGTGAATTACCTAAACAACGTCAGCTAATGCTTCTTTTAGCTGTCTATGAACACTGAAACGTAGTGTTAATCTATCCCTCACTACTTAAAAGCCTAATGCATTGTGTCTTGATTTATTTTCTCCATTTGCGAAATTGTCATTAAATGTTTTGCAAATAGAATACTTTGTCATTATGATTTCAATAACTTTGTGATGCACAAAAACATAACATAATTTTATCTATTTTCTTGATAAATAAAGAATAAACCCAAGTGGGCAAAATATACTAACGTGCTACTCAGTAAGTCTAATATACATCTAACTATGCTAAACTGCTTCAGCATTTGTCAGTAACACAGGGGAGATCAGTGCATTAAAACCACTAAGTGCCAGGGGTGTGGTGTTTTTGCTAGTATTTCAGCTCTGTTAGTGCTGTTGTCTTACTACTCACATCTAGTATCATTGGTGTTGGTTCTGTAATTCCACCTACACCTGTATGTAGCAACACGCACTTACTTTTTCCAGAAACCCACATCTTTTAACACTTTGCTTCATAACTTAAGCAGGCATGGTGCATGTCATTACTTGAGCTGTTGAAGAAAATCAATACTTCTGCTGTAAGTAGAACAGTTGGCTATATAAGATTTATGACTCTTAAATACTTGTATTTCTAGACCTACCTCTGTCTGAATGCTGAAACCTCTGAGAAAGCGATGCCTGCTAAGAGCACAGCTACAAACTCACTCCATTTTGGCTGATGCTATGGGGCCATAATTGCAGGGATTAACTAGTCATCTGATGCTTTTCATTTTGTGATTGTCACTAATTTTTTGATTTTGCATCTGTTCCAGCTACTGCAATTTCTTCAAATGCTTCAGCATTTAGTTTTAAAGTTATCCTGGCAGAAGCAGCACTTCTTCCAGATGATAGCTTCAAAATCATGCTAGAATTCATTGAAATTGTTAATGTTATATATGGTGTAAAATACTAGTAATTATTACTGGATTCTGGCAAGTTATGTTTTGTCCCATCTAAATACTTCATACTTTAGAAAGCAACTAAGGTCTTCAAAAACAAGTTATTGGATATTTTCTGTGCACAATTTTGACTGAGAGACAAACGGCATAGATACGGATTTTAGGGCTGTACAGCAGAAAGAGGGAGCTCTTCATATTCCGCATTTCCCATGTGACCTCTTAGTCTCCAGGTTTCCTTTCAGTTTGGCTGTTGTTTTTGAGAGATAATAAACAGATAATATCTAAGTAAATAGCAATGAGTGGCCCTTGACAGCTTTATTATGGCTATTATGTTATGGTACATCAAGTTTTTTAATGAAATAAAATATGGCAGATTGCCAAATTATGTGATGATAATTTCAGGAAGCTGTAAACAGGTTACTCAGTAATTCGTAATTGCTGCAGGTAATTTAACATCCAGGAAACTTCCACCCACTGACAGCAATTAAGATTGTGTTTTGGCTGTGTGTGTTGATTATGAGTATCTGATCAAGAGAATCTCTTTCATGTGGTATTTCACACTTAGTATTTTACTCTGCTGGCAGCAAATCTTGCTTTTTTATTTTACATCATCAAATATGTCAGTGGGAAATATAACAATATGTAATCTACCTATGAATAACCTCGCTTTGTGCAACTGGGGTTTTACTGTCAGAGAGAGCTGTGATTCTGCTTAAAATGAAAATATCCTATATGGGGCTGCCTGGTGGAAAGCAGTCATCTGGAAAGGACACCTTTCAGAGCTAGTTTGGCCAATTCAAAATCTTCAGCACTTCTAAATCGTGCATTAAAGTTGTGTGGAAGGAAGTGGCCAATCCAGTAAATGTGTAAGGATGTTCTCATAGTAATCAGAAAATGCAGGAACTTCTACCTGCTATGGGCCCTGTGTGGAAGCTGGCTGCAAGAGGGCTGGCAGCAAGGTTCCAGAGCCAGCATGATCTGGCAGGACCATGCCCAAGGATATGGCTTTGAGATCACAGGTAGCAGGGAAACTGAGGCAATTTTGAGGCTAGGAAATGGCGCCCCTGAGTTGACCATTGCGGTCTGGACCACCACCCCAAATCGAGCCCCAGGAATCCCTGCATCGATATTGATACGTGAACCTGCATGACCCAGGTTGGGGAAGAGGGTAATGAGGTTACCACAGTGGAGCATCCTCTGCCTCCCAGACTTGTGTAACTTGCTGGAGTTGAAGCCCACACCAGGAGAAACAGCGCTGCCTCGTTGCCACGGCAACGGCAGGGACCTGTCAACACCTCTCTCCCTAATAGTGACAAATGGTACTTATTACATCAGCACTAATTTCATCCGATCCCTTTCAGATGAAGATACTTAGTCCTTGCTGATCAAATTGTGTCGCTGTAATTACTGAGAACAGACCTTATTAAATGACAGTGCTCCTTACTCATTGCCTTGTCTCATGCTGAAGCTTATCACTTTCCCCGTTTCCATACTTTTGGTGGTACACTTGGCTACCCTTAGGGCATGCTCCCCATCCCAAAGAAGTGACATTTTGCTTAGGCCACAGACAGTGGAGGTGACGGATAGGAGGCTGCATCCGGTTCCTGTATTTTAATACATACGAAAAAATTCAGAGCACTTGAAGCAAAACTGTTAAATGCATGTGAAACTGTACACTCCTTGCTACAAAAAGCACTTGTCTACATGTTTGTGGAAAGTAGCTTAACTTTAGATTAGGCTAATTGCATTTATTAGGTAGCACACGCAGCAGTTTTCTCCTTCGCGCGCTACTTGACGTTTAAGGTTGAAAAGAAGACTTTATAAAAGTGCAGCAAAATAAGTACAGAAGATCATCTAGGGAGGACATAGTTAAACTGGAAACCCAGGGGTTGCAAGCTACTCTCTGCCATTGACCTGCAGGACAGCATCATGGGTATGGTTTTCCTCCACCAGCTTCTAACTGCACAGAGCTCTCCCTAGTCCGAAAAGGACTGGGAAGTCCTGTGCAGTGGAAATAGTGATTTGCAGGGCATCGAGAAGCTCCAGTCACAGATTGGGACCTCCTTGTCACACATAAATTTGAAAAGATGTGCTCTGCCCCTGTGGGGTTTTGAATTTAAATTGGCATTATGGTTTTCCTGCTCCATCCGATGGTGTTTGATGCAATTGTTTCTTTGAAGCTTGAAGGTTCACTTTTTGATTTTTCTGGAAGCTGGAATGGCAGATTTTAGTTTGATGCCCTTCTGCTTTAGAATAAACAAAGTGATGCAGAAAAGGGGCCTTTAGAAAAGGGTAGCCTTTTACTGTGGAGTAAACAAGGGGGAAAGGGAAATTAAATAGCATCCAAGTTAGCACTAAAATTCTGATACTATTTTGAAAAATGTGAGTCTGAACAAAGTATAACAAGTTACAAAACAAGTCATAGGGCAAAGAGAATTTTTGATAAGGATACCCTTCATTTTTGTCATTGTTTTTTAAAAGGAGAATTACTTCTCTTTTACAGATGTAATCTGACAATGTATGTGCAGCTATTAACAATATTTCACAACATTATCACCCTTGCTTTGTACAAAAAATTCAAGATTACTGTTAGTATTATTGCTTGGTCATCTCATTAATTGACCAAATCATGAGAGACTTCTATTTCTGTGCTTTTCAAGGCTATATAATTCTGAATATCTTCTTCAGGGATTATAATGTTCGTTTTTATGTTATATAAGAAATAAATAATAACAAATCCATTCACCTTATCAATGAAAAATAAACAGAGAAAGACATAAGGAGGATGAAGGTAAATTTTAAATCATGGCAACTAGTTTATGTCACAGCAAGTAAGAAGCAGGAGATGCTAAAAGATCTCTTTCCTAGGGATAAGTGCATCATTGCTAATTTCAACCATTATTAGAGACGTTTTAGCAAAGTTATAGTTTGGGACAATTGGAAAGTGTTTGTTTGGTCTCAGAATGATAAATTGACCATGTCTGTTTGCCATTTAAAGGTTAAAGGATTATGTTGCTGAGTTTTTTAAAGTTTAAATTGATGTTTGTTCATTTCACAGACTTAGAATAGAACATACTGTTTCACTTGGAAGGGACCTGCAATGATCATCTAGTCTAACTGCCTGATCAATTCAGATTAAAGCACATTGTTAAGGGCATTCCCTAAATGCTGCTTTAACACTGACAGGCTTGGGACACTGACCACCTCTCTAGGAACCCTGTTCTGGTGTTTGACTACTCTCTTGGTAAAGAAATGTTTCCTAATGTCCAGTCTAAGCTTCTGCTGGCACAGTTTTGAACTATTCCCACGTGTCCTATCACTGGATACCAGAGAGAAGAGATCAACACCTCCCTCTCCACTTACCCTCCTCTGGAAGCCGTAGAGAGCAATAAGGTCACCTCTCAGCCTCCTTTTCTCCAAACTAGCCAAGCCCAAAGGCCTTAGCTGCTCCTCACAGGACATTCCTTCCAGCCCTTTCAGCCGCTTTGTTGCCCTCCTCTGGATGCATTCAAGGACCTTCACATCCGTCTTAAAGTGTGGAGCTCAGCACTGTACACAATACTCTAGCTGAAGCCGCACTAATGCTGAATACAGCAGGATGTCCATCTCTTGACCAGTTGACTATGCTGTGCTTGACGCACCCCAGGATGTGATTTGCCCTCTTGGCTGTCATGGCACACTGCTGACTCACACTGAGCCTGCTGTCGAACAGCACCCCAAGATCTCTTTCTACTGGGCTGCTTTCCAGACACTCCTCTCCCATTTTATACTTGTCCCTGGTGTTGCTCCAAACTAGGTACAAACTCCAGCATTTTAACTTGTTAAATTCTATCCCATTAATCGTAGTGCAATGCTCCAATCCAGTGTAAAGCCTCTTGTCCCTCAAGAGAGTAAGTAGCACCTGCCAGTTTGACATCATCAGCAAATTTTCTAAAGGTACATCCAACTCCTTCGTCGGGATTGTTGATAAACATTGAACAGAACTCGCCCTAGAATTGAACCCTGAGGAACACTGCTGGTGACCAGTCACGAGCCAGATGTAGCCCCATTCACTACAGGCCTTTGAGCCCTGTCCTTCAGCCAGTTCTTTATGCAGCACACTGTGAACTCGCTCATCCCACAGTTGGACAACTTATTCGGAAGGATGCCATGAGGAATAGTATCAAAAGCCTTACTAAAATCCAGAAGAACTACATCCATTAGGTGAGTGATCTTGTCATAGAAGGATATTAAGTTAGTTAAACAGCACTTTCCCTTTGTAAACCCCTGTTGGTTATGCCCGATTGCATTACTCTTTGCTGTAAGACTGGTGTAAATGTGGTAAAGGAGAGAACCTGGTGTTTCAGATGTCTGGAAGATAGAAACAGCAGTGCTTTGTATTAGGTCAACACTTGCAGAATTTTTCCGCAGTTTTATTTTCATTCATGTTAAGGAAATTCTGTCATCAGTAGGTTTGAAATTGCTGAATACCATGCACAGATTCCATGCCTACCATGGATTTTTTTTTTTTTTTTAATCTTCATTTAATTACTGGAACATAACAGTGGTATTTTAAGGCAATGACATTTGGTCAGTCCTCTGGGAAAATGCAGCCACAAATCATCTCAACACAGGAGTAGGTCAAATGGTAATAATCAAGTCATATTCATAACTCATTGGAAATAGACTATTCTGAAATTGCTACCTGATATAGAACTAATGCCTCATTAATCAGAAATACATCAACCTAGGAACACTAGTTATGTCAGCTAGAATTATGAATGAGATGACAGAAAATGCCACATACAGTGTAACATTTAAGTAGGTGCGGTCTTGTGTAGCCTCTTACATGCTCAGAGGACTTGTTTTCGCCATGAAAATGTGGCATGAACCTAAAAGTATGCAAAAAAATGTGTTGTGGACAAAGCAAGCTATGCAGATTTACACACTCAGTATGAATAGCCTAATAAAGCAACCTTCTTTAGGGTATTTTACAACACGGTGAATGACTTAATTTCAAATGAGTGAATACCAAACTGCTCCCTGTGGTAGAACTCCCACAGGAGAAAAGAGGGAGCTTAGCTAAAGCAAAAAAGACCTCAGGATTATGTTATTTTTATATATATGTATATACTCACACACATACACACTAACATATATTTGCCTAAACTGGCATGCATATAGTCTAGAATTTTTTCAGTGCTTTGGGCAACATGCAATTGAGTTCTTGTATGCAAGCCAATAACCTACTGCGTTCACTTATGCTGAGTCTAATTTAAAATCCTTAAGCATTCAGCAAAACTTCATCTCCAGGCTCAGCAAAATTATGCAGCTACCAGTTCAAGGGAAGTGGAAGTCCAGATATGTTAGAATAAAAGTAATACTTACTTTTACATGCAATGGTCTAAGCAGAGAGACTGTGGGAATGCTAGTCCTGAAATCATTTAGCTGGTTGCTGTTTCAGACTCAACTTTGAAATACAACTCTGATGTCCCTTAAGTATGAAACATGTGACTTACATGTGCATACTATATGCATTTCCAGCAGAAAGTTGCGTTTTTGCCAGGGCCTTAGACAAATTTAAAAAAAATATTACCCCCCCACCCCATGAGCCCCTTGCTGTTCCAGTTTCCTTACATACATGTTGGTGACTAAAATGAAAGTAGAGCAAAGTTACCTTTATTCTGTAGTCACATTACCTATGCAAGATCTCTAATTTTTCCACCCGTGAAGTTTTCTAAACATCTAAATTTCATTGTGTACATGTCCAGAGTTAAATTCCATTCCAGAGTGAACAGTCTGGTTCCTGTATTTCTCCTGACTCTCTCAGGAACTTCAGCTGAAGTCTGAGCTCTTATACTTGGTTCAGACATTTGAACCCTGTACCAAACTATAACAACCAGAGCCAGTTTCAAACTGCCACATAGCTGTGGAGAAGTGCTAATCTTGTCTATAAGAAATCCTTACGGTTGCAGCGTTTTCCCTTAGAAGACCGAGTGCATACATGGCATGATGCTTTCCCATTGTTACATTTGGGCTGTTGTGAATTTTTTTCCCATTCACTTCACTTTTTAGTTAGCTCTGGGCTAACGGTGGTGTTTTCAAGTCCTGCTATAGGCCTTTTTCATGGATTTAGGTTTTATGCATCTCACACATCTCACATTCTTTTGGCTTTTCCCTTTAATGACAAAGTTGGGCTTTCTTTGACAAAGAAAGACTTTCCTTAAGATGGGAAAGGTTTTGAAAGGCAAATGACTGATGAGATTTATGTAGAAATGAAATGCTTCAGTAGTGTTTTCATACAGACATCTCACCTGCATTGCACAAAGACCTTCTGACAGATGTGCACAGCCACACACAATGTAGCTCTTCCAGTCTGTGGCTCACACAGGGACTAGTGTATTGCAGTTTATTGCTGAAATTCAGCTGTCTCTATTGTGTTGTCTTTTGAAAGCACTCTCAAGTTGTGTCTAAACTGTGGGATGACAAGAGTGTGTCTGTGCACCTGAACCCAGGTGTCCTGATGGCACTGACTCCAAATCAAGGTGATACTCAAGTGACTGTGATTGTCACCTTCCACTTGCCTTGAGTGGTCTTTCCTTGGAAAAGAAGCTTAATAAGGACTTTGAAGTGTAAAATAGCATGTGCCTACTGCATATTCTCAGCATAGTTTGAAATGTCCTATGATATCAACCCTTCTATGTAAGAGAATATTTTGTTCTAATAAGTTCAGAACTATACTTGTAGTTTGAAGCCTCACTGTGGAAGAAAATATCAGCTGACACGTAACAAAATGGTAGAAAAGATGTAAAGTTTAGAACTACTGTAAGCTAAATACTGTGGCTTTTGGTTTTAAAACCACGGGAAAATCATTCCAGCTGTTAAACATTGAAATAGCAAATTCTTCCATTTCCCAAAAAATTCCTATATGGAAATACAACATTGCTACAGACATGTAGTATTAAAAGTGTAAATACTAGCTTGATCCTGTTGCAAAGTGTAATTAATTAATTTATTTTTAGTCTCAATAGCAAAAGTGGTTGTGTAGTCATGTAATGTTAATGCTTCAGCCTTCCTACCAGTGCGATGGCTTCAGAAATATTTGTAGCAAAAATTAAGACTTCTCTAATGAAAATATTAAACTTCTGAAATTCTCACAGTATCATAATCCTTACATTTTCCTGCAGTGCTAAAATTGGATTTTTTTCTGAGATCTGGCTGCAAGTTAGTTTACTGGGGATACGTTTTTGGTAGAAGGAGGTAAAAGCAAGTCATTTCTTCAATGCTGCTTTTCAGGATGAAGTCTTTGAAACAGTTGTTCTACTTGTCAGTCCTTTAATAACATGAAAATAAGTGATTTGGGGGTACTAGCTCTAAAAAGTGTGGTCTTCGTGTGTTTTAATTCTTGTAGCAATGATTAGTTTATTTATAAACCTATATCATATTGGTACCTAATAATTGAAAAAATTATGGAGGACTGTAAAAATTCAGAAGACGTGCTGGTTTTCCTCTTCTCTTTCTCTTTGGTAGCATATATGAATTTAATATGTGCTTCATGCACATTCTCTTCATCAGCAGAGTTTCCAAGGAAAAAATGTTATGTTTGGCAAATATGTATTTATATACAGATACATAGCTTAGTATACGTGGTAGAAAAAAGGAAGCGCTGCGGGTAGAGTAAAAAAAATTGAAAACCACATCAGAAAACTTCTGCATATGCTGTCTTTTATCTGAGTGGACAAGATAACTGATATCTTTTAATGGGGTTTGTGCCCTTTATATGTATCGCAATATATGATGAATTTTATGTCATTTAATATGTATCTGAATACTGATGGAAAGTGAAAACATTAAAAGTAGTAGTTTATGCCAGAGTCGTAATTAAATATGTGCTATTGCTGGGGAAGTAGAATTATTAATATTGAACTACTTTTGACTCTATTTCACAAAAGAAATTACTGACTAATTATTTCCTAAAAGGCCTCAGCTCTGTCATTTTTTGCTGTCTAGCCCTCAGGATAATCTTGGGAGCATAGGTTTCTTTTGTTCCAAACTCTGCATTGCCTGTTTTGTGCTCCATGTCATGGTCCAGCTTTGGTACGTGCTCACAGAAAGGGAAGTGTTTTGTAAATAGCTGTGTTCTAAAATACTAAATTTTGAGATTCCATATCCATACAGCCTTATGCTGATGCCTAATTCAGGTGTTGTAATGACTAGCATGTAAATTAGGTACTGACACTAAGCACCTGAAGAAAATCACCAATAAGTAGCTGGTAAAACAGAAAAGGAATTTTGTTCTGGTCAAAACATGCAAAAGCCTCAGTAACAGGGAAAAAAGTGTCTTAACTTTTAGCTTCATGTTTGAGTGAGATTATTTCCAACTGTGTTGTTAAAAGCTGAGAGTGCATCTCACAGACACCTTTGACCATGCTGGGGGCAGGTTCTGCTGATAGCCCAGAGCTGGAGCTCAGTCAGCCCAAGGGAAGCCATGCCTGGAAGTGGAGGCAAATAGATTGCTTTATAAATGACCCACTTTGCCTGCAGGTACATGGGATGTGGTCTGTGGCAAAGTGTAAACTTATGAGTAAGGAGGAGAGGAATAAAAGAAGAACTTTAAATTGAAAGACAAATATAGGAGATAGATACACACTGATCAATGACTTTACTATGACTTAAAGATATGAATTAGTTCTTGCTTAAAATAATTTTGAATACTTAACATAAATCTTCAAGTAAATCTTAAAAACTTAACATAGAATTACTGAAGCATACAGCTTGGAAAAAAGATCCTTAAAAATTATACATTTAAGAATAATTATGCCACAATATTAATCTCTAGATGAGTTTTCAGCACTCTAAAGCTCAAATAAAGTTGTCTAGTTTAATTCTACATAATTTTAAAACCTGGTGGAAATCTTTTTTTTAAAAAGAAAGGAAAAGAAAAATCTTTTTATCTTTAAAGGGGAAAAATTAATAATTTCAAGTAACGCAGCAGTTCTAGGGCTGTGGGATCTTGCTAATGCATTGTAAGCAGGGAAAAAAAAGTGAAATTGGATAAATAAATGATTTGTTATAAATTATTTGCAGGGAATGGTGCATCTCCTTGTTACCTGTCTGTCTTGCTGTTCTGCATTTATAATGATTTTTACTGCTGTTGTTGCTATACGGTCTCTTCATTTTATGCGGATTTGTTCTGATTTCTCAATCAGGTGAAGATAAATAATCTTGGCATATCACGTACCAATTGCAGAATGAAAAACCACATGAAAGGCATTGCTCACACAAATAAATGAAAAGTTGGTCATTCATTTAATTGTACAATAGGAGGGGATGGTTGAGAGCTGAATTTCTGTAAGAATATTCATGAAATGTTGTGTTTTCTATGTTTTTAGTCAAGAGGAAACTAAGCAGGTGGGGGTTGTTCAGCTTTGTCCAACTCCCCTCTTCATGAATGTGTGTGTCAATGCATGCTGGAGAGTCATCTAGTGGCATTTGCAAGCCTGAGTAGCCAAGGCAGGCACCTAATTCCATACCTCCATGACTTTAGAAGTGGAATTGAAAGAGTTTCCATGGTAATTGTAATATTCCACTCTTCAAAGTCTTGTATTTGTATGTCAGCAACTTGATAGCACACAGGTCAAGGTTTCCCAAGGGTCATCTTTTTGAGTCTGGACCATGAGTACAGCAGAATTGCTCACTGGTCATGTTTGGTACAGGATGACGAAGAAATAC
The DNA here is from genome assembly GCA_013396935.1 of Baryphthengus martii. Taxonomy (NCBI): domain Eukaryota; kingdom Metazoa; phylum Chordata; class Aves; order Coraciiformes; family Momotidae; genus Baryphthengus; species Baryphthengus martii. The sequence continues at coordinate 57,586 of VWZK01011228.1, forward strand.
AAGCTCGAACAAGCTGATAAATGTGTGTGTGTGTCTGAAATACCTATGAATTGTTTTATTAAATGAAATATGCTTTTTGAAAAATATAGTGTTCCTATGTGTCCCAAAGTTGTGCTGATAATGGCCGTCTTGATTCCAAAGAACTGTGAGAGGAGGGAGCAAAGATGTATTTCATTACTACTCTTGAAGAGGAAGGACCATATAAAGATAGCTGTCCTCTATTATTATTTTTTTTCTAGCAGACTCAAATTGGCTTGTTCTGAGAAATCTCCACATGTAGAGATTGCAGCATAGAATAGCCCAGGTTGGAAGGGATCTCAAAGGATCGTCTGGTCCAACTCTTTTTCTGGGAAAGAAAGTCTAGTTGAGATTATCTAGCACGCTGTCCAATCACATGTTGGACACCTCTAGTGACAGAGACCTCTACCATGTCCCTGATGAGACTGTTTCAGCGAGTAACTAGCTTGATAACTAAACAAAACAGAAAATATATATTCTGTTTTGTGTCCAATCCTGACTACCCCTGCTCAATTCTTGCTGATATTCCTGTGTGAGCTGTTAACATTTGTAATTTTATGTGTTCTGGAAGTGAACATTGGTCTGGAAGGAGAGTCAATGTCTAGATTAATGTATAATTCTTTGTAGAAAATCATACATGTGCTGAGTTTGGTTTCCTAGAATCAATGTGTGGCAAATAGAAGGAGTTTACAGCTTCACTATAAAATATTTCGTATCACCCTGGATTAATGTTGTTTGGGAGTCATCTCATCCACTCCTGGTTGGCCAGAAGTGCAAAAATAGTCACAATGTACTCTGTAAAAGAAGGACATTTGGTAGAAACTGGTAGCAAAGTTTGATTCCAGTCTAATTGTAATTTTCCAAGCAACTCCCAGTAAATCTCTTTTGCACATGCTAGCAGAATTAGTACATTTGAAATAAATAATGGATAGATGAACTGAGTGTAGAGATGCACTTGTGAGCATATCTTTGAAAAAAAAAGTTTCCTTAAACATGAATGATTTCTGAAAATTTAACAAAATCTGACTTAGCACCGTAAGTGCTATTCAGAAGTGTAATGAATCACCACATAAACATGGAAGCACTGGTATGCTAGATTTACATGCACTTGGGAAACAAAACAAAAAAAAAACAACAAAAAGATAAAGCTTTTCGATCAGACTAAGGGCTTGGAAGCAGCTTCAGGAAGAGTACCGGTAATCACATTTGATGGTCTCAATTGATGGCTGATGGCTTGTAAAGGGCAATGCACTGGAGTGATTTCAGGGAGCTTTTAATAATGCTTAGCAAATGATCAGGCTGCACAGTCAATTGCTTTGTAGATGCCAATATTCTTTTCCCTCTTCTGGTAAGCTCACATCGTAGAAAAAAAATAATCAAATGAAGGCAGGGAATTGTATGCTTCATCAAGATAATCACAGTATCCAGAAAAAAACAAACAAAACCTCAGATTTAAGGAATAAGCTTCATCTAGGCAAGGAATAATTGTAGTTTGCACTTGAGATTTCATGTTATTTATGGACTCTTCTAGGATCCATTTTCTGTTTATTGTTACATTGTGGTAAATCTTAAAACCTACAAAATCCTAATTCACAACTAATATTAAAGTGAGACACAATCTGAGGTTACTGACTCACCTGTGAACCGTTGAGCCCATTCTCTTTCTTTAAAAATCAGCACGAGATGACCTAGCTCTGTGAGTTATTATTGTCCCCAACTTATTTAAATGATGGAGTGCTGGAGCATTACATGTTAATTTTGACTAGCACTTCATAGCATTTAAATTTTTCTATGGTCAACCATTTTGTATAGTTTACAGCTTTGTTGTGATGATTTTGAGAGTGGGAGAGCGTCTTCTACAGAGGAAAGGCCCCCAGAAAAGGCCTTTTTCTCAAAAGTTAACTAGGGAGAGTCTACTGTAGATTTCATTTTTCAAGGAATTGATTGTAAATATTTTTTGTGCAAAACAAAATGCCAACACACATGTTGTCTAAGAATCCATTAGGAAACTTCAGAATCACCTATGCCAACACTTCATGTTACTGCTTTCACTATCTGTTTTTACATATGCTCTGTGTCTCTGGAGCTCTACGAATACTTGAAGAACAAGTGTTTGTTTTGTTGTATTTATATTTTCCTAAGGTTCGAATTTACATGTTGATGATGAGATGCATTGACTTCTGCTTCAGCTCATATTCATCTACATTTCCAGCAGATGCAATGACATTAGTTGTTACTGATTAAAAGGTGTTAATAGAAGGGTTGTAAATAGACTTGAAATATGTTTTAACTTTCTCTGAAGGCAAAGATGATTTTTAAAAAATAATGCTGATTTTGTTTTCCTTTAATTTTATTTCTTAATAGCTTGAAGCATAGGATCGTATGGTCATGAGCCAAGCTATTGTGGCCATTGCCTTCAGTCAGTGGTTTAGGTACTGTTTTCTGGCAAGATGTTTTATGCAGAGATAACTTAAATGAAAATCAGAGAAGGAAGAACTCTTAGAGTTTACTTGCTGACCAAACTTATACAAATAACGATTCATCAGATTATTCCCTGTTACCCTGAAGACAGATCTTCAGCTAGTTTAAGTTGTTCATACACCATCACACCCCTAAGACCTACACTACATTACATTATGTTATTACTGCCTCCTGGGAATCTAGCTGCTTCCCTTCTTGCCCAGAAATTCCGTTCTACTCCTTGATACAAAATAAATAGTAAATTCTTGTCTTTCACTTTCCTCTTTTCTTCATTGTCCCTTACAGCAGTAAACCCACAACATCAGTGTATTTTCATTTTACATGACCCAGATCACAGAATGACAGAATATTAGGGGCTGGAAGGGACCTCAAAATATCATTGAGTCCAACTCCCCTGCCAGAGCAGGACCCTAGAGTAGATCACGCAGGAACGCATCCAGGCGGGTTTTGAACATCTCCAGAGAAGGAGACTCCACAACCTCTCTGGGCAGCCTGTTGCAGTGCTCTGTCACCCTCACTGTGAAAAAGTGTTTCCTTACTTTTAAACGGAACCTCCTATGCTCCAGTTTGCACCCATTGCCCCTTGTTCCTGTCATTGGGTGCCACCGAGAAGAGCTTGTCTCCGTCCTCCTGACACTTGCCCTTTACATATTTATAAACATTAATGAGGTCACCCCTCAGTCTCCTCTTCTCCAGGCTAAAGAGACCCAGCTCCCTCAACCTCTCCTCATAAAGGAGATGCTCCACTCCCTTAATAAGCTTAGTGGCTCTGCACTGGACTCTCTCCAGTAGTTCCCTATCCTTCTTCAACTGGGGTGCCCAGAACTGGACACAGTACTCCAGGTGGGGCCTCACCAGCACAGAGTAGAGGGGGAGGAGAACCTCCCTCGACCTGCTGGCCACACTCCTTCTAATGCATCCCACGATGCCATTGGCCTTCCTGGCTGCGAGGGCGCATTGTTGGCTCACGGTCATCCTCTTGTCCACCAGGACTCCAGGTCTTTTTCCTCATAGCTGCTCTCCAACAGATCAGCCCCCAACCTGTATGGATACATGGGGTTGTTCTTCCCCAAGTCTTCCCCAGATCTTCCAAGCTGGGAAATCTGCATTAGCTTATTGGTGACTTTGTTGATGTTGTTAGTGGTAGATATAAAAATAGTAATATTACGTTCCAAATCTCTATTTTTTTGATCAGTTTGAAGGGAAAGTTGGTATATTTGTCTATTGATTACTTTTCTTAATGGACAGTCCTGCATCTTAATTTCCTTCCCATGTGTGTAACTTGTGATTAGTATGCTTTGTTGCAACTGTTCCTTAAAGGTGTCCAGAAACCAAGACAAACGTGCCAAGAACCGTGAGCCTAATACGTGTTCACTGGAAGTATTCTGGTGGCTATTTTTTTCATTGACACTGTGACAAAAATAGCCACCATATCCAAGGTGTAAATTGGAAAAGAAAATAAAGGGTTTCACTGTGTAGAAGATCCTTTGGTATCTTGACAAACCCTGCGGTTTTGCAAAGCGTGACGTAGTACATGGAGATATTCATTATAATTCTTCTTGTGCGTACACCTCACAATATAATCTTCATATGAAGATCTTACAATTATTTGCAAAAAGTACTAGACGGCTTAATTTTCCATTTTCTAGGTGCATCACTGTTAACTTACTGCAAATAAAGCCAAGAACTATGTCAAATTAGACATTCAGATTTTCTGTTAGAAAGTAGAGGTCCTCAACCAAGTTCCAAAAGGTTTTTGTACTTGTAATTCCTTGCACAGAACTGCAAAGAAAAAAAAATCAAAAGAAAATTGATCTTTTAGTTTATTCCCAGTTGTGAAATCTTTCACAGTCAGAAACTCAATTCAAATCAGGACATAAAAGCAAAAACTAACTGTGACTTCCATTAGAATTTAGGAAAAAATGGGTCATTAAGTTCAGCTTCATGAACTTAAATACATAATACTGAACAGTTCACAGAACATCTATTATTAATTTCCCTCAAAAACACAAACAAAAAAGCACTTCCTAAGATGGTCTAAACACTTCTGGTATGCAGAATCTAAAATTAAAAAAAAACAAACCCAACAACCCCAAAACAAACAAAAAAAACCCCCAAAACCAAACCAAAACATACCCAAACAAAACAAGCCAAAACAGTGTCACACAATGAAGAGGAGAGTTTTAAAAGTTATATCCTACAACCCTCCAGTTGCAGGGTAGCTCTCATAAAAACCACTTCCGAGTGATACATAGAAGTATAAAAAGCCCAGAGGACCTTGCCAGCCTAGTTGATATAATAGTTCTTTTTTGTTCCCAAATGAGGAGACTGTCTTTAATCCTGAGCATCCAAACAAGGGGTGCTAACTAAGCACTTTAGGTTTTTCTAAGCCTTTCCCCTGAGACTGTTGGATTTTTTCCCCGTCAGCTTGCTGTAATGGGAAGCCACCTGCTCTGTACTCAGAAGACAATAGATACATCAAAGAAGAGACTGGGGGAAGAAATCTTCCTGAACCCTTCCATTAGCGATCAGAAAATCTGAATCACAGGATCAACAACATATGATACAATGGATGCTGAGATACATTAACAAATACCAGTTTTTTGTTTTAATTTAATACCCAAAGCTTTACTTCAGAAGCTTTCTAAACTCCCAGATTATGTTGCATTTCCATCCTTGTCTCAGACTCCATCTTGAAACAAGTAGATTTCCCTACCTCTCTGTTTGGGAAGCTCTCCATCTTCTCCCAATCTTTGCCTAATCTTCTCCAAATGTCTAGACTAAGTTTTATTAATGGATAATTCAAAGCCATTAAATCTCATTCTAGTAATGCTCTTTAAGTTGAATAATTCTTCCTTCTCTTTCCCTGGCAAATACACCCGAACATATTTACTTTGTTATTTATGTCATGCTATTATTGACACATTTATTAATGCCTTTATTTTGGTAGCAAAAGTAAATTAACATTTTAAAGACCCACCTAAAGAATAGATTCTCTTTTTCCCTAAGCACTTACATAGCTGACTTTTTATTCTTATTTGAAATGTCCTTTGTGAACAAAATCAACATGGATTACAGAGGATATCCTAAATGAGCTCTTGCCTGCATCTTATTCAATGATGCTATGGTTTCCCTATGTCTAACAAAACTCCTTACCTGTTTAATTTTAGATTCTTTCATGACTATGTCTCACTGGTATCTCACAGTTGTCCTATCATCCATCATTATATCCAGATTCCTCTCTTGCTTCATCCCTTCAAATTGATGGACATCTATCTCATTTTAAAAAAATGGTAACTATATAGTTAGTTACCTGCTTCTCTTTCAGTCTTCTCTTTGTTTTCCTGAATAATGGTCTTGTCCACCTCAAACTGCTGCTCTTAAAACCAAAGGGAAGGAACACAGACAAGGTGGAGGAGGTTGGGTTCATGTAGTGTATTCTGTCAGCCTTTGAAAATATATTTGAGAAGGATAGTAGCACATTGGTGCCTCACCTTTGGGATTAGGACATTTCTGTAAAGTGGATACTGTGGGCACAAGATTGCAGTGTGCATACCTGTCATTTTTGAAGAGAACTAATCTTGTTCCCAACTTCCCTATATTTAACTGAAATTACTTCAAGCCCAAAGAGCGCAATTGAATACTCACATGCTCAATTCTGAATTTCTAATTTTAATCTCTGGGAGCACAGAAAAATTCTGGGCTGGAAACGGTATTCCAAAATGCTTTCATTTCCAGGTTTATTACGCAATAACAAGGACCAAAAATAAATTAGTAATTTACTAGTTTTAAAATAAGGTTTTCCCACATCCAGGGCCAATGGTAGGAATTAATATTCACACCAGACATCAACGATGTATTTTGAGAAAAGAAATTAAGCACCAAGTATTTTTAATCATGTTTTTGCACACATTCTTAAAGAGACATCTGTGATCAATTCTCCACAAAAATGGGAATTGGACCAATGTGAAAAAATGAGCAAAATATGGCTTTTATGTTAAGATGAAAATTACTTTTAAGTTGAAAAAGAGAAGAAAATTTATGCTTCTATAATTCTGAAAGAATGAAAGAAACCTCTACTAATTTTCTAATGTAGAATAAGTCCTAATCTAGACTGATACCAGGAATTATAAGGAAGACTGTGAAGAAGATCTAGATGTAAAATTAGCATACATTTCTCACCCCTACTCGTCCAAATTAAAGAAGAAATTTGATTGATGATTGGTTCACATTATGCTTGGATCAGGCTGTCAGCAACTGTTGAGACCAGTTCTTGTTCTCTGTGAGCAAGTTTACCAGTTCGTACGTTTTGGATATTTGTTTTGTTCATTTCTTGAAAGGTGCTACCTCTTTTTTTTAGCATGTTTGTTTTTATATTCTTGTGTGCATGTAGTCTGGTCGGGAACCCAGAAGTAATGATGAAGTTACAGAAATGGTTGCTCATGAGTTCCAGGAATTTCTTTACTTAGAAGCTTTCTCTCACAGAAGGGGACAGATGTGCCCAGCAAAGTGCAGATAGTTAATTGCATTATAAAATTTTGACTATTTCAAATTAGAAACCAAAGGCAAGTGTCCTCAAGTTGTTAGCTGGCTTCATTTGCGGAAGCAGATGCCTCCGAAGGAAGCCCCCTGTAATGCTGTATGCCCCAGGTGCCTTCCAGGCTGGTCAGAGGGAGATGATAGGCTAGAGTTTCAGTAGTAGTTTACTCTAATTCTGCTACAGCAAAGTATCTAATACCTACATGTCTGCAAATTGTCATAGGAAAGACAAACGTTATGCTTTTTTTTCCTAAAAGATCTTTTAAACTGTTTTGACTTCCCATATTTCTATACCTACTTTGTTACTTCTGCATGAACCGTGGTATTTTTATGAAAATCGTATAGTTTAATTTTTCCTTCTTCTGTCTATTCTCAGTCAATCTAGTTTTCACCTGCTGATAGGCTACACTGTTACGTCTCGACCTGCTAATTTATAAGTCTTCCTTCTCATCCTTCAGGCTGTTGTCATGTCTCTTTTTAAGCTCCTTTTCCCAACCTAAGATCCTTGGCTGTCAAGGCTACCACTAAAAAATCTGGCTTCCAGCTCCTGAATCATTCTTGCAGCTCTTCCCTGAACCCTGTCAAATTTTCAACATTATTTCAGTGAAGTGAGATTTACTTTTCTCATTTTTTTTTTTTCAGTTGTTTTGATAGAAAACATCTCCATAAACAGAACAGAGAAAGCTGCAGAGTTATGAAAGCTTCAGCTCTATTTTTCTGCACTAAAATTTTAATTGTTTGCCATCTTTCTCTGGCAGGTAGTGGGACTTCACTGAATTCCATCTCCAGTTTCTTGTGTGTGAATGATTTTTCCTGTTGTTAACTTCAGTTCATTTATTATACATCTCATCTATATTTTATCATAAAGAGGGACTTTCTATTATTTATTACCTGCATGAGGGCATGCACGTGCACACATGAATATATGGGAAACTTTCTCACATAAAACTAAAGATTAATGTATAATATAACTGAGGTTACAGTCTAAGCAAATATTGCTCCAAATAGATTTGTAAAATATTTTTTTCAGCGCCTCTAATATGTACCACAGGGTACAGTCTGATAAGAAACAGATGATGAGTCTCTACAGAATAGTATTTTAAATGTGAGGAAGAATTAAAGTAATTTAAAATTTTATCATCACTATGTTCTACTTTGATGTACTCCAATTTCTTCTTCAAACCTTATTGTCTTTTAAGAGCTAGTATTGACCTTAAATATAAGTCGTATTTTCAAAATAGACAGGATTTTTTTTTATGATTAAAGACTGGAGACTATGTGAATTCTATACACTGTGTGCTGTGGTGCAGGGCTAAACTGGAACTAGAATACAGTGAGGTGACCAGGACTGTCCTGAGCAATCGTACTGTCTTTCATTTAAGCATTGTTTATTGATCAGAAGACAAGCTATCAAATAAACTTTAAAATCACTCCTCAGACAGTAAAACTGTGAGAATTTTGCCTGAATAAGGGGAGACAGAAGCCTGGGTCATAAAGAAAATATTTGCTATTTATCACTGAAAAAAATCTCAGTTTCCGTTAGACAGCCTAAAATCGTGATCTTTCCTTCTTATAATGAAAGATCTATAAGAATTTCAGCAACCAGAATTACTGGGTACCTGTTATTTCTGTCACCCAGGTATGGTGAATGATGGTGTCACTGATACTTCAGGGTTGCTGATGTAAAAAAAAAGCAGCATCTGAGCTAAAAGACAATGCTATATTGAAGCAATGTTTTTTAATGTATTATGTCCCTAGAAAAAATAAGTGCATATTATGTTTGAAATGGTGTTAACCACGTAGTTTGCCTCTGAATGTTCAGGTGTTTGCAGCTTCTATTTAAATGGGAAATAATTCTAGGAGAGAGTAATTAAAAAGCACCTCAGAAATTAAGTGAGAAAGGGTAGATTTTAATTTCACTTTTTTCTTTTTTTTTTTCTTAAAGTAGAAAGAAATTAATTAGTGAATAGCTGTTACCTTTAATAACATCACTTTCTTGCCCCATGTCTGTTTTTTTTTGGTGGCTGCATCTGTATAGCAGAATTTAAAAGTACTTTTTATAGAGATTGGACAGGCTTGCAGTATAAAGTCTTAGCCACCCAAGTGAAATCGGGTCTCTTCTTTGGCACCTATCATGTCAAAGGTATAATCTACACACTACACCACAGAAGAACCAGCCAGGTAATAGGAAAAAAAAATGTAAAAGAGTTTCGGGTTTAGTATCTCATTTTGAAAGATTAGGTCAAAGCAAGTCAATGTAACAGATCGGTCACACAATCAGATCACATCCAACCATTTACAATTAATTATTCAAGCCTTTCTTTGTGCTCTTGTCAATTTGAACAGAAGAGCTGTCAGCTATTGAGTCTCTCTTGAAGACCGGCCTTAGATCGTTATTATTGAACTGCTCCTTGCTAGACTCTGGGGCCAATGCTACTGTCAGAAATAAAAAGAAATAAAACATAGTATATTGACTTTTGTATCTTTTAGATATTATTTATTTATTTTTTCTCCCATGTTCTGTGTTCTTTGCTCTGCAATGTGCTGTGCTTTATATGATGCTCCATTTGCTTCAGAAAGAATGTAAAGTCAACAAGTCTCAATTTACAGGGATTGCATATAGTTCCACCTTTTTAATGAAAATGCTCTAGGGAGGGAGATACTGTGTTTCGACTGTGGACATGGTGTAGAATGCAAATCCTAAGGTCAGTGATACAAACTCTTGGGGCTCTGCCTAAGAGGATTGAAAGAAAGAAAAATTGGCTTTCTCCTGGGAGATAAAGACTGTGAACTATGAAAGCAATAATGTTGACCCAAATAACAGTTGCTCAAGAGATGGAACCAATGCAGAATTTGCTTAGAATAAATGCCATACAGCTGTCAGATTTTGCTACATTAATTTTCTTTTTATAAGATTCATTTATGGCTGTTCACATCCCTAAGCCATTGGCTGCATTAAAAAGTATACCCAGATTGAAGCTGAATATCAAGAAAAGAGAAGAAAAAATAGTTTTAGTTCAGAGCTTTTTCTTCATAACTTTTTTTTGCTGCCTGGTTTTAGAAATAGGGCTAATTATTTTTCCATGTTCTTGTCTAAGCGATGCTAGTGTTTTTTGAATGCTCACATAAAATGTCAAGTTCCCAACACTGCACTGTGTTTTCTCAGGAAAAAAGAAGTACCTTGAAGTAAAGTGAGTGAAGGTCCTTACTTAAGATTAATTTGTCACAAAAAGAGTGTTTTTAGACCTTATGCATTTAAAGAAATGTGTACAGAGAGCCACACCCTTTCAGACAACTGTCATGCACCAGTGAGAAAACCAGACCACTGGTACGTGATTTTAAATCCATTTTAAGGCATGTTCTGATGACTTGAATGAGACTGACATAACGGTTCATGGGTTTCATAATGTTCCTCTACTTAAAGGTGTATTTTACCCCCGTGTGCTAATCCTTGAAAGACAAATTCCATGTGTGCAGTTGGCCGTTGTTCTACATGTACGGTTATGTAAGAGGTCATGAGTGTGTCCTACTTAAACTGTGTTCTCTACCATAGTTGTACCGCACCGATCATTGGTGCAAAGCGCGCTTTTAGACTCTGCACTTCTTGGGTGGACTGAACGTACCGTACATGTACAGACATTTCTGTCAGGTCAGTCCTGTTTAGGCAACTCTTGGCTTGTACTTTCTGGGAATGCAGAGCCAGATCTGCAGAATGCAGATCTTCATATATAAATGTTACTAGTATGGTCAAGGCCATCTGTGCTAGTGTCATATGATGCTGATATGCAAGTTCAGTCTGTGACTCAACATGCTCTTTAATATCCTTAAGGATAGAGAGATTGACTGCTCGGGAAGACTGCTTATGGTTCAGACAATGCTGGTCTTCATCTGCTTTGAAATATTGGTTTGATTGGGTTTTTTTTAAATGTAATGTTATACTTCAAAAACAAGCTTTAAAAGCGTAAAAAATGCTTTGTGTAACTTTCAGCCTAAAATCTAATATTTAGAATATGGAATTGCAGTAGTTTGTTCTAAAACACCTGTCTTTTCTTAACATTCATCATTTAAAAGACAAAAGAAAACACATTATACTGGTTCTTGTTGCTTAATAAATGGTGCCATGCAACCCTATACCAGAATTGTAAGGGTTAACAAAACAGATGCTTTTCATCATTTGTAGAACTAATTGCATCTTTAAGCACAGGAAAAGCTCAGGAAAAACAGAATAACGTTTAATACAGGCTTGCCTGAAGCATTAGTCTGGACAAAGGCTATATTTTCAAAGTAATTTATTCTGAGGTCTTCATACAGAATGAGTAACAGTGCAAACAAAACAGGTACAGCGTGCTTGCGTACACTCTGACAATTCAAATAGTGGAAGAGTAGCAACATTTATCTCATACACAGAGCTTTACATATTCAAACTGTGTCTTTGCTGTGTACCTACATAAAGGGTTGAAAAGTATCTGGCAGATCTTCAGGCACAGCATGTAAAATGAGGAGTAAGTAAGGATGCTTTTATGCTCAAAGCCCAGGACTGGGATACAGGATTCCTAAATCTGCCACAGACATGAAAGACAGGGTTAGACAAATCAATTAGCATTACTGTACCTCAATTTCCCAATCAAATGAAAATAGGCAAATGATGAAAATTACCTGAGAAATAAATTTGGGATATTTGCATAACATTCCTGTTATCTGGACAGGCTTCAAAGTTGTGATTCTCTGAGCAATTCAGAGAAGGCAATAAAAAAATCATACAATACTTGCATTTATTCTAAAGGAATGATGCTGATTGTGCGTATAATTTTATTTTTCTTTGTGCTGCCAGTCTAAGGAAAGCAATAGTACGGAATCAAAATAATCTTTATGAGAAGGTCTGGAACTGCACATCCTGCCTAGCTTTATCTCACATATATCTTTGAAATTAAGTTGGATTGAAATATCCCATAATCTTGAGTTGATGCTGAGCATAAATCACACTGTGAATTTAATCCATGCTGAGAAGTTATATTTACTGAACCCTTCTTATTGTTAAAAAGTTAGTTTTCCAATGATGTCAACAAAGAGCCTAACTTGACAAAGCACAGAAAATAAATAGCATGATAACCATGTCTACTTACATTATAACTCACATTCAAAGTGTTTCTGATTATTGAAATGTTGTAAGAATTATAAAACATTATAACCCAGAAAAAGTGAGGTTTGCATGCACACTATGCTAAATCCTCATATGCTGATGAAATGCAGTCTACAATCAGATTCTCAGAAATTGCTTGCAATTATTACAATTTAAAATCAGTGTTGGTTTTGAATTTTATTTTTTCTTCCAGCAAAGTTGATTATATATGTGACTTACCTTGTATGATACTTAGTTGCTATTTTTCTAATATTCCTTTATGGGGTAATTTCATTAGATCAGCGTCCACAGGAGTACTGTTGTTTCATTATGCAGTACAGAACATTCTTTACATACCTCTCTGCTGTCAATCTAGATGCTTTGTCTCTTCTGTTTAAAATATTGCTTCATCAGTTGTTCTCATGCTATGCTGTATAGGAGCCAAATGAAAAGTCTGTACATTTCTATGCTGAGGGAGATATGTATTGAGGCCTAAAAGATGGAATTAGCTTATTGGGAGACTATTTTTAAAAAATGGTAAGTGTATGAGTGGTAGTCAGAGCTGAAAGAAGTTAAAGCCATAAAATGTGTGAAATGGGCCTCTGTGCTTCACCTGTGCCGTGTGGAAGGGTAAACCAGCGATCGAAGTATGTTCCCATCCAATTCCATAGCTGGGTATGTTCAGAGTGGGAATCAGTGTGTAGGAGAGAGGGCAAGTTTTTAGAGGAAAAGTAGTATGCGACTAATGGTAGCAGAAATTAAAAAAAAATATTTTTGATTTTTCAAGAGCTGTTGCAAAACTGACTCCATAGACTTAACTATTGCCTTGTTCAAAAAGATAGAAATGTACCTCATTAATTGCTTTTTTCTTCATTTTAAAAATGACTTACTTTCTCCAGGGGACTGAACAAGAGTCTCCAAGGGAAATTATTTCATCTGGCTCTAATTTCTAGTGGAGCTACTTCCTCCACAGTGAATATTTTGAATATATTTTATCCAAACAGCATAGGTTTACTTTTTCAAATTGAGCATGGAAGATACTAACTCCCTCCCATGTCATTACCCTAAATCCAAATTAACTTGTTTAGGTTTCCATAATTTTACATTCTCAAAATAAGTCATTAGGTGAAAACAGTACACTAGAATGTACTATATAAGGCTTTGTGTGTTAGTTACTGCATAGCCTTTAAATACAAAATCTGAATGCTCAGGTGTCCTGTAAATCTTTGGATAGATTTGTTTATGAAGGGAAGTGGGTACTGTTCTAAATTTCTCATAAAACTGTTCCTTCAGGTTGAGTTACTTCATTACCTTCACAGCTACCTGCAGAACAAATGTGGTTAAACAAGTGAAGCCACAGAGCTGCAACTGCTCTATTTAATGTGGCATGATACTGATTATTTGCAGTTAGTCAAAATAATTCTGCTGTTTGTGGCACTTGTAATTCTGTGTATGCGAAGCTGTGATTTATTCTGATGATATCGTGTATAACAGTATGTATTCTGCATATACAATGACTTTGAAGCTGTAAACTATTAAGGTGCACATTTGATGATGGTGACATAAACCAACTGCTGTTTAGGCCAGAGGAGATGGAGGTTCTCCCTTTACTTACCAAGCTTGTGTTCAAATTTACATGCAGACAGAGAGATATGTTACGTTCCTTGATGTTGTGAAGAGTAAAGCATAAGTTTATCTGTGCTAAGCCACTGGTCAGCTCCAGGCTATTTATTTACTTAGGATGCACTAGCAGAAGCCTGAGAGAAGAAATTTTAATCCTCCAGACAGCATCATACATCATGGGCAAAGCTGAATCCGCTTTAATCAGAGCCCCTAAAACTAGATAGTGATTTAAAATTATCTTCTTTCTTTCTAGCTGAAATAAGGAAAGCAGCTTCTACAGCAACATATGCAAGGACTCAAATAATCTAAAACTGCAGTATTAAAGATTATGACAGTTTTATTTAATATCCTCGAGGACTGACAGTTAACGACAGCAGGTAGAGAACCGTAGCTCCTCACGCCTGATATATTCATAAAAGATTGAGAAGGTGAACAATTAAATATAAACATTATGTGTTCAGTCACGTTTATACTATCCAATCATAAAATAGTAATAATTAACATAACCTAGTCTGTGTACACAAAAATACAGCTCCAGCATATATGAATACTTAAAAAAAAAAAAAAAAATTCATGTTTATTGCTTCTTTATAAAACCTAAATAGTGCATACATAATACAAGTGGAATTGCTATGTATTTCTTTGGCATGAAATGCATTTTTGCAGTCTCAGAAACATGGAGGGGGCAATAAAATGTGTTCTGATTTGTGTAATTTGTCTAACAATCTGTTTTCCAAAATGGCCATTATCATAGTATCCAAACTTATTCAGAAAATGATAGCACTGCACACCTTTCCTTATTCTGTGATTACAGAAACACAGATGAACTCACGTTACACTTGAATTTAAAGCAGCTAAAACCATGAATACAGATACTACCTGCTTTTAGGACCTGCTTATTTTTGAGGATTGTGTTCGGGCTTCATTCTGTCTGAATATGAACCCAACGTGATACCATTACTCTTGTTCCTATGGTAATGCTGTAATTGACTCAGCAGATAATCTCTATCAACTCAATTTATAAAGCCAAAACCGGAGCTTCATTTCCATCTGTCCCTATCCCCTTCCTTCTTCTTTCTGTCTTTATATTTGACTTTTTTTGCTTGATTTCTTTTTTCTTTTTTCTTTTTTTTTTCTTTTTTTCTTTCTTCTTTCTTTTTTTCTTTCTCTTTGTTTCATTCTCCCTTTGTCATTTTAATTTCATTCCCCTTATGGTTCTATATACAAAAAATAGGCAGGTTTTTTGTCTTAGCATAGTAATAGTGCATGCATAATATTAAGGAAAATCTGGAACCTGTAGCTATGGCAAAATCTCAAGTTAGAAGAGACGGTAAACCATTTTGGAATGGAGAAATAAGCACCATGGTATCTACATTTTACTAAAACCATTTTCTTTGGAGAGGTGCAGAAATGTGTATTTGCTCGCTAATATTCCTTAGAGATATAGGTGTCAAAATAATAAGAATTTTATGATAACTATTTCAGTCTTTTAAGCTTTCTTACTTTAAAAGATCAAGTGGAAGATATTTCACAATCTTACTCCTTTCTTCTAGAGATTTAGAGGCATGGTGATAGTGGTCGAATTGGACCTCTCACACTTGGAGCAGCTCTGACCTCCATTGGCTAGGGATTGGGTGACTCATCAGTGACAGGTTTACTTGTGTACCCTCGTTCAGACTGAGCTGCCACCAAAATAGATATTTCTTGAGGAGGGACCTGAATGAGATATAGGAGGTGAGAGGGGTAAAGAATGATGGTGTAAGAAAAAATCTGTCTTAGTTTTGAGCTATCAGTTCTACATACATTTTCCAAACTTAAGAATCCATCTATGTTACAACTGGAACCATGTCAGGCCATGGGATTGTAATGTTTAAAAATGTCCTTAACTCTTTGCAGAGAGATAACTTCATTTATTTTTTATTTGATTCAGAACAGATTAATTGCCTACATAAACCAGAAAAATACCTCATGTGAGGCTACTGGCTTGTTTTATAAATTATGAAATTTAATTTGGGGGAGGGAAACAACAAACGAAACAAACAGAAGGGAAAGAGAAAACTCTGGCTCCTGTGGAATCGAAGAAAACTTCAGACTTGCAAGCTCAGTTTTATGATAGAGATACATCTCTCTGAGATTTGAGGAGCCTGGAACAATAGATCACATATGGCAGCAGCCTCCTTTGCTTCAGACAACCACTTCCTATGGCTATTATGCTTCTTTCCTTGTGTCAGGAAAAAAAAATGGGAAGATCAAAAGACCCGAATTCCGCATGAGTAACACCATACTGTGGTGGCACTCGGGAAGCTTTGCTACTGAATTTTTCTCCTGGAAACTCGCTAACACTTATGGTGGCCTCTCCAGTTATCAACCCCCAAATCCATGAGAGACAAAGATCAAGACTTATTTAATGCAAATAAGTATCTGAGTCATCAACAAGTGCGCCTGAAGGATGGCTGTGGTAACACAAGGGAGGATTGATTTAGTTGTCATCAGTTAAAGAAGTTCATTGCTCTTGGTGTGTAGGGCAGTGCTGTGGCTTCCCTCCTTCTCCCTATCTCTGTCAAGTTACCTGCTGGTTGAGTCCCAGACAGGGAGAGGGGCAATGGGCAACACACTCCAAAGGTGCGATCTGTAGACCGCAGAACTGAGGGAATATAAGGACCTAAAAAAAATACCGGTTTAGTCCTCTATAAAGTTTGCTGGCAGGGCCTGTGAACTTGGCTACATCCTGGGCGTGAGGGGTGGAGGTTGTGCTGCTCAAAGGAGCATAGTCGTGTTTTGGCCATCTGCATCACCTACTGTGAGCAATGTCCTAGGTGTTTCATGTAGGTTGAATACATTGTGTGAGTGGTACTGGGAAAAGTGAAATCCTTACCTCTCTGTTTTCCTGCATGCCTCTCTTTTCTCATCTAAGCTTTGGGTCGCATATCAAAAGCTTTCACAGGATTGTGACTTCAGGACATAGTTTAAGCATGGATGCTTCTATCACATTTTTCACGCCTAGAGCAGCAAACTGTTTTGCTTTGAGAACAATGTGGTAACAAGGCTATAAAAATGAGTTATAGGTTGCTCTCTACTTTGCCTCTGTGGGGAGGCTTCTCCCCTTGCATGCACTGGTCATGCTAGAAACTTGCTTAGCATAAGCAGTTCTATCCAGAGAAGGTGACAAGTACAGCTGATAAAAGTTTATTTGTTCTATATTATCATTTGGCACGTGATTAGAACAGCCATCTGTTCTCTTAATTTCTATCAACCCAATTTAAACTGCAATAACATAATGCTGTTAGATGTTTCCAACAAAGTGAAAATCAAATATGACTTTTTAAACCATCTTGAGGATAACACTACCCCTATTTAAAGACTACCAGCATGCTGGGGGAGAAGGGCATGATAAAAGAATAATTAATATTATACTTTTTAAATATTCTCATTTTCATACAAGAATATTATGTACTAATTTGACAGGAAAGTGTTCACATTTTCTTATGAATTATACATGAGAACAATTTCACATAGGAAACTAAACAGAATTACTTTAACTTATTACTCAGACCTGTAAAATTTTATTTTAATCCCTGATATTATACAGTCTAATGGAAAGCATTATAAAACCTTACATAAGACCAATTTTATAATTGTTAATGTGACCTCTTCTCACTTAGAGAAATGAACACGTGATTTCCTAATGCAGCTCAACTTTAATGAAGTCACTAGATTATTTAGGGCACTAGTCCGCAGATTAAAAATGAGGGGTGTATTTCTAAAATGTTGAGGGTTTTGAGGCTTTTAATTCAGTTTGGTCAAGCCCAGGTACGATATGACCCAGTTTCCCTTGCCCTCTCCCTTGTTTGTTCTCTTCAGACTCTTACTACTTTGAAATACGTATCTTCAAATAAAGTTGTCTGGTAATATGTCAGATGAAGACGTAAATTTAAAATTTCAATTAATAAATGAAATTTAGTTAAGGAAAGACGTTGATAAAGTATGCAAACTGTTCAAACATTTGTGCAATGGCAAATGATGATTTGGCTTGGTGAATTGCATAAGGTGGTTGGATTGCATGTTAAAGAGGTCTGATATGAACATGTGATTTTTTCATACAGCCAATTCCAGTGTCAAGACAGTCAGTTGCATTTACAGAATGGGGGAAATCTGTTCTCTAAGTCCATGACTCTGAAAAGGAGATAGCAATTTTCAATGAATAGCTGATGCAAGTTAGTGTTGATAGAAGGACTACTTTAATTCCTAGATGCGTAAGTTGAAGGAAAATTTCTATAGAGGAGAGTAATGACATTTTGCATTCGCTATTACCAGAACCATGACTGAATTTATGTGCATGATCCAAACTTGAAAAAGAACTTCAAAATGTTGCTAAGGCATTGGGCAAAAACTACAGGAATATATGAATAATTCATAGTAAATGATTTAGGAAGTTCAATCTGTATAACTAATTAAGGAGAAATATGGTCTAAGAGGTAATTTCCTCGTGTTCTGTAAGTACTTAAATGGGCAGAAGATTTCTGACTGCAGAGGAAGTCTTTAGTGAAGCCATAGTAAGATCTGATAACTGGGGCCAAAGACAGACCACAAACAGTACACTAACTTTAAAAAGTGAGGATAATTAACCATTCCAATAATTTACCCAGGGGTATCACATGCTCTCCGCTTACAAGAAATCTTTAATCATGACTAATGTCTTTTTTAAAAAGCTATAGCTTAAGTTCCATATATAGACTTGGTGCACGAGTTAATGGGTGAAGCATGAAAGGTGAGAATAAATGACTCTAATGGTCTTTCTGGTCCTTAGACCTATTGTGCTTTTTTTTCAGTCTCAGAGTAAGGCAAAGTTATGTATTAATGACAGATAGGATGTTGGAGAAAGAAATACGGGTTCCATTCCCTGTTTTTGTACTGACTTGTGTACATTGATCCATGTATCTCAGTAAGCTTCCCTGTAAAATATGTACATTTTAAACAGTAATATGTTATTATGCTTACCCACCTCACCAAGGCAAAAGGTAGTAAGGGTTCCTAACATCCTTTACACTCTTTGAATGAAAGACATGCTACAGATATTGGACTGGGTTTTCAAAGGCATCAAACATTGAAAGCCAAAAAAGATGTAAGCTTTCAACATCTCTGAAAATCAGATGCTGAAATTATTATAATCAAGTTTTCAAGGCATTAATACAAACACTGCTGAGTAGGAATAATAAATGGGAATTATGAGCTGTATTTTGACAGCATTCTTTTTAATTGTTGTGAAGACTTCTCTGCCTTCCTCCCTTGAAGCCTGCTAACAGCCAAACAAACAAAAAGCTTCAGTTTATCTGAAAGGATGTTCCACATATTAAAAAAAAAAAATCCTTACTTGGTATATTAAGTAGGCGAGTAAAAAAATTAGACTTTGTTACAGCAAAGCAAGAGCGATTAAATTAAAAGCGCCTCAAGAAGAAAGCACTCCCCTAGATCAACACGGCAATAAGAGCTTGTCGATCCACATCCTGGTGCATTTCTAAATGCTTTTTGAAGTACAGAAGGCAGAACACTCAACACTTTGGCTTTGTCACTGCTGACAGCCTGTCGGTTTTAATGAAAATGCTCTCCGTTTAGAAGATGACAGAAATTACATGCATTTCCCCTTTTATTTTTCTGTCATCTTTTCTGTCTCACATTTTTAAAGTAGAAGGAGGGGTTGGTTATTAAAGCATTATATAAGTATGCAAAATATATTAAGAAGAGAGGAAAAGGAAAAGCTTTCGCCCTGCAATTATACACAATGTGTCTTGGTTTGAAATATGTACTGTAGGATAACATCTGATGTGTGGCAATAACTATTTACTTTTAGTTATCTTTAAAGAGGGTGAGGCAAAAATCTGTAGATAATGCTTTAAGTGAAGGTTTTATTATTTGATTGCCTGAGTAATTTCCAACAGGAAGATGATCTAAGCAGCGTTAGATAGCTCAAGTATGTTTATAACTTATCTAGAAAATATAGAAAGATAACAGTGAATGATTTCTTGGCTCTGCACAACTTTCACAAACCTCTTTTATTAAGTGGCAGGCTTTTAATAAGTATATTCACTCTCACTAACCCAGATGTATAACTGCATCTGAAGAAACTCACTTCCAGGACTGAGAAGGGAAGGCTTCACTTGCAAATATGAGTCAGTACCATGGGCTCTGGAAATAGCCCACAAATCTGTACAGATTTCTCAACCTGGCAGTAGCCACTCCATGTGTTTCCCCAGTTTTGACTTCAGAGTGAGTGTTAGTGGCAATAACGCATACAAGATAGAAATAGTGAGGAAGCAAGCTTCCAGCAGTTTTAAAGGAATCTCTGAATTTGCTCCTTAAATTGAATTTCTCTGACGGTTGCTTCATGCTTATCCTAAGAAGAGAGACAAATTTAATTATTAATGAAGGCCTGTATAAGCCATATCTCAAAATTGTGCTGATGATCTGAAAATAGTGGGAGCTTTAGAAAAGCATAAAGGAATTAATTTTTAAACTTTGGATGTATTCGTATGACATTAAACTTCTGTGTACTAGTAGTTTCCAACAGTGTGACTTTCTGTAGAGTTATGTATATCCAGCAAAAATGAAACAGGATTGCAGAAAAACAAAGCTACATGAAGCCATTGTACAAGGGACACATTTTTGCCTCTCAGTTGTTAGGTTTCACTTGCTTGACACAAATGCATAGCATGTTCGGATTTAGTGGAGGGATCAAAATGGTCACAATCATTCCACTAGCACCTTTTTCTGTGTTCCTGGTCTTGTGATGTGATAGCAGCTGAGCACTGTCTCCACCAACATCTACCCTTCCATAGTTTGGTAATGGAGTTATATCCCAGTTTAAGAAATCTGATCTAAGTCTAGATTGGGCTATAGAGGACACGTCTGCATGGTATATGCAGTACTGGTTCAGCAGCCTGGCAGCTGAGTGGCATTGATGTAGACAAGCACATGTCTGAACTGGGTTTCTGAAATACAGAGCCGGTTAATACTGATGTAGCCGGAAACAGAAGCAAGAAGAGATTGCTTTTGCTATGTAACCATCATTAACCCCAAGTAAAGTCCTTAAATGTGATTTCCATCTTCTGAAGCTGTCATTTTAAGCTGCCTACAGACTAAAAGAGACAACTGTGCTTTAATTACCTGTAGTCTTTGTAACATATTTCTTGGCAAGGGGAGATTTGCTTTATGAATATTTCAGTAGTGCAGAACCTGAATATGACACAGAAGTCAAACCCGTGGTTTTCACAGTAACATTCTAAATATCCTTCTAATCTACAGTTAGGGGTAAAGGTAAGCCTTGTTAAAGGGTACAAATGTGGAGCAGCTATGTGATGACAAGGTAGAATGAGACAAGTGTTTATGTCTGAGTACTTGGGGACTGTGAAAGGGAAAGGAAAAGGAATAAACACTCAGCACAGGACATTACATTATATCTAGGAGTTACAATGTGAGAATCAACTCAAAAAAAGACAACGGAAAAGTATGCTCTGACCAGCAGGAAGTACTTCTGTGTGAATCATTGTGAGCCTGCTTGTCTGTGAGGTGGTGGGATTCCCCTTGCTGTGGCTTTGGAGCTGGGCTGTATGACTGACAGCAGGTGAAGAACAATCCTGTGATTGTTGAAGTGGTTCTCTAGGTGATTGCATGCACACTTGCAGACTATGCTTTCTAGTTGCTAGTAGGTACCTGTTAGCTGCCTGGTATTTGTAGGAAACCTTGTTAGCATCTTGATCAAGCCAAGCTATTTGGTTACTAGGAAATAAATAAGTTATTAGTAATTGAGAAGCTTGGTAAAACATGTTTTGTTGGTTTAACTTAACTAACTGCCTAGATAATATCCTCCAAACATTGCAACTAACATATAAAAGTAGACGATGCAAGATAGATTTGCTTTTTTCGTGTAACCTTTTCAATGTTGTGTTTCAAACACCTGGCCGTGGAGCTGAAATATTACCTACTTAAGTGCTTTTCCTACTACATTCAACAGTACATTTGTTTATAAGTAATTTCTGTTGAAACACAAGCTTTCTGTATGAGAGCAATTAAATTTCCAGATGTATATGGAGTCAGTAAGGCCTCTATATAAGAAGGAACATCCCTAACATATAAGTCTCTCTAGTCTGGAATATAGTGTTGCTCTTGGCTGAGGAGAGTCCTTAACACCTTCTGTGAACAAGTAGCTTAACATCTTCTGTGCTTTCATTCTGGACATTTGTTTTGTTAATTTACTTCTTAGTAATGGCACATATTATTTGAACAAACGAGGTAGTTCAGAAAAAGATGTGCAGTGTGGTTTATGCGTTTCCAAAGTCATGACCTAACTGCTTCCATGCTTGTGCCTTGACTTTCAGGAGAACGGAGTTGGCCAAGACAAGTCACCAGTGTGATTATTTTATGAGTCAGTATGCACACAAAGATGAGAGAGGTGGGCTGATGTTGCTTTATTCAATATTCTCTGCTCTGAGGGTCAGTCCTGTCCTGTGGCATTAAATGGTTGTTACATTTTTTTCCCATTTTTTTTAGATTGTGATTTAAAGGAGATTGCCTTCTGTAATGATACTATTTCCTTTCAGTCTTTTCTCTACTGTATTGCTTTCCTGCTGATGCACTTGTGAGCAAGTACCCTGGCTACACTCGATTATTAAAAAGTGATTGTTCAGATAGAGCTCTGAAGAAAAGGAAATATTTCTTTACTGTGTATTACGGAATATTAGTTCATAATAGGTTTCATCTTTGTGTATTCTCTCCCCTAATTTGGGAGCCAGGTATATTTTATAATACATAGGTACAGGTATATATGTTGTGAATGCTACCCACTACTGAAGAAAAAATAGGAGACATAAAAAAGGCAAGACATTAACATTTTCTCCAATGTAAAAGTTTTAGAAAAGCATGCATAGTTTAGACTGCAGTATTTTTTAAATAAAAGAGTGGCCAGATGAGACCCAACTTTGCAATGCATTCTAACCACATTACTTCTATTTATTGTAATATGGACCACGTAGATGTTAGCTTGTTTTGTGCTGATGCTTTTAGAACATGTATTTACAATAGAACAGAGGCATTTGTGCAGGTGTCAAATGACCAGAACTGCACATGTGTACCTATGAACCATGATGTCTTTTTACGTATTTTATAGTTAATAATATTATTTTTTTAATTTGAATGAACGCTGAGAGAAACGCGGACCATGAACATGTCAGTCTTGTTCAGGTTTAGGGGACAGTTGTTTTGCTGAACTTAATTTTCTTTCTGAAATAAACCCTTGTGTGTAGAACTAAAAAAACTCAAACCACCAAACACACTTCGGACATTAAATAACACATCCTGTGCAGTTTAAGCCTTTCTTTTAGACATAGAATCTGTCCACCTGCTTATATCATATTTCTCTAATCACAGACTGAGATATTATTAAAAAAACAGCCTACAGCAGATCAAATAACATATTAATTCATCTTCTGCCAGTAGTTTGGCTGTGGAAGTACTGAGCTGCAGAGAGCTCAGCCCATCCTGTGGAGACCTGGAGTGCATTAACCCACAGGAAACATGGAAAGGGTGGGATGGGACTGTTCCTGACACTCATGCTGTTTAGCTTCCAGCCAGCACAGATGTGTACAGCTTCACTGAAGTCAGTGGTGTAGGCAACATCAGCAAGGCTGGTTTTGCTGTCCTTGTTTTCTCATCACACCTGAAGCAGGCTGTGGAACAAGACTATGCAGTACGTGGCTCATGGACAGAATCCTTTAACAAATGTGTTCCATGCTCTCGGGGTAAAAACTTTCTCCTTTTGTGAGTTTCTCTTGCTTTCACTGATCCTTTTAGTTTTCCTTTTATTATTTTTTTTTTCTGGTGTTCCTGGACAACAAATGCCATTTTTACTAATATTGTATAATTATGTACATCATCCCAGATCATCTTTCTAACATGTACAGCTCTGCTTTTGAATTGCTATCATATCATTCTACAATACTGAATTAAACTGGATTAAATTCTGCATTGGATCTTTACCCTATATTTTCTTTCAGATGCCTCTTGGATATTGTTTGTTGATTTTTATATAGACCATGGTAAATTTCTTTCCTTCATTCCTGACATTTTCTTTGTAGATCCCTACATTTTTTGTAAGAACACAAGAGTTAATATCTTTATGCATTTGCAGTGAGTACTTAGTAAAATTATAACTGCCAGCTTCTAGATTCCGGCAAAAAAAACCTTCAGGACCCTTCAGCCTGTGTTGTCCATTCCCCAGTATGAACAAATAGAACACAGTAAAAGCCTGTAGATGTTTTCAACACTGCAAATTCTTGTGTGTTTCAGGACCTAGATTTCTCATCACATCCACGGGAGCCTTGTATATTTTAGACGTACAGAATGAAGATGGACTGTACAACTACCGATGTATCACAAGGCACAGATACACTGGAGAAACACGACAAAGCAACAGTGCAAGACTTTTTGTATCAGGTGCTCCTTTATATAACATGTTAAATTAACTATTGTATATGCCTCTCTGTAGTGTGTTAAGCTGGCAAAGCAGGTGCTCGTGCTCTTATGCACTAACAACCAAGTCATGTATCAAATAGAAGGTAGAAGTGGTCAGCTCTGAGCTGCTGCTGCAGAATGAAATATCCCATTGTAGAATATTTTATTATTTTTTTTTCATTTCCTATTAGATATTTCGAGAGAGCCTGTAGAGTACACTGGTATTTAGTACAGGGATTTTGAGTAGGTTTGGAGTGGTTGATGGATTGTTGGGTTCCCCACACACACACCCCTAACACTTCAGGCTGTCAGTATGGTCCCGCTTAATTCCCACTTTCTCCCCATTTTGCCTCAATGAGAGGAGGTGTAATTGTGGGTGAGGTGAGAGGAAGAGCAGACCCCAGGCCTGGGTTTGGTACTTGCTCTCAAGTATCTATGTATAGGATTAGCTCTTCTCCATTTCCCCTTCTTCTTCCTTATCTGCTGAGTGCCCTATGTTTACATGTGAGCAAATATATCATTGTGTTCCTACATCCACAGAGTTAGTTAATATTGTATCCCAGACTCTCTCTTCATTTTCCCTGTATCCTTGCTTTATAGAAGACCTACCCACCATCCTACAGAAAGCCACACAGAGCTTTTTCTTCCCTATGTTTACATGTGAGCAAATATATCATTGTGTTCCTACATCCACAGAGTTAGTTAATATTGTATCCCAGACTCTCTCTTCATTTTCCCTGTATCCTTGCTTTATAGAAGACCTACCCACCATCCTACAGAAAGCCACACAGAGCTTTTTCTCCCTATCACTGTAACTAAGTTGCTCTAAAGATCCTAACTCGAAAGATCAGTTGCGGTATGGTGACCTTCACAATCTAAGATTCAGTGAGATTGACCTTGTCCTCTTGCCTTTTGGTCTTTTTGTCAGAAAAAAAAAAATCTAGTAACTAGGTCTGAGCTCTCCACCCTCTGAGAGCCCTAAGGAAGACAGAGGTGGGCATAAGGTTTTGCATTAGTAACATACTTCCTGCCCTCCTCTAAAATGACCATTGCTGAAGGATTCTGGAGTCCTCTGAACACACAAGTCAGTACTTCAATACACTAATGATAGAAAAAGAAAAAAAAAAAAAGTATGATTGTTCAGGTTAAAATCACTTACCAGGCAGATCCAGGAGTTTCTTCCCTTGATATGTGTCTGCTGTGGGTAAAACTCTTTCCTCTTCTTTTCCTAGCCAGGTAAAGTAGCTTCCCTGCACAGTAATCTGCCAGTTTTGGTCTTATAAGGGTAGGCAGGGCCCTATCCTTCTAGCTTACTCCATAATATGGTCTGCTTCCGTGTGAAATCATGCTAAGGCTGAGCCAGTAGTAACATAAATAAAATCAGGCTTGTATCTTGGTTACCACAGCAAAATTTCTACTTATTTTGCTGAACTAAAGGGGAAAAAATGAAAGCTCTGTCTTGTTGGTAATTAAGGATAAGCATCCTAAAAGAGGTGCTCTGTCTGGGGTTCCCTTTTCTATTCTCCTCCAAAGACCAAATAAAAAATAAATAAATCTTACATGTATGTAATAGCTGGCTTTTTTTAGTTCAATAGGGTTAATTATTCTCTATTATAAGTATAGTAGTCTGATTTCCAGTCCTGTTAGTCTACTAAAATAAGTACAGCAATTATGAGTGGAGTTTGTCTCTTAATATTACTATAAGATTTTCTTTTGTCTTTACTGGAATTTATATTTTTAAAAAAGTGATTTCTTTAAGAACTGAGATCAGAGAATACATGAAAGTTGTGAAAGGTCTGCATGCATAAAACCTACATTTTTGCTTGTCTTTTACTTCCATAAATGTTCTTTGCTTATTTGGAGATGCAATAATTTGTGACGAGTACTAATCATAGTCTCTTGGCCTCATTTGTAATATGAGTTAAGCTTCATTATTATTTGAAAGAATGAGAAAGGTAATGTGCGTATAAAAGAAAAAACACATGAATAATTAGTATGCCTATGACTAAAACAAAGTTCCAAATTTCATTTGGAGTAAGAACATCTCCTTGAAATCATGTGGTCTTTCTAAGTAAAATTAAAACCAAGGCCATTAACCTGCTACAGAATTTTCCTCTAACGTTCATTACAGTGTGCTTTTCAAAAAATAATTTTGTGCAGTCATGAATTACAGCTCCCAAAATCTTTACCATTTTTTAACCCTCACCCTCAAAAAAAGCCTTATGATTTTGAAAGCACAATGAGTTTCTTGCTCTGTCCTTCAAGGAAGATTCAAAGTAGAAAATTTTAGAACAGTATTTTGCTTCAGTTTTTCCTTGCTAGAAGTCATTTGCAGGTGACTATTAAAGCACAGCAAAATAATCATTTAGAAGAGTCCATACCACATCTTGGAATTGGATTATGTTTCTTTGCTATTTGCCTTATTGCAGGTTATTGCAAATGAACCCTGGGATTTCTTTTATGCTTTTTTTTCTTTCTTTTTGTTTTTTTTTTTCTTAACTGAAATATATGAAATGTAGGAGCTCTAAATAAGAGTCTGTTCCAGGGACATCCCAAAGACATATTTTTTACCATCCATTTATATATATAAGTACAGAGTACAAAAAGCATGTAACTGAATTTGTATTTTGTGTATCCCTGAGTACGTTTTAAATACCTCTTCTATAAGAACCAGCTTAAGACTTCTCAAGCATGTAGGCAAATCCCAGTTTACCTGTTCCATGGATGGGACTCCAAGCTGGTCTGCTCCTACCAAGGCTCAGTTTGAGAGGTGAAAAAGCAAAGTAAAGTGAACCTGGGATAGAGGACCCGGGGACTGGTGTACTGTTCTTGAATGGTGAGAAACGGTGACTGCAGAAGGTGTTTGTGTCTCCCATGGCATATGCTACCATAGTTCCCAGTTTCAGGGAGCAAGCCTGCCTGACTTTCCAGGCTTCTACCTAGACATGGGGGCAGGAGAGAAGTGGTTTCCTTGCTGTCAGCATCACCTTGTTGTCCGAGGTGGCTTTGCACTTTGCCTGGGCCCAGCATTGAAGCGTATGCAGTTCTCTGAAGCAAACTTGGAGGCTGTCAGATTGTCGTATTTACTAACCACAAATTTTCCTTACCATTACTTTAATTTCTCCCTTGGTGGCCCCCATCCTGTTTTGAAGTCCATGAGATACTTTGTATTTTTGTACTTAAAGGTTTGCAAATGGGCCAGGTGGGATGGGGCCCTGAGTAACCTGATCTAGTAGGTGTCCCTGCCTATGCAGGGAGGTTGGAACTAGATGGTCTTTAAGGTCCCTTCCAACCCTAGCCATTCTATGATTCTGTATCCTTCACAAAGTCTTTTGAAGTTGGAGAAGATATGAAGGTACTGTGAGTTTTGAGTATGAATACGAAGACAATACCTTTAAAACTCAGTTCTATTTTCTTGCTATTTAATTATGACTTCCAATTGAAGAAATTGATTTCATGTAGATGTAACCTTCCTAGGAGCCAGAGCTGTAATTTCTTGAATGCTTATGTTTTCACTGAGTTAATTCCTCAGGCTGCACAGAAGAATCTGTGCACTGTAAACATAGATGTCTGATGATCCAAACGGTGAGAAAGGAGCTGGCTAATCAATTAGTCAAATTGACATTGGCCTTTCCTATAGCAACCTGGCAGACTGTGCTTTCAATAAGCCAGACATAAACAGCATGAGAAGCTCAAAAAGATAACCCATCTTGATGCCAAATATGGACCTTGAGGCTACTGATGTATGCAAAATCGTTTATTTAACTATTGGTTGAAACATTTCTAATGAGACAGATGGTAAGTTGTTGTAAACTGAATGTGGTTTTGCCGTCAGTGGCTCAACCTCTTGCTGGCATCTAGAGAGCAGAAAAAGCTCTGTGGTCATCTTTCATTGAACTTTGCATTTTGTTTTTTTTTCTAGATATTCACATAAAATTTTCTTATTACATTTGTTTGCCATCACAATTTTAGTTTCTGTATTGATAGTATAACTCGCATAGTGCCTCTAGCTACTCGCTCTCAAGTGTACTCTCCCAGGTGTGTTTGCTGTTTGTGAAGATATATCAAAGCTAGTTTTAAACTAACTAGCATAGGTGCTGATTACACTATTGAGTAGCTTGCATTCATTATGAACAGCTCCTTTAACCTCTTCAGCTCCTAACAGCAACCTGCTGCAGCTGTCCTGTGAACAGTACCTGAGCTAGCTAAGTCAAAGCCCACTTGAAAATGTCAAAATGGTTGCAAACACACCTACACGTAGGCAACTATGTTGTAGGTATACCCCCAAAAAATACTGGTGTGCCAAACAGGAATAAAAGGAAATGATCAACATGTGGAGTTTCTTTGTGAGACAGAAGTCTTGGTAAAGCGGGTGCATGTGATGATAAAATACTTTGATGAATATTTGTTATTTATTGTTCAATATTTATGTTGCAATGGCTTATGGGCAATGTTTATGTTGCAATAGTTGATAGGCTTCCATCATACTGAATGCTGCACAGAACTGTAAATCATATCAATCTCTTCCTCCAAAAGCTGAAATCAGAGTATGATTTCTGGTGAGGTACATGCAGCTCTGGTGAAGGCACTCTGCCAGACTTCTGTGAGATACATAAATATATGCCAGGTGCTATGCAAGTGTGTTGGTCTGAGAGCTGCTTTTCTCAGTAAGTTGAGCACAGAAAGTTGGAGTATTAAGCTGTAAGTCTGCCTTGTCATGTTAAGTTCTTTTTACAGAGGAGAAGAAAAGGCTTATCTGTCAGTTAGACTGCGGATAGAAATTCCTGTGTCTTTGCCCATTTCTCTCCTGATGGGGAATAAATCACTCCTTTAACTGAAAGCCTTTAGACCATTGAGAAGCCTGGAGAATGTGTTGGCTTCCTTCTAGTGGAGTAATGCAGGGCTAACAGTAATAATTGTTAAGACAACCAATTTCTGTCTCTCCGTTCCTCTGGTAGGGTGCATGAAGGTTGACCAGAGAAATGGTTGCCACCTGGAAAAAAATCCAGTGAGAGGATTTCCAAGGAGTCATGAGATGCTTCAGTAGTACAAGCTGCTGGATCCCAGCCACCACTACTGAGATATTGGAGACTGATGGTTAGGTCACAGTAACAAACTGTAGTACATAAAGCATTGGTCTAGCAAGTCAAAAAATGCAAGAGAAAAAATATTGTCTTAATATTTAGTGAAGGAAAGAATTTTAATGCTCCCAGTGAAAACTGTTGTTTGTTCTTTCAGATCCAACAAATTCAGCTCCATCTATTCTAGATGGATTTGACCACCGTAAAGCCATGGCAGGACAGCGAGTGGAGCTGCCTTGCAAAGCATCAGGGCACCCCGCACCAAAGTATCGTTGGCTGAAGGACAACATTCCCTGGGAACCTGACAACAGGTTTAGGCAGACAGTTACAGGTCTGCTGATTGAGAACACACGTCCCTCAGACTCAGGCAACTATGTTTGCGAGGTGTGGAACAACTATGGGACTGCCGAGATGATAGGACGACTGTATGTAAAACGTAAGTCCTGAACTGAGTGAAGATCTTAGGCTGCTTCTTGCCTGGGTGTTTGCATCAGGGAAGATGGTGCTGTATCTGGTTGTACCTTCTGTTTTGTTACTTTATCTTAGCAATGCTTGAAGTTCTCAAGGCTGTGGAACAAGAGAAAGTAGGTTCTGTAGACGTGAGTTAGTTGACTATTGAATGATCAGAAGTGCAAATAGATGGGATTTCTAATGTAGCTATATAATTTATTGCATGGTGGATATGTAATTTAGAAGCTTGTACTGGATGCTTAAAAAGAAATTGCAAATGTTCTCGTGAATAACGCTGCCAAACTCTCATTGCCATGACTCATGCTGTTTGGTAATGTTGAATACTCATACCTCCGCTCAGTTTAGTATTCATGTGTGAATATTCTGAATGTTTCACGAATTCTACAAAGGTAATTATTACTCCGAATGGAATAGATCTGCTCCTACTGTTCATGTAGGCATGGGATTATACCATATGTCAAATAGGTTATCCCTATAGATCAATATTTTGTCATGGATGTTGTTGGCAAAAATGCTTGTTTAAGCAAATACAGTCATCTGTTGCGTGATTGTTATGGGTTTTTTTCCCGGAAGGATATGGCTGTGATTTTTGTTGCTCTCCTTACTTCAGAGTTATTTTGTTATTTACACAGAAATACACATGTATACTTAATGTTTTCTATTTCTCTTTCCCTCTCTCTTATTTTGATTTAAATCTTCAGAACAACTGAAAGCCACGATCAGCCCACGGAAAGTAAAAAGCAGTGTTGGAAGTCAAGTGTCCTTGTCCTGCAGCGTGACAGGAACTGAGGACCAGGAGCTCTCCTGGTATCGGAATGGTGAAATCATCAACCCTGGTAACAATGTCCGGATAACTGGTGTCAATCGGGAGAACCTCATCATGGATGGCATGGCCAAGAGTGACGGTGGAGCTTACCAGTGCTTTGTGCGCAAAGACAAGATGTCTGCTCAAGACTATGTTCAGGTGATACTAGAAGGTCAGTCACTACCTGTTTAGTAATTCTGATCTCCATAAGAATATATGTGTTGTCTTTGGTGCCATTGTTGTATAGTGAGGGACAGTGGACCCTAAACAGGAGAACTGTCAGGAAGGCTTATTGTGCGCCACTCTGGGCAATAACTAATAGAATGAAAAGTTGATTTGGAAAAAAAATAAAAATGCCTCTCAAGCAACCCTTCCAGTCATTTTTTTTAAATTTTTTTTTTGGTGAGCGTGAATGGTGGTAGTGTTGATTTTTTTTATATTAGCTTTTCAGTGGGACACAAGAGACAAGGTCTCTATTCAACTCCAAACACCTTCCAGGTGTGGATTTTCTGGTTGGCATATTTACTGAAGGCTTGGAGATCATCTTAACTAAAGCAATGTTTTACATGACAATCAAGCAAGGAAAGTTGCCTGTATGGACACTATTTTTAGACTCTTTATAGGAAAAGAAAAGATTACCTGTCTGGACCAAGTTACCTCGGCAACCATCTCCCGTGACTAAGAAAGCCTAAAGAGCATATTGATAATCTATCATGATGTCAAGGGAGTGCAGGTTATCAGAGAGCAACAGCAGGAAAGATTTCAAAGACACTCAGGTCTCACTGGGAAAATAATGTCTGCTTTCATCTCCAAAAAAAGCCTGTCACTTGAATTTTTTTTTTTTTAAATAAAGGAGGAGGAGTGGCAGAGGTACATAGTGTGCACACTCACGGATTTATTGGTCTTGTGTCAGCTTTCTTTCAGGATAAAAAGCCTTTTTTTTTTGTTGCAGTTTTCTGGGGGTGACGGTGTCTGATACAGAGCAAAGGAAAGGAAGAGATTCAGATATGAAAATCAATAAATAAATAAATTGGAACTTGTCACATAACCAATGGGACAGAAACAAAAAATGGAGGATGAGGAGGCAGAGGAGAAAATTAAGAAATCAAATCTTATAAAATCAAATCATATAAAATCAAATGCTCCTCCAAGGATACTGAGGTCTTTCAGCAGCCTGAGAGTGACAATGTCTTATGTTTTTTACTATGTGACAAGCAAGGGAATTAATTAAATCATTCTGTTTTGTGGGACATCTTGCACACACAAGTTCCCTCAGTTTCCTTCCTGATGTTGCACTGAATTTGCAGTGTAAGAATTCTGACTTCCAAGGGAGTCATCATCATTCAAGCCTCCCAAATCTATAGGTAATACATAGCGGAGTGTATGTGAAGAGACAGTACATCATGTGCACACATCACACAGAGCATGAGATTTGTCAGTCCTGTCCTGACATCCTCTGTCCTGTGAAAGGAGTTATCTTTAGAGGGCTTCATGGACAAGGTGGGTTTTCAAGTGTCTTTGGACCCTTTCTAGGTATTTAGGCTCCTTTTCCTTTTGTTTCTTACAGGCACTAATACTGTAGGAACACTGAAGTGAGCTCACTTCACACTTGGCTCTTCAAAACTAGACAATAGCCTTCAGCACTGCTATCTGAACTTTGAACTGGATTGCTTCCAGTTCCTGCGTACTGCTCTTAGTGTGTGGCCTCTTGCTCCCAATTGCACTGAAATTCCTTCTAGATATAGCTCTGAAAGCATGATTTGCAAAGGATAGCAAACGTGCATTCCATGATCTCAGAAAGAACCTCCTAATTAATAGCAGAATGTCAGCACTCCTAAATGTTACCTTGCTGAACTCTTTGGATAGGTAATTATTTAATCCTGCTCCCTATTTATAGTCTCGGAGTTTCTGTCTCCATCCATTTCTTTATTCTTTTGCCTGCTAGAGGCTGAATAAATTGTGACATAAATTACAAAAGAAAGAATTTGGATGCTCTCATTTCAGAGGAATAATTTACTTGTAGCACAAAATGACCACAGAAAGAGATTGATATCACTGCTGTTATTGACAATCTGTATTCAGAAAAGTTTAATTTAATACTTTTCTAAATAGAGTATTGTGGGTCACGGCTAAACGGCATTGGCACAATTGAATGTAATTAGCCTGTGCAAGTTATGCCTGGTTCTTGCCAATGGGATTCATCCTTAGCTTTCCAAGGAGCTGAAATCTACCAGGAGAAGAAAAATTCCTAATATGTTGAGGTTTTGTTGTGTGTCTTTTGTCATCAACTCTGAATGGCTTTAGCACTTTTCTGCAAGAACCTGGCAGTTTATATAGCTGCGCAGAGCCCTGCTTCATCTATTCGAGTGTTTTTCCTTCAGCAGAGCCAGTACTAGGTTTCTCAGAAGGTGAAAAAGAAGCCTGCAGCAAACAAAGGATCATTTAAGTACTCTAATACCAAAATCTATTTCTTTCTCTCAATAATGAGTTACATCCTGGAACAAAATAGTTCGCATTGCTTCTAAAGAAGTTCTTGGCTCATGTGAGAGGCTCCAGGATAGAAGGAACATGCTTTACACCATGTGAGTACTATTCTCCTGCTTTTGTTTCCCTTGACAGATGGAACTCCCAAAATAATTTCTGCCTTTAGTGAGAAAGTGGTGAGTCCAGGAGAGCCAGTCTCCCTTATGTGCAACGTGAAGGGGACTCCTCTGCCTACAATCACTTGGACGCTGGACGAAGATCCCATTGTGAAGGACGGCAGTCATCGTATCAGCCAGATTATCACCTCCGAAGGCAACGTGGTCAGTTACCTGAATATCTCTAACACTCAGGTCCGAGATGGTGGAGTTTATCGCTGTACTGCCAACAACTCTGCTGGAGTCGTCCTGTACCAGGCTCGAATAAACGTAAGAGGTGCTTGTCAAATCAGCTCCTCAAAAAAACACACATAACTCATTGTAGTGGAGAAGAAGATTGTTGCATGTGATGAAATAAGTCTTGGAATGCCAAAACCAACTTACTTTTTCCTCTCCTTTTTCTCCCCGCTCTCTTTTCCCACCCTGCCTCTCCAGCCCCCCCCTAGAAAGTGTATGTATGGTTAAATGTGGGAAGGATCCTTTGGTTTGTGTTCAATAGCCTATTTTTCCTATACTCGTCTCTATTGGTTCACAGTTTCTTTACTTTAGTCCTGCTGTGCATGTTTTGTTTGGTTTTTTCTTTTCTTTTCCTCCTTTACTTGTCCAACATTCATTGTAAGTATTCATGTATACAGTACTTTAGCTTGCATTTCTAGCTCTACATGGCATAATACCCATCCTCATGGTACTATAGTTTATATATGTGAAAAAAAAAATAGGCTAACCTTGTCAGTGTTCTCAGGTGTAGCAGGATTCTGGTTTTATATCAGTTTTAGTATTTCATATTAAGTCATTCTCAACCTTATAATTTGTAATGCAGCACATATTTCATCAGGCAAGTGTTGGATAATGCAAATATATACCCCACATAATTAGTGTATATGCTGCAAGGTGAAGAAAAACTAGAACATATAAGGATTAAGAAAACTGCTTAAGTAGCTCTTAAAATGAAAGACTGTCAAATGCTAAGACATGTTGTACAAGCAGCATCTATAAACGTCATTAACATTTCTATTTTCAGGAAAATTCTATGCATGTTTCCTTCAAGCAAACGTGCCTTTAAATTGTTTTCAAGAGTTTCTTTTTACCTTTCTAGGGCCAGCAAGCATTCGACCAATGAAGAACATCACAGCAATAGCTGGACGGGACACCTACATCCACTGCCGTGTGATCGGCTACCCCTACTACTCCATCAAGTGGTACAAGAACTCTAACCTGCTACCATTTAACCATCGCCAAGTGGCGTTTGAGAACAATGGGACACTGAAGCTTTCAGATGTGCAGAAAGAAGTAGATGAGGGTGAATACACGTGTAATGTCCTCGTTCAACCCCAGCTGTCCACCAGCCAGAGTGTGCACGTGACAGTAAAAGGTGAGGTGAACTCAAAAGACTAGAGCCAAGCTAATGGCTGTGTCATTTTTAGAAGTGCAGAATTGCACACATAGGATTGTCCTGGCGGTTAGATAATGAGCACTTAAGAAGGTTAATCCAGATTTGTGTTTATTTTTAAAGATGACATAGATGCTAATCAGTCCCTGTGTCTTTCTTGTTCTTTCTTGACTTTTAGCCTCCTTTGTTCAACTAGCAAAGTATTGCTTTCTAAGTGGAAGCCTTGCAGAAGCTTTCCCTACAGCTAAGTTAGTAGCTTAATGATTCGTTACCCAAGTTTCTCTGGTGGCTGTTTCTCTGCTGGATGACAAAGTTCACATTTTCATTATCCAGTGAGTTTCCTGCTTTTAACAAATAAGATGAGAATTTTAATGCGTGTATTTCTGCCAATAAGCAGACAGGAACTAAAAGCATTAACCTTGCTTTCCTCTTATTGTGTGTGTTTTTTTGAGTGTTCTTTATGCTTAGAAAGGTAGCACTGTAAATAAATGTGACTTGAAATTCTAATAGGGTGCTTAAAATCTATTCAAATACTCCTGAACAAGGATGTTCAGATGGCCCTGAAAGAATTCAGTAATAGGTGGGAATAGGAATTTTTTAGCATTGTGTTCTGACTATTCTGATATTGGCAATGTTCAGACCTATTCACAGGGACACAAAAGACAGAAAACCTGATTGCAGTAGCACCTACTTTTGAGCAATGGGGCTACTAAATACTGCACTTCATGTGAACCTGTAGGAAGAACTGAAGTATGATTTCACTGTTCCTGAAGTGCTTAGAAACTTTCCTGGGCTTTTTAGAGGAGAGGAGAGAAATGAAGTCAAGTTGATTCCTGTGTTCGTTTTCAGATAAGATACGAAGAATGGTAAGGTAAAACGACTTTGTTACAGACATCTGATCTTCTGACTTCTTTCTGTTGCTTGTTTAGCCCTTTCTTGTTTTCAGTCTGGCATGATGTAATTGCTAATTATTTCAGGAGGTTAGGGGATTAGCTTTAAGCCAGTAGCAGTTTAGATTCTGAAAGGCATGGCATCTGACACACCTGAGACCACCAGGGGCACTGGTCACATTCTGTGGCATAAAAGCTAGTGCAGCCATTTCTTTTCATATAGGTAGTACTTTGCTTCACGTTATAGTAGTATCTCAGATCCATTGATACAGTTTAGGAACTGAATGCTACCTTAGTAATTGTGTTGCGTCTGCACTAACAGTTCACTCTGGCAAGTTCGTTGGGGGATGCTGCCTCTTAAATGATATCATTCTTCAAATGACTATCAAAACGAATGTAGCCAGACCAAAAAAAAAAAAAAAAAAAAAGATCCAGCAGTCTATCCTTACAGCGCAGGCATTTAGATGAAAACATTACTAGTCACTGAGAATGTTAGCTGCTACCTCAGGTGCAATACTCTTTTTTCTTCCATTAAGTTACAATTTCAAACTTGACAAATCCTTCTCCAGAAAGCACATTGCCAGCTCTATCAATTTTGATTGAACTGTAGCTTTTGTCAATGATTTGACTTCCTTGAAGGTATTCTGCTGTACTTCTGGATATTTAGCTGCGAGGGCCAGTGGATGGTCAGAAATCTCAAACAATGGCAGAGTATACTCTGAATAGCTTGCATAAGCATGTGGCTCATTTAAAGAGTGCCAGTGGGTTGAGCTGCTGCTCCACCTGTGATGTAGCCTCATCCTGCAAGTGGTCTGTAAAGCAGATGTGTCAGAGCAGAGCAAGTTACAGCACAAGAGGGATCTGTGGCATGTGCAAAGCAGATGAGTCAGCATGGCTCATATCTATTGATCTGGAATTGCCAACGTTTGCTGCAAAGTGCCCTAGCTACTTTGTCATGCCCGGGCCTTGACAAGACACTGTTATTTAAAAAAAAAAGGTTAATAGGCTGTCCTCACATGCTACGCCCAAAATGTCAAAGGTGAGTTTTGTATGTCAGATGTGAACAGCTCTCAAGGTTCTGCTACTGTAGCCGGAGGTCAGCATTGTCACAGTGGATTTTGAGATGACTATGTATTGTTTTCTTCTGTAACTACACAGCGATTTCATCTAGCGTATTTGTAGACAGTCAAAAGTGGCCTGTTTCTTTAAAATAGTGTTAAAGTTTATGTTGCCTTTTCATTTTATAGATTTCAAAGTTAATGTGATGAGTGTTCAGGCACTTATATTTGATTCTGAGAAATACAAAATACGGCCCAACTTCCATGCTGGAGGCTAAAACTGCTCTGAAATGGGACATTGTAAGGAGAGTTAATATCAGTGCTCAAATATCCTCATTTATAGTTCAGCTTCTTATGCCGTCCATATAATTTCTTCTCCAGACAAACAGAGGAAGAATTGTTGCCCCACTTCAACATCATGGGTCCTTTGGTTTGTTCTCATTTCTGCTACAAGCTTCCTGGGTGACCTCAAACCAGTCATCTGAAGGGTGATTCAGAATAGATGATACTTAATGAGCCTTTTACTTGGTATTTTGTTTCCTCCATGTTCTGTTCTGAAGACATAATTATCAATTTTCTCATGAGCTTTTGTAAAATGATAATCTCTGTGGTATCAAAGTGTTTCAGAAACAATGTGCTCATTTTCAAAACCCACCTGGGTGATCAGGAGTGCTTTGGCAAATGGCAACTGAGGCACAGTCTGAATTTAAAAGTATCCACAAATCTTTTATGTTCAATTTCAGAAGCCTACAGCTTGGTTTTTCCAGCTCGCCTGCTGTTATATTGCGTTTATGTGTTCAGAGCTCTGCTCCCATTGAAATGAAGTCGCTTCTGAGAGTTCTTTTTCCTTCTCTGGATCAGTCACATCACCCAGTTTAGCAACCCCTGGGAAAGACAGATTTAAGTAATTTAATTAGCGTTAACTGAGAGATCCATGGTAAAGGTGAATATAGAATATGGCCGGGCACTATTTATCTGCACTGTACAAACAATTGCCCTTTCTTTCTGCAGTCCTCTGCCACATTTATTGCTCACTTTGCAAACTCTCCAGTACATGAAGCATTCTCATTCTGTCTCGAATGATGACTTGCTAAAAGTAGCATCCAAATAAATTTATGCAACAGAGGACTGTCCATTCTGTAGAGTATTTTGAGATTTACAAGCATCCTAATAAAAGCAAAATCTTGAGGAAAATCTTAGGAAATCACTGTAAGATCTCAGATAGGAGAACGGAAAGTTTCTCAGTGATAACTTCAGAATGAAATCCTGTTGTGGCCAGAGTACCCAAGAGTAGAGCTTCCAGAGTCTTGCTGTGCAGCCTCCCACCTGGCAGGCTCTCAGGAAGCCAAAAGCTTGGGAGCTGGGAGCTTATGTGATATTTGCCCTTAGGCCATCTACTTTTTTGCACTGCTGATGAGAAGAATCAATGAGACACCACATGAAAACAGTTATACCACTTTTTTAGGAATAACTGGTGCCCTTGTCTTCATAGCCACCTACCCCAGAGGTTATCAGACTCCAAATAATCCTGTCCCACAGAGATGTGGCATGCTACCTCTCCATCATCCCTTGCCTGTCCCCTGTCTCTGTCCCAAAATCTAAATCTTGGAAGCTAGTAATCCTATAAACTGGCTGCTGGGAGCTGAGTATATAAACTGGCAGGAAAATACACAGGTTTCTGTTTGGCAGACAGCTCTGTTGGAACTGTGCCTGAGTCCTAACGGAGCTTTTTGGAAACCAAGCCATCTTGGCATTATTTTTTTTATATTTAGACAAATGAATTGGCCAGTTCTGAGTTCTGACAAAAAGCCATTGCTTGCTCTGTAATGCATACCAGATTGGGGGAAGACCACAACTGTACTTACATACTTAATTTCCAGTATTTTATACCTGTTGACCACTTGCCTTTGCAACTGTAATAATACGCTTTCAACATGTTTTGCTTTGATCTGTTAAAGGCAATTTTTGGTTTATATTTTTTGTAAAGTAAACTGAATCTCCTTTCCTCCTCATCCTGCAAAGTAGAAACAGCAGTTACTGACATCCTCAGAAGGATTAGCCTTGCTAGGGATACTGCATAGGTCCTTGCCAAGAGCAGAATTATTCTTAGCCGCACTAGTTTCTTACTCTGCATTTGGCCCATCTCTAGTGCTTCGCCACTATGGTTCATATACACCTGCCAATAGCAGAGGAATATTGAAAACAGATGTTGTAAGGAGAAGAATATTCTTTAGAAGATGCAGAGTTTTGTGTTCATTCATCCTAAGTAGGACCGATACTCCTCAGTCTTCTCCAGTTTATCTTTGCCCAAGTCCTGGCTTTTCTGACCTGTCTGTCCTCCACATCTTTCCCATCTCAGTCCTTATTTCTTCAATGTTTTTCTCATGACTGAAAACTAGCCTTCTCCTTCAGAGCTCCCAACCTTTCTCCCAGTCTCCAGTTACAGACCTCTCTTTCTGCCTGTCTTAATTTTTTCAGTCTCCAGTGGGTTTCAGTATGTGTCCCCTTCTCGTGGGTCTTTGTTCACTCTCTGTGCTCACCACACTGCTTCCTTGTCTCAATCTTGCACACCCAGCCAGTTTCCCAACTCCACTTTACCAAACCTCATCACCTCTGCAATCTCATCACAAGCCTGCTCTCAACTTCTGACTTCCCCCCTCTGCCCCTAAATCCACTTCTATAATTACCTTCCTTTTGTTATCCTAGACACCTCTTTGAGCTTCTGCTCCATCACTTGCTGTTGCTATCTGTATGCCCAGCAGTACAGGCTGCTTCCCTACTCTGGTACCTTGGCCCCTGCATCTCCTTTATTTCCCTCTTCATTGGAATATTTACCTTTTTTCATGCTTCATGGGACCAGCATGGGCAGCTGTATGAGAACTAAAGAATAAAATCTGTCTGCTTTGAACTTTGACATCTCACCAGACTGTGCCTATCCCACTCAGCTGGAAATGCCTCAGCCACTGAAGGTAGTGCTGCGATGTATTCATTCAGTGCTGCTCAAACCCTGAGAGGTCTGACTTGTTAGTCAGTGAAAAATTTCTTCTCAGGACATGATAACCGTAGGGATTTGGTCTATTTATTTACTTGATTTTGGTCAGACTGCAAAATTTGGCCATCCTTTTGATGACTTTTCATATGGATAGCAAGAATATCTGATGCTAGTATCATCACCTGCTGAACTCAGAATCTATGCTTCTAACTATGGGATAGTTGGGACTTCTCAGAGTCTCACAATGCCTTTTTTTTTTTTTTTTTCTTTTATGGTAGGATCAATATATACTGCATCCCTATTTTTCCACCCTTCTGCCTTATTCTTGGAAATGACCAAATAGTTGTCACTGAAACTTTCCAGCTGAAATGACTCAGCCTGAGGCAGACACCTGGCCTGGAAAAATGCTATCCAAACAAAAGTCAAACTGCAAGCAAGTGAAAATACTTTTATAATGAGAAGTGTTGGCAAACAAAGCAAGAGGTTGTATTACCCATCCCATCTGTAAGTTTCATATTTCTGTTGGAAAACAACCATTCAAGTGGCAAGATGGTAAAATAATAATAGCAGCATCTCTTCTACAACATTTTAGTAGATCTCAAAGCATTTTTAAAACAGGAGTGAGTCATTACCTCCATTTTTTTTTATTATGTAATTTATAGTAATAGTGTTCTCAGCTACAGTAAAAGCCATCAGTAGTAAGTGATGATTTTCTTTTCATCAGTCTCATGGGATGCACTTCTCATGTAAACAGCCTGCTGCTATTCACACTTCTCCGACAGAAAATTAATTGAAAAAGAAGCCCCAGAGAGGGAAGGGTGCAGCATCATTAAAATAAAAAGTGCAGTGTTCAAAAAGACTGTTTCTGATCTTGTAAAGCTTATATATCTCACTGATTTAGAAGACTTCTCATTGCTTTATATCAAAGTGATAGCACTTCACCTGTTGTGAACCACATAAAAGAATTGTACCAGCCTATTTCTTTTTGGAAAACAAGCAAACAAAATAAGAGCTATTTCTAAATAAATTCGTGTTGTAACTATTTTGAATAGATTCTCCACATCTTTCCTGGAAAGTATCTAGGTTTTTCTAATATATAAAATTTTATTGGTTGATTTGCATTGCAGATCAATTCAAGAAGGGCTGATTTAGATAGTGAAAAATATACAAATACAAATGTTATAAAACATCAGAGGAATTCTTTCAAGGATTCTTGGGACTGTGGTGCATGCTGTCATCAAACAATCTGCTAATCTGTTTATACTTCAGTCTGTGGCATAGATTATGGTAAGTGTGAATTTGGTTTCGTGCGTGTATCAGATTCAACTTCTTTTCTGTCCTACTGACTGAACCTTGCCAATAATTTGAGTCAGAAAAAACTTCTGGCCTTGATGTCCTTCAGATACTTCTTTTATTATATCACTTGCTGCCTTTCTTTCTTTCTCCCATTCAATATCTTTTTGAATCCCTCCAAGCTTGTTGCAGTTTCTTCAGGAAGAAGTATTCAGATCTCTCAAAGTGACTGCAGCTG
The DNA here is from genome assembly GCA_013396935.1 of Baryphthengus martii. Taxonomy (NCBI): domain Eukaryota; kingdom Metazoa; phylum Chordata; class Aves; order Coraciiformes; family Momotidae; genus Baryphthengus; species Baryphthengus martii. The sequence goes on from VWZK01011228.1 coordinate 98,726, forward strand.
ACATATCCAGGAGTCATGCAACAGCCATGTAGTGAAAATGTATTAAAATGTTCAGTCATGTAAAAGATCCTGCAAAAATCCACTTAACAGTCATTCTCAGGTCACATAATGGGCATGGGAAATTGTTAAAGGGAGCAAGCAGTGTCAGAAATCTGATTTAAGCAGTGTGATTTAAGATCTGTGTAAATTTTTTGCCATACAACTTACAACTCCAGGCTAGCCTTGTATTATAATAGCTGACTTACATTCCTAGTAAGTGAACATGCGTTATGTGCATGCCACAGTTATTTTGTAGCAGTACATTTTGACTTCACCTCTGACGCTGCAGAAAATGGTCACCCAAAAATGTGTAAGTTGTTTCATTACTATCATAGTGTTTATGATGAGGAATTAGTATGTACACATATAAAACTTTTCACTTAAATTTAAAGTAAAACTCACTGCTATTGTGCTCAGCCTTATATCTTTCAAGCAGAATTCAAGCAGGTGTATGACTGTTTATATATGAATTACATAAATAATATGAAATGAGCCTTAATACTTTAATAAACCCCTCGGCTAAGGAATCCAAGATTGTCTATGTATTATGCCTGGTTTTATTAAAAGCTAGCCCTCTTCTATCTCTTACAATGCTGCTTTATTTACTTTGGTAATGTATTTTGTCAATTACATTTTCTTACATATTTTGTTAAAATTGCTCTTAAAATTTTAAGCACTTTACTGCATCGAGTTAGTGTAAGCTATTATCAGTATATTCATAAGTACATATAGTAAGTACACATAGAAGGCGAGACTATGTGTGTGCACCTGATGATGCAGGTCTGGAGTATGCTGGCCTAATTTCAAATCAATGCATTTAATACATGTAATGCTAAAAGAAGACACTCTCAACCCTATGGAAACAGAAAGGTAATATAAAATCAGCTGCTTATGTAAAGTCCTGGGATAAAGGTGAAAGGGAAGCTAGTGTTAAACCAATCAAATGGGAATGACTTTCAGAGCCAGCAATAATTCCATTAAAGTCTTCTGTCATCTAAATCCAGAACTTTTGGCTCTAGTAATTTAGTTGGTTTCAACCTTTCACAGTGTTGCCTGAGGATAAAGATGACTTTAGATCATTTAGGCACTAAACAAGGGCAATAGCTCTGGACTAGGTTCCAAAAGCATAGTAAAAATAACTGGTAAGTGCTTCTGGATGCATAGCCTACAAGTGAAGCTTTTTGTCAGGTGGCACTTTAACTGTGAAGGTAATTGCTTGTTGTGTTAATATACTCTTGCAGCTGCTATCTTATCTTCAAATCAAGAAGGTTTTCTCTTTTAGAAAACAAATAGCAAATGCATCCCCCTGGGCAGAGAACTGAGCTTCCCACCACTCTAGGTTTTCAGCCTGCTTCATATGGTAAGGGCATGCACTTTTCTCCTCACAATGGAGTCTGAAAGGAGGTGGTTTGGTAGATGAATGAGACATGACATAAAAACCCTCTTGGTTTCTACACAACATTTTACATCCTCTCTTATTTTGAAGGAACTCCCAGAACAGCATCAGGGAGCCTTTAAGCTGCCGATGTTGCATTCCAGGAAAGGGTGACTAAAGCAAAGGGTGAGGTGTGTCTAGTAAGCTCCCGCGGGAAATCGACACTGCAGAATTTACACTGCCACGCTCAGTTAAAATACTTGTTCCTGATAAAATACAACAGCTTTTTGTGGTAAGATTTTGAAGATGTTTGAATACAGGGTTAGTTTTGGTAACTAATGAACATGTAAGTAGACAGCAATGTTGTGCAATAGCTGAGGCATTACAGCTATGTTTGGTTCTTTTTTTTTTAAAAATGTATACACTAGAAAGGCCAGAAGAATGTAACAGTATTCCTTCTTTTCAAGACAGGATACATTAGCACAGAATGAGGGAGCAGAGTATGAGACTCGGCTCAGTAAATGCCATTAACAGCAGGTTCGGTGAATGACAGGCCCTACTGCTAAAGCTCAGTACATACGAGAAAGAAGCAGAAAAATCCAGTCCTTCCATGACTGCGTGCAATTGCTCAGACCATCGCCCACAAGGGATGAGGTTGTTTAGGAGAAACAATTGATGGCTGAGAAAACTCACAAATGACTAGAGCATGGCTAGAATTTGTGAGACAAAAACAGTTTTGGCTTTTGCGCTCCCAGCACATGAAATCTAGGGTCACACAGCTGCCTTCAGAGGCTGTGTAGTTTGGTGGTTATTACTTTGCCTCAGCCAATGGACCTGTGCTTTGAGTATTCATTGCTGAAGGTATTTTATATTGTGGGCACAGTTCATGCAACAGCGTTGTTGCAAGAAAATCCATTAGGGAATCGTTTATAATGATAAAGCAGAGGACAACTTTCATTTTACTATGCAGAGCCACAGGAGAGTAACACCACGTTCACAAGACTGCTGTAGGAAACAGGCTATCTGCAGGATACTCTATTTTAGTGAATCATCTCAGCAGTTTCTTCCAACATAACGCCCATGGAACAGAGGGCAAGAAATTAAGGATGTTCCTCTGTTAATGGAGAGCGGTGTGGAAGCCCTTCTTGCCCTCCTTTACAGTAATCTCCCAGAGGTACAGAAGACCTTACAAGGGCACAAAAACATAATTTAAATCTTCTTGCATTAGCACTAATGAGGCTGACCCATGCTCCTCTTCTTAAATAAGCACTTAATTCAAGCACTCATCAATAAAGCATTCCCAAGGCATTGCACTTCATTGCATGAAGCAGAGATTTTTCACTCTTTTGCCAGTTGCAGGTAAAGGAAGAAATATCCCTTCCATATACATAAGCACACATACACATATAGCCCCCACTCTCTGAAATGAACGTGTAACATCTTGTAAATAAAATAAGGTAATTTAACAAAAAAAAAAGGTCAAATACAAGCTCTGAAGTATGGTCAAACTGAAGCTACATATAGGGAATGAAAATATTTCAACACACCTTGAAGTATTTTAAACACATTTTACATACATCTGTCCTACTGTAACTTTTCTCTCTCAAAGTAGTATTCATCCTCCATTTTTTTTTAGTGCTATTTGACAATGATACAGCTTTAGTTTAAAAAAAACCAAAACAACCCACATGCTAGTTAATGAAGCTTGATGCTTTCTTCCGTGAAGGATATACGTCAGCTTTTTACCACAAAGGCTGAGGGTGAAAGGGGGAAGCGGAGGGAGGCAGAGAGAGAGATAGCAACTTTTGTATTTCAGAAACTATTTATCTGAGTTCAAGTGTGCACCAGGAACTGCCTTTATCAGCCCAAACTGGCAAATACTGTAGCTGAAAAGCGTTATTCAATGCTTCAAAATTATTTCTAGGCTATTTAATTTTATTAAGTACTGATTTTGAATTACACACTGTTTTTTAAAATAAGCTCTTTGTCCAGACTGAAACTGGTGCAGGTTGAATATACATTATATTTTATGAAGCAGAACTAAATATTGTTTTCCTCTGTATCTTAAAAACCTGAGTAGAGGGAAAATGTACTGTGTATAAATATTTTACACAATTTCTGAAATGCTCCGCAAGCTGCTACTTAAATTTTAGAGCTGGTAAATGCAGTCTTGCAAATCAATATTTTTTTTTTTTTCAATATTTCAATGTGACCTAATGATCTTGTTTCCTGTTTTCTTCTCAGGGAGAAGGAGAGTGAAGTTGCACATCATAATCCTTGAGAAATATGTTGTCTGACTTTTGATATAATTTTGTCCATGAAAGATTGGTTCAAATTTGTTACACACTCAGCAGAAAATGCAGAAGCAATTTGCCACCCTGTTGTGAATTTTAGTATATCTTTCAGCACTGATGCCTGAGACTAAGAGAAGAGTTTGAGCAGAAACTTGCTAAGCGAACACAGTAAGGGGAGCACTTGGCATTTAACAGATATTTGCACTCATCAGGGGGAAAGGTTATGTCAAAACCTTTTGACAGTTTCATTCTAAAAATTTCTCATTCCCACTTATATTATAAACTGCTTGTCAATAATGGTAAGGGAAATTTTGCCTTTTTCTGCTGATGTACAAAGAATTAGAAATATCTCGTGTGAATGGCTTAGCTGCGCTAAGGTAATTAGAGGAGGCAAGGAGACATTTTGCCTCACTTTGTAACACTAGGTCCCCAAATGAAAAAGCAGATAATTTCCAGTGCTCAAAGTTCAAATAAACATGGTAATTTATACCATGTAAATTGTTTATTTTCCATATGCCTGATCTACCAGATTTTCAAAACACAACGGGACAGGTTTTAGTGATTTGAGAGATGGCAGTCAGGAAAAGGCATTACAGCGTGTGAGAAAAATTGATTGCAGCGGCACTTCTCACGACCGCAGACAGTGAGCCGTGCTCAGAAGAAGTTAGGGAAAGCCTGTAAAGATGAGTTGTGGTACCCTGCGCCTGATGTTACCATTCTGTGGCAGCTGTGCACGGTCATAACTTCTGTTCATCAACTGGCATCACAGCTATGTCAGAAACAGTGCAGTTAATATCTAATTTGTGTCAGCCTCCTGCACCATGGTGTGCATGCACACAAGCATTTGAACATGCCTTTGAACAATGCCTTAGCCCTCTGGTGTGTTTTGTATTGATTCTTTAGTGATAAACTTTCTTACTTCTGATGGAGGAACAGCCAACATACACAATGTTCAAAAGAAATGCATTGAGTTAATATAGTAATGGTCACAAATACCCATCCCTCCATCCTAGAAATAGGACACTGGCAGAGGAGAAAAATTGCTGCTGGGAAAGTCAATGGGCCAGCGTACATTGCAACCACTTTGAAGAGTTTTTCTGCTTCTTTTCTGCTGCAGTTCTTCAGAAAACACAGCCTTAGATTTGCTAAAGGAGAAAGGACAAAAGAAATACGATTAGATAAAGCCACCAGCTCCATTTTCTTCTGAAGCTAGCTAATATACATCAGTATAAATGTTCTCCTGTAGGTATCCTTCAATCTTTCCTGTTAAGGATGTTCAATGTACTACAGAGTATATATAAGTAATGTCTCAGGCAAGAATAAGAAAATGCACTCCTATATCTAAGGTACATAACCTCTAGGAACCTTCTCTTTAGATAAATGACTGCTTGAGTACTGCTTGCAAAGTTGGTTTTGTAGTCTTTTTAGGAGTGATTGATAGAAACCTATCTTAGATCAATGCCCTGACTGTTAGAGTGCTCCCCTGAGAAGCGAAGATTTCAGTTCCTTCATCTGGATAGGTATTTGAGTCTTAATTTACCAAATTGTTATTAAATGTTCTGACCACAACTCAGAGAAGGTGAGGTACCTCCATTAATTCTTGCTTTGTTTATTGAATCTAACCCACTATTCCCAGTGTTTTTTATTAAAAATACCTGAAAACACAATTCTTTATAAGAAATTAAATTCTTCCCTATGACAGAAAATAAGAGCAGTTCTTTCTCTGTTGTGGGGGCTCAACCAAGAATAATAAGTAAAACAAAACAAAAAGACAAAAAGATTTGCCAAGCAAAATATGCTTACCAGGAATTAAATGCCAGCTTAAGCATATATGCGTTGTACTGTTCCTCTGTTTAGAAATTAGTTTTAACTTAGTTTGCTGTCCTACAAGTACTGTATATGCCTTTCGCTTCATACCTCTGTCCAATCCTATTGAGAATTATGACTTGAAAATAAGTGCCAGAAGCAGTTAGAGAACCTCCTTTTAGGTTTATTCTGTGACCCTAAGCAAGGCTCTTGCACCGGACCTTGAAAGCTGCTGAGCTCTTCCTGGACTGTCCAGGCAGTGTCGCTGCTGAAAGCTGTGGAGAGTTGCAAGCTGGTAGTGTGATTTCTTGATAAGGTGCTCAGTAGTCTTGCAGGAATCTGCCAGTAGTGTGTGGTGCCTCTAGAAGCCAGAGATTTCATTGCTTGCAATCTCTGCTTATGTATTGAGTAGTCAAGAAAAAAAAAAGATATTTGCAAAAGATGTGAATTTTTTTTTTCTTTTCTTAGCTAAACAATCCTCTGTGGCTGTCAAAGGTGCTGATTTTACATATTCAGCACTGCACATCTGTTCCATTATGTTATTTTCAGAAACGAGACTGCAACTGCAATAACTCGTCTTTCCTCTTGTGTTTCAGTTCCTCCTTTTATTCAGCCTTTTGAGTTCCCGCGGTTTTCCATCGGGCAGCGGGTCTTCATTCCCTGTGTGGTGGTCTCTGGGGATTTGCCCATCACAATCACCTGGCAGAAGGATGGCAGGCCAATCCCCGCCAGCCTCGGGGTGACGATTGACAACATTGACTTCACCAGCTCCTTAAGGATTTCTAATCTTTCGCTGATGCACAATGGGAATTATACCTGTATAGCGAGAAATGATGCAGCAGCTGTGGAGCATCAAAGCCAATTAATCGTGAGAGGTAAGTAGATGTAATTAGTTTGAAGGGCACCAATTAAGCAGAATTCATCAGTATTTTGTAATGACATCTGTTTGATGGGAAGCATCAAAAAGAGGAAAATATGGTAATCCCTCTTTGCATAACAGCACACAGAGCAATGAAGCACAGAAACTAATACAACTTTTCTATCTAAAAGTCTTGAAACTAATAAAAAACCTTGGAGTGCACAAGGTGAATGGGTGTCACAAGACTGCCTTCCTAGAAAATTTTGTGAGGCGCAAGCCCGTCCATTGGGATCAAGCCTTTGAAATGATATCTGTTATCATTTTAGTGCTATTATTCCAGGTTTATATTTAGATCAGTCTCTCATAACATTCTGTCAGTTAAAAAAAGCATTAATTTTGACTTCATGGGGAAAAGACTCTCCCCTGTTCGTATATTGTTCTTTTCCTTATTTTTGTTTATTATGCAGTTAGTATGATTTGTTTGCTCATGCTTCTTCACAACATTTTGCTTTGAAATAGGTGAGGGTATAGTTTCTGTAAGGAAACATATTGTCAGGAAAAGACATTCCAGAGAGATACCTCACTGTCAACAACTTTTGCCTTTCAAGTCACACTTTAGCCAAGTTACCTTGAGATTATGCCTTCTGATGTATTTTCAAACTTAGTGTGCAAATTTTCAACAAAATCAAATTGCTTCCTTTTCTTTCTGGAAGTTTTTCAAGGTGTTTTAAATTTCTCTTCCTTCTCCACCATCTCCTTCTTGCTACCAAGCCATTAGACTCCTCAGAGAAAGCGAGCACATACTGTAATCCAAAGTAAGTCTAGTTTCTTCTGCCTGTTGCAGATCACTACATTTTATATTCTCTTCTGTAAGTTTACCCAGATAAATCTTAAAACCACTCAGGACCTTTTGCCATCTTTTCCAGTTGTTTTTTCCTCCTCAGAAACTGCCTCGGCACTGTCCTTAATAGATTATTCCCTAGATTTCCAATTACAGAATGTGTATGCTTATGGGTTTTTATGCTAGTATTCCCAAATCTCAATGGCAAATAGGTCCATTGCTTTTTCATTAGTTTTGATATAAATATTACACTAATGTTTTTTTTTTGAATTTTCACTACTTTTAATCTTGTTTAACCATTATTCAATACAAGTGTCTACTTTCCCCATCTATCTAGTAATTCCTAAATTAAGTAATTTAATTAACTACATGTATTTAATTACTCTTTTCTTAAGATGTTTTGTTAGTTTTTAACCCTATTCATCATTCTAATAATAAGAAATTGTACTTGATTTGCAGTTACACACAGTGCTTGGAGTGACAGGAGCGAATCACTGCAGCAGCTCCATACAGGTTCCTACTGTCGTTTCGTCAAAATAGAGATGGTAGAAAGATTTGGGTTGTACCACTGAAAACTATCTTTCTGCAAACGCTATCCTTTTTTTAATACCAAGACACATGAGGCCGTAACAGCTCAAGTGAGCCCATGGTCTGTACCCCACTGACTGGGGCTAGCCCTGCCTTCTCCTAATGTCTCCCTGCCTTGCCTAAACTGCAGTTTCCCTGCCTCCTGCTGTCAGTGGGCAATTCCTCTTCTGACAAGCCCTTGGCTGGCTTGCCCTCTGTTTCCTGGACACATCTACCTCTTGCATGCTTTTTTGGCATTAATTAGTTTTCCCTCCTTGTCCATGAGGAGAGTTCGTCTCTCTCACCCCTCTCATATTGCTGCTACCAACACCTCTGTTTTCACCCTGTGTACTGCTGCTCTAATTGCACCTTCTGATGAGGCCTCTTCACCAGCGTGGGATGACAGCTGTTGGGAGTGTCTGCCTGAAGAGTGTCCTTATAAACCCATGGGCAGGATAGAGGGTAGTTTGGAGAAGACTTCTGGACTCCTAGTCCTGCAACATTTTAGGAAATTATGATGGCTTCTTCATTTTCCCCCTCTTGCTTATCTTTCTGCCCAGCTCATGCTCTGCAGCACTAGCCTTCAAGCCTCTCTCTTCTCTCTGTCAATTTAAATGGTAATGTCTTAATCAGTTTTGCATATGCATCTAGGATAATAGTTCTTACTCAGAGGGAAAGGGGAGAATATAATATGATGTTTGACCTGAAATTTTCTGCCCAAATCCTGGACTGACCTCTTTCCCTCATATTGAACTGCTTCAGCTGTCTCATTCCACTTAGTGTAAGACAGATAGCCATGAGTTGGTCACTGTTGGTCACTACTCTTCTGCATACAACCTGACCTATGCATATTTAAGTAAAGACCTGCTTTCCTGCTGTCTGTTTCCTCTCCAAGCTTTCTGATCCCTCCTCATCTTTTTGTTCATAGGTGCTATATAACTGAAACATAAAATCTTTCCAAATTATCTATGGTTTTTCTCCAAATAAAGGATTAAGAAATGGTGCTTTAACTCCTCTTGTTTCTAATCCACACTGTGTGATGATTTCTCAGCAGTGCACTTTAAACTTAGATGTCAGCTTTCCTAAATGTCAGGAGATGTGTTCTGGGAATATCTTATTTACGTGAAGTCTGTGCATTTTGTTATGAGAGTACTCACTGAATGCGAGAGGAAAGTAAAAGGAAATACCAGTTCCCCACAAAGATTCTTTTTCCTTATCTATACTGCTCTTGTATTCATTGTTAAAGTACACTTAAAAATTCTGAAGGCTATCACATTTGCAAAATAAGTGGCGTCTCTATCATTTTATAGTATACGAGTAGACTTAGAAGTAGAATCTAAATGCAGTCCATTCCAAGATAAAAGAAAAAACACAGGCCAACTGCTTGTTGCTACATTTGAACCACTAATGAGTACACAAATTTCTGCAGAATCCATACAGCCACATCAATTCTTCAGCTTTACAAGTTGAGTATTTTTTCTCAGTGTTTTCCATGTCAGATCGCATGTATCTGCTGTTTTTCAGTACTCATATTTTTCTGTTAAGTTTTATGTCTGTTAAATCATTTCCTATATTCTTTGTACAAAATTGTTTTTCATATCTAAACTGCACTCCTATTTTGTGAGGAGCTTTAAATGGCAAAAGAAAAACAAGCACTGGTTTCTTAAAATCTGTGAGCGCCTTATGGTAAATCTTCACTGCTGTTCCCATTATTTTGTGCTCTGTAAAAGCAACCAAGTGGTGATAAGGAGCACTAAAAATACCTCACCAAGAAGGCTGGATTTCCCTGCCTTAAATATCAGAGGAAGATAACCACCTTCCACAAACCTGCTTTACCGAGCATCATATAGAAAATGGAAGGCACCTTCTGAGAGAAAGAAAGTGAGAGGCAGGAAGATCTTAGGGCAATATCAGTTCTCTGTGCCATGAGTTTCTTGGTGAGAACCTGGAAATAAGACAGTATTTCTCTCTAAACATAGATCTGTCAGTATTTCTCTTCACAATTTATTGGCCAATTTCAGAGAAATCAAAAGAAGGGAAAATGCATCCAGTGGAGCTGAAAAGCTTAAAATACTTAATGAAAAGAGGTGATTGATTAGAAAAATCTCTACTGAGTGTAATACTAGACACCAGAGAATCTACTCAAGTAAGCCCTTCTGCAAACACAACAAATGTTCCAACTGAAGTGAGTACTCAAATACAAGATAAAAATCCACAGAAAAGCAAGCTTGATTAGTCCTAATGTTTATGGAATAACTTTTAAAAGCTCATTAATAAGTCACTGAGACAAGCCTACCATTTTCACTGCATCTAGGGACTGCAAGTAGGCAATCCAGGTGACTGAAAACAGGGCTTTCCTCTGTAAAATCTCATGCTCCACCAGATCCTGACCTGCAGTTCTGGAAATGCATCAAAAAAATTGCAAGCTAGAAGGATTTCTCAGAAACTCATGAATCATTATTATTTTGGTTATTTTATTTCTTTTGCACTCTTAGTTTGCTAGGCATGCTATTAAGGAAAAGGAAAGAATAGGTTCCTGTCATGAAAGCCACCCATAGAAATCCAGGAAATATCTTCTCTGTCAACTACTTATATCATCGTGTGGAATTAATTAAGGCTTTACTCATTAGGGCTGCCTTCTAAAGAGTGATTAAAAATCTATATACACTTTATCATGTGCTATTCATTTCTGTAGGGTTTTCTAAAATGGGAATTAAGTAATTATGAAATAAAAAAGTAATGAAAAGAATTTTAATTGGTAAGCGGAAAGAAAAAACTCATGAATGTATTATGAGTTCAAAATTTTTCAGATACTGACAGAAAGGAGAATTCAAAGATAGTAGTGGGTACATAAATTATGATTTTAAAATTCCCGTTACTGAACGCATCATAAGGTAAAATTGAGATAAGGTCTTTAAATATCTAATGGCCTCTCTTAATGCATTTAGTGCATCAAGTGTAAAAGTGTTTTCATTCTGTGCTTGCCGGAAATGTCAAATATCGCTAGACAGTTAGGCACCCAATGAGGAGTCCCTCAGACTTGAATCTTCCAGATAGGAAGTGCATATCCATCGCTTTCTGATGTTTGCTGCTGGTGCTGGTGTGATGCAGCAAATGCAATTTGTGATAGAAAAGCAAAGGGAGAAGATTTATGGTCACAAGTGGTGTCAAAATTAATTTACTTTCTGGTGTTTTTCCTCGGAGGTTTTTGCACTGCGTCTTTGAAGATTACTTCCTATTTAATGTTCTCATTAGACAAACCTGATCAACAAAACCCACTCAGCACTGTCTCATTTTGCAAAAGTACATCTTTTTTTCTTGAATTGCAGAGCAAATTGTTTCACTAAACCAGCTAAATCGACCCCTTAGGTCCAATGACCAAATTTAATAACTGTTCATCTTTGCTAAAGTACAGTGTTTAATGATCTTGTTCATTAATACATCAATGGTTGCTTTGGTTGATTAAATTTCTTCCATCATTTTGACAGTATGATCTAAATGTAAAGTACAAATATTCTGTGTAAAAGTGATACATTGTATTCTGGGCTGGTGTCATAGATTATTTATTAACTCACTCCAGTAGTCCACCAGAGGAGCTCATGTTAGGAGCCTTCAGAACTGCTCTCCAGTATGATGTACTAGTCACTGTACTTGAGAGCCAGAAACACTTGCATAGATTTGAAGTCCAGGAAGGAGTGTGCGAATTTGTCATCTGATCCCTGGCATAAATCACAGTCAGAAAGGATTCTTGGATTTACATAAAGCAAAATTAAATCAGGGAATTTTAGCCCCCATTCATAAATTGATTGTTTTTGGTAAGTTGTAAAGTCCATCATTCTAGGCAGTGATGATACCGATAAGCTGTATCTTCTTGGGGTACCAGCTCCTATTTTATCATTATATCAGGATTATCTCACACAAGGAGACAATAAAAGCATTTTCCTTCCCTTAAAATGGCACTGTGACATTCATGGTATCTTCAACACCCTATTCTGATTGCTGTCATCCTTTGTTTTCTCTTTGTGAGACCCTGAGTCTGTTAATCATAATATTGTCTGAAAACACCTTTTTTTAGGCCCTTTGAGTTGATCCATTAAGTAGTTAACTTTTTGTTCTTACATTAAACAATTCAACAACTAATTTCTCATAACAGATCCATGAGCTGCATTAAATGAGAGAGTATACCAGTCTCACTGTTAAAGCAATTTTAAATGTCCTGCTTTATAGGCTTAAGGGACTGTGCTGTTGAAACAAAGATGATAATAAAAGTAGAACTGTTCAGTCACATTTGTGAGGTATTTCAGTGTTTCACTTCTAAAGGGGCAGAGGAGGCACACACCTTTACAGCTAAAGAGAGAGGAGGAGAACTAATTGCTTTCTTTTCTCCATTAACTCTACTTAAGCATATCAGACAAATTAACTTTGTTAAATTCTTGCTAAGCAAATTTTCATTAAGGGCTAATGAATTCCTGAAAGTTAATGAAAAGGCGAATGTAGCTTTATAATCTAAAGCTATATATCAAAATCTAGATCAAGTAGTTAATTGCATTGTCTTTTAAAATATGGTAGCATGTAGCACTGAACAAGTTATTAATATGAAATAAAATTTAGAAGCGAGCTGTCAATGAGGAAGAAAAATGTAAAGGTCTCCTCTGTTTACTTTTTAATCATTTCTGTGAGAAAATAAATCCTGTGATTTTACCTAGGCAGCATTACAGACACATGAAAGGTCATTGAATGAGTAATTTTGTTTTATTGTAGCATCTTTTCTGATTTCTATTGGCAATCTTAAGACTACGTGTCAAAGGTTCATGTCTTCAAAATAAGAGCAGCGTTTGACATTTTTATAAGTAGTCCTAAAGGAAGGCCAAAGCTTTACTGAATATAGAAAATGTTTGTATTGCTGGATGTGGGCAGAGTTTTTGCCAAGTAAGGTTGAAATGCAATTTGTTTGTGGAGCAGTACGAGGAAACTGTACGACTGCTAATCATACACCTGGTTCTGGAGTTTATATGGCAAAATTTAATTTCTACAGTTACCATTCTGAAATGTTTGACAGCAGTAAATGTATCTCCTAGTACAAAGGTGTCTCTTGCCTCTATTGCTGCTAGTTCCTCCTGTTTCTACTAACCACCTTCCAACAGCAGTGGAGCTTCTTTGTACATAGTTAGGCAATAAACAGCTTTGCGTTATAGCTATAGGATTCAGTGAGCAAAAGGTCCAATTAAAGGAATCGTTTGCTTTCCAGAAGATTGTTCTTCTCTTTTAAAAAAGAGTTGTAACTATGAAGGTGGAAGGAGAAGGTTGGAGGGGAGTCTATATTATGGAGACACAGAGAGGAAGACTCGAGCTGTTGTGAGGAGTATTCTTTGAACCTGGAGAGAGTATGTCAGGATAACTCCAGTTTTTATTAGTCCTGTCCATACCAACACTGGCAGCTCAAATTTATCCTTAAGGAAAACTTGGGACTCTCTCTGGTATAATGGAAGATGCTATTGACATAAACTATGAGTGTTCATACTGAAAAAACTTCAAAGTCATATGTTACCGTGTTGGTGCTTCAGCTGTGCTCCTGCCACAGAATTTTTCTGTTGTACTATATTCTTGGTCCTAAAGAGCTCTTTCAGGTTACAGGGCAAATAGTCACTGTACTGATAATCCCTTTCTGTTATGCTTTACATTTCCTCATGCTGCAGCCTTCTTTCTTATTTTCTGGCTCTTCTGGAGAGGCAGATGGCAAGGTTTGATGAGGGTTTGTGTCAGAGGAAGAAAGAATGGTTGGGCCCTTTATTCTGTCTCGTCCAACTTTCAGACAAAGTCAACACTGGCCGGACCTGTGGAACTGTGAATCTATGAGGCTGCATGTCTGTCCCTGTGTACATATGTTGTGGCGGGGCAAGGAAAGCGAGGAATTATGAGAACTTCTCCTTTATTGTGCTAGAACTGAGCATGTTGCTGTACTTGATTTGAGAGGAAAAAAATCTGTCACATTTTCTCTGTAGGACTGTAAGAAATTACTAAAAGATTAGTATGTGGGATAAAGACAAAATAATTTAATTTTTTTCTCAAGTTTTTACTTCTTCATGTTCTGAACTAAAGAACAGGTGTTCAACGAAAATCTGTGACCTTAACTGACTTTATATAATCATTATGCACTTATGATATTCAATAACTCTTGTGGGGTTTGCAACGTTCTTTACAGTTTTCAGTTTTTCTTTCAAACATTTGTCAATTCTGCAAGTCTTCTTGAGACTTTGACACTTAGTATTGGATCTTCACGGTAAACTGTAGATTTAGCATTGTCACAAAATGTTTCCTTCACTGTTTTTCTATATTTGGAATATGTAGATCTTTTCCTTGAGATAAACAGCTCTTATTTTATTTATGTAGAAATAGATACATACTTGCCTATGTCTGGAAGAATCACTGCAGTGATTTTATGCTGCACTAGAGTAAGTCTAATAATACATTTATATTGATGCATATACATCTATTTAAGTAAGAGTTTTCCTCTTCAACTTAATGCAAGTAAATTGTGTTGAACATTTCTATGGCTGTTTGGAAAGAACAGCCCTATCAGAATTTAAGATTCAAACACTCTCACTTTAATATGGAGTTATTTGATTGCTATTAAAAGATTGTTCATGCTACATAATATAACTATTTTTCTAAAGCTTAGTTCACTGTTGTAAAAAAAACAAACACAGAAAACTTCAGTTGGTCTCAGACATCTGTCAAACCTCTGCCTTTGTTAGAAAACATTTCTTTTCTGACCATGACAGTATGATTTATCTATTACTCCATTTAATAACCTCTCCTGTGGAGAGATTTCTTTTAACTTATTGTCGTGTCCTATAAAGACCGGTGCTTCTGTTGTGCCTGGCAAGAAATACATTGAGATGTACACAGAAAGTAAATAATATGAAACACCAGCTTTACTATGTCACTGGGTCATCCAAAAGCTGGTTTTAATTTTTGCTTTCCACTGTGACATATTATGCCTCATTATTTGACTACTCTGCCAATTTTAGCTACCTGGTAAGTTGCACCACTTCTCATGTCTCCTTTTCCTTCCTCTCATAGTGCCCCCCAGGTTTGTGGTTCAGCCCAGCGACCAGGATGGGATCTATGGAAAAGCTGTAATTCTCAACTGTTCTGCGGAGGGTTATCCTGTTCCTACCATTGTTTGGAAGTACTCAAAAGGTGAGATTCTTCTGGTGGTCACTGAGGACAGATTAATTCTGGTTTAGTAACAACTTACTCACCTGTAAATTACTGGCTTTGTCTTCATATTGCTGGAGGCTAGCAGGGTGCAATAAGGGAAATATAAGTCCTGTTTATACTGTTCTTGTATCATTTCCCTAAGCACATAGTGCTGGCCATTGTCATATACACAAGGTTGAGCTAGATGGACTTTTGGTGTGCCTTAGAGACATCCTGGAGCTGTGGAAGTGTGCCTGTGTTAGCTGTGGCCTCAGCGGGCAAGTGATGAAATGGATGGGTGACAGAAAAGAGAAACTGCTTTAATTGAAACAACGTCAGAACAAGGTTCACTGGCAGCATTTGGCTGCTTTTTCCCCCCTTCAAAATTCATAATAACACGGCCAATCATATCTTTGCAGCAAAGAAGAAAGGTCAGGTAGCATTAGCATAAGCAGTAATTCAGTATGCGCTTTACATAATACTTTAACATTTTCTTCTCATGTAACAGAGCATTAAAGCTGGCCCCACTTGACCCTCAGTAACCATAGCAAATTGACCGTTTTTTAATTAAAATGTGCAGCCTGATAGATTGCGTTTTTCTGGCCAGTTGTCTTCTGGTAGGTTTTAGCAAGAAAACAAACACTCCAAATTCTGTATCCAAGCTAAGTGAGCTAACTCTTTAAAAAAGCAAAAGTAGATGCTGTTGGGAAGAAACCCTAATGTAATGATCCAGGTCATTTTTGAGTTCCTTGAGATCTAAATCCAAGTTCTATTTGAAGAAAATGGGTGAGGGAAGAGAAATGTTCACATTAAAGGCTGTTTTTGCTTTTAATGATAAATTTTGGTTTGTGGCAAGAAGGATACAGAGCTCCAAATTTCATTAATCTCAGTGATAGATGAGGGTTTAATTATGAATATAGGTCACAAAGAAGTAATTTTATTATGTTATGTTTGTGTGCTTGTCATGGTTTAGATCCAGCCAGGAGCTGAGTACCACTCAGTGCTCACTCGCTGTATCACCACCACCCCCCCACCAAATGGGAATGAGAAGAGGGAGAAAAATACAAAACCCCATGGGTTGAGATAAGGAGATTTTAATATAACACACACCAATAATAGCAAGGAAACAATACCAAATATGCTTGTATGTAGCATGCATGATGTCAGTATGGTATCGAATAATTTCAGTTGCCTATCTTGGCTGTGCCTCCCTCCCACCCTCTGGTGAAAATCAACCCTATCCTAGTCAAACCCAGTGCAGTGCTGAAGGAAGAGGCCAAGCCACGTTAGTGGAATTATAATTAACTGTGAAGAGATAAGCAGCCCATCTTAATAAAGGAGAAAGGGATTGTGGTTTGATTTCAGTGGCCTTCTACTATCAAATGATTTTTAAAAGATTTTCTATTAAGAGCTCTGAAGTTTTTAAGTCAAAGAAACTTTTACTAGATATGCAATGTAGGTAAAGCCATCAAACTACAGTTTCACTTTTTGTCCAAAATAGCTCAAGGCGGAAAGGTCAGTGTTTTTGCAAAGCCTGTATTTTGTTAATGGGTGACTACAATTTCAGTATCTAGTCTAAGGTGCTGTACAGATCTACAGGATATATGCTACATCTCTTAGAAGTGATACATTATGTATTTGGTTTCTGAGAAAGGTTTGTGCCAAATTCTGAAATAATTATTGAGGTGAGGCCAGCAGGACTAAAGCAATCAGATTATAGCTCATCTGTAGGTACCACAACAGAGTAGAAAGGGCATCTGTACACCTGCAGGTAAGTCATTGTCAAGTGAAAAATTGAAAAAGAGGGCTCATTTTTTTTTGTACATCAGGATAGACTAGTAATGGAAATGGGCTTCCTGTCTCTAAAGAATAATGACAGTAATCAATACAGACACTACATAATCAGCAAGAATCTGTTAGTTTAAGTCCTTCACACTTTAAAGAGGCAATGGGCACACACTGAAACACAGGAGTCTTCTGTCTGAATATAAAGAAATATTTTTTTTTCTACTGTGAGGATGACTGGGCACTGGCACAGGTTACCCAGGGAGACTGTGGAGTCTTTTCCTTGGAAATATTCAAAAGCCATCTGGACATGGTTCTGGGAAAGAAGCTTTAGGTGTCCCTGCTTGAGCAAAAAGGTTGGACCACATAATCTCCTGAGGTCCCTCCTGATCTCAAACAGTATGTGATTCTGTGATTCATGAGCATGTAGTTCTCTTGCAGATTCATCCCTGCAGTTTTGAGTGATAGGCTACTGTCACTGCTGAGGAAGAATTTCACAGAATCACAGAATGTCTTTGATTGGAAGAGACCTTCAAGATCATCTAGTCCAACCTTTGACCAAACACTGCAAGCTCACCACTAAACCATGGCCCTAAGCACCAGGCCTGCATGCCGTTTAAATACCTCTAGGGATGGTGACTCCAACCACTGCCCTGGGCAAACTATTCCAATATTTAATAACCCTTTCAGTAAAGAAATGTTTCCTAATGTCCAGTCTAAACCTCCCCTGGTGCAGCTTGAATCCATTACTTCTGGTCCAGTCACATGCCACCAGGGAGAAGAGGCTGTCCCCTCCTTGCTCCAACCCCCTTTCAGGTAGTTGTGGAGAGTGATAAGGTCTCCCTTCAGCCTCCCCTTCTCCAGACTGAACAACCCCAGCTTCCTCAGCTACTCCTTGTAGGATTTGTGCTCTACGCCCTTCACAAGCCTTGTTGCCCTTCTCTGGACACGCTCCAGCACTTCTTTGTTCTTCTTATAGTGAGGGGCCCAGAACTGAATGCAATATTCAAGGTGTGGCCTCACCAGTGCCAAGTACAGGGAGACAGTCACCTCTCTATTCATGCTGGCCACAGTGTTTCTAATACAAGCCAGGATGCCGTTGGCCTTCTTGGCCACCTGGGCACACTGCTGACATACTTAATTAACTATCGATCACAATCCCCAGGTCCTTTTCCAACTTGCAGCTTTCCAACCTCACATCTCCAAGTCTGTATCTTACCATGGGTTGTTGTGACCCAAATGCAGGACCTGGCACTTGACCTTGTTGAACTTGGGCTGTAATAGCAGTAGCATTGCACGTGAAGAGTAAGAAGCCTTTGCAAACTGTTATGGAAAATTTTGCCCAGTAGTAGCTATCTTCAGGGTGTATCAGCCCTATCCCTTCTGTGAACACCAAACTGTCCCCAGAATTTCTCTTGTGAAGAAATTTAGCAAGTGAGTGTTTGAATCTACCTATTTGGGAAATCAATTGCAAACAGATAGAGTTAGTGAACCATAAATGTGCTAGGATACATGACAGGAAAAATATTTTATTAAAGAAAAAAAATTAGACAAATTGGGAAGTGGGATATGCATATGACTGAAATAGTTGAGAAACCAACAATGGTAACGGATTTTTGTGAAAACATTATCCCTCTAACATTTCTAAGTTCACGGTATCGGCCACCACACCTTCAGTGTAGTTTTAAGTCCCCAAAGCAAACTCTTCTAGGACTAGAAGGACTTTTATTATGCATGTCTGGTCTTTTTTAATATTCTAAATGTTGTATTCATAGGTTGTTATAGCTTGCTATTTTATACTAAATCATTCCCCATAATATTTATTCATTGTATTTCCTCCTGGGCTGACTCAGCCAACTGCGTATAGTAATTAACGCTGACAGATTTTAACTTTGCATACAGAAAGTGATATAAGAGAATTCCATTGAAGGAGACTACCTTATGATTTCCCTGAGAAATCCTGTCTCCTGCTGCCAAGGTATGTCGTAAACCCCTTTGTTACAAGAACCATATCTTAGTATGCACTTAGAGAATCCCTAATGCTGGAGGATCCTGAACTTGTGGTGGGCCTCTGGACAGTATGTCATGCTGACGGTATGGCAGTACTCTGTTCCCTATTCCCTAAATCTTCCATTATCTTATTTCCAAGGCAAATTAAGTTCTTTCCTAAAACCAAAATTGATGCAGAAATTGTTGAATTCCTCTCTTATTTTGGACCTTCCATTTTTACATTACTGCCACACATGGCGCCTCATGCCTGATTAGTGATTTGAGCTTTTTGTGTCTTTTTTTTTAATTTGCATTGTTTTTTATTTTTAGCATTCCCAATGAATACTGGCTACAAACATGGCAGAACAGAGATTTTGTGTGTCATCAGTCAGTCAGCTGTAGGAAAAAACAAGCAAGACAGTCACTGATGTAGTTTTCCGTGTTACCTAGATTTTTGTAAACAAGGTCCTAGAGGTCCCTTGAGTACTTCATGTTTACTACAATAGATATCGCTCTTATTCATAAGAAATTTATTTGGTGTATGCATTAGGGATGCATACTTGTATGACTGTTCAGCTGTAATTGTCAATAATTTATCAGCCTCTAAGTGTACAACAAATGTGCCTTTTTACCCATGAGCGGTCTGAAAATCTTCATTTTCGCTCTTCCTCTTTCTGGTACTTCCACTCCTTCTTCATGCTCCTTTTACTCCTTTACCTTTAACATGGGCAAATTATTGCCACTATTACATTCTGACAGTCTTTCTGCTTTTCATTTAATTAATTCAGTTTTGGCAAAAAAAACATTCTGTTTGTTCTGATGATATCAGAAGCCATTTGAATTTTCATTAATTGAGCCTCTTAGAACAGAATGCTATAATTTCTACCTTATTTTAAAGAAACTAAGATACTTTCCTTCCTAACTAACCTTTTTACTTGGGGGTCTTACTTTAGGTGCCGGAGTTCCTCAGTTCCAGCCGATTGCATTGAATGGTCGTATCCAGCTTCTCACAAATGGCTCCTTGCTGATCAAACATGTGCTGGAAGAAGACAGTGGATACTACCTCTGCAAGGTCAGCAATGATGTGGGAGCAGACGTCAGCAAGTCCATGTACCTCACTGTTAAAAGTAAGAACTAAACCACTTCTCTGTGATCCAGATATTACCATTGAGTGAAAAAGGCTTGTCTACTGCATCCTTGGTTTAGAGGGAGGGAAGATGGGGAGGGAAGGCGATGGGGTGGGTTTGTTGATTATTTAGCGTTGATATTCAGCGGCATGTGGTAGCACCTGGAAGTTAGTATGGTTAATAAAAAACATTGTTTAGTAGAGGGAGAAAATGCGGAAGTAAAGATGAAAAGGATTAACACCTCATTTCAAAAGCTTGTATCATCTCTGTGAGCTACAGCTGAGTAATGAAGGGAAATTAAGAAATTTTTTTAGTCAAGGATAAAAAAAACCTATATAGCTATATATTCTATATAGACTATAGAGGAAGTATTCTGAGGAAAAAAAACAACTGTAGAGATAATATAATTTCTCACTAGAGAGCTGTTGACACTTCAGCATGCCAAATGTTCCTGGATGACCTATTAGGCCAGTATTCAAGGAGGTCACCTAGCCATGCACTTTCATGTTTGTAGGTTTTTTTTAAAGATTGACTGAGTGCTTTGAAGTTCTGAGAGGTCAATTAGCTTGAAAAAGGTTTACTCTTGAAAGTAAAATTCTTTATTGTTTTTTTTCTGGAAGGAAGGAAAATCCAACTTATTCTCCATTGGAGAGCTATACTTTAGACCATTAATATCTAAGTTTATGGATGTTACTTGTTGTAATGTCAGAGAATGAATAACTAAGTTCTTTGAAAGGAAGAGTGTCAACTTTGTTAGATTTGCAAGCCCCAGTACCTCAGATGTTCTCTCCACTCTGATTTACCACAGTGACTTCATCTTCTGAAAAATACCATGATATCCCAACCTCTCAAGCAAGTATATTAATTGCATATTTTTTTTTCTGTGGATCAGTAGAAGTTACAGGTTCTGTGGTTTCCATAACTGGCTATTTCGGAGCCAATCTTCTACCACAGTCGCAATGCACTGCTGTAATATGCTACAGAAAAACAGTTTTCCTCTGGTTGGCAGCTATGCACACTGCCTGTCTGATCACTGTATGCAGTTTCATGTGTGATAAAAGAGCATCCCTTATCAAATAAGAGCAGGAGCTTCCCTGGGGAGTCAGTTGCTGTTTGAATCTAATGAAAACCCCTCCAGCTCTGAGATAGCAGGCAAGCATGTCTGTACACTCTCATACATCCACACTAACACACATACTGCTTCCAGCATGGCTGATAGAGAAAACACTGTTAGCGTGTTGGTGTGTGCGTAGAAGAGGCGCAGCTTTAGCTTTAATGAAGAACACATTAAGGACAAGCTGCTTTGAGGAAGTATGTCATGGTGGACTTCAGCTGGATCAGAGGATCCTGTACTGATGATGTGGTTATAGCACACAATACTTGCACCTGATCAGATGGAGTGACTCCAAAGGGAGGTTCTGGACCTGCCTTTATTCTTATTGTTACTGTACCTTGTCATTAATTGTTCTTTTACTCTGTGATTTTTTTGCTCCTTTTTCCTCTCACCCACAAGCCTGTTTTTGTGGACCCTAGTTCTCAGATGTAGCCTTACTACTAGATAAAAAACTTGGGCTGCCTTCATGAAATTCTCAGTGTTCTTAACTGGTTGATCCTGCTCCACAAGGTCATCCTAAATACCAAATTTACTCAGAGGCAGAAGCTGAGACCTGTCCCAGGCATTTGTTTATCGGTGACAAAGTTGGTAAGTAAGAAACAGCCTTCCAAAACGTAAACAAAGATCGGCATCAATACATTTTGTTGTGGCTTCCTTGGGACAAATTTGCTTTAGTCTATATATGGGTTGCCTATGAGCAGTAACTCAAATCACTTCATAGAAAAGCAGAGTGACTTAGATGAATTTAGTCACTGATCGTGAAACTAGACTGCCTCTCAGAAAGACAAGCATGGCAGCAGTCTCTTTACAATCTCCTCCTCCACTTCCTAACTGTCCCTTGTACCACAGATATCTCATGTATGCAGATGCTAATCATTTATAACATCACTGTGAAGTTAAAATAAAACCCTCCTATGCACAGATAATTTTTCTCCATGTTCCGTGAATGTTTCCACCTACTCTGTTAGTAACATCACTGGATAAATTTGTTTCTTTCATAGGTCCTACAACAAATCTCTTAAATGAAACTAGATGTTTTACTCTTCCACAATTTCCAGTGTTACCTATATCTAAACAAAAAAAGCTTTTGAACTTTGATGTCAAAAGAGGGTAGACAGTTTTTTAATTTTTTTTTCCGGTAGTTCATGACTAGACAGAATAAACATTGACCTAAGGTACTTCCATGACTTGCTACCTTTAAAATTGGCAGATTTTTTTCTTAGTGAAAAGCCATCTAAAAAGCTATAAATCAATTTGGCTTACTTAACAAGACTTTTAGGGCTAAGAGTAAATAGTAGTAATTCCAGATACATATTTATTTAGTGCTTCAGTGTTTGTTGTGCAACACTTTCACAGCAGAGAAGCTGGTCCAGCTTCTTGGTTGAAGAGAGATCATATGAGGAGGGAGTGCAAATAAGAAAGATGAGAGGAAAAGAAAGAGGCTTTAGGAATACTCATAGAAATGTGAAAAGAAAAAACTGCCAGGATCCATGCTGAATCAGGACCCACAGGGCTAGAATGGCAGTCATGAAAGCAGAGAATCTTCACTTAGCAGCTATCACCCTTATCCCTTACTTTTCAAGAAATGGACATACAATTCATGATCAGTGATTTTTTTTTTTTTCTCTTTTCTGAACAGATGATAAATAGTTCTCAAATTCCTTATTCACTAAGACATACAATATTAGAAAATTATGAGATCTGGACTAAGGAATCTAGTACTGTCTTGAGAAATGACTCCTAGTGGTGGGATGAGAAGACTTCTAAAGAATTTCTATAAAGGATAATGAGCCTTTAACATGAAGGGAAGAACTAAAATTATTTAAAGGTTGCCTGGGAGTCACAAGGGAAGAGATGGCTGCTTAAAATGGACTGCCTGCCTGCATTCATCTGAATAAATGTCACACTTCCTAATTCCACTTTAGGGGCTATATATAACATGATAGAATAGCATTGTGAAAAAATTCCCTCCTGAAAATCAAGCTTTCATTAAGATATGTATGTTCCTGTGTAAATAATCTATTGGAAGCAGTCATGTTAGCCCTGCCCCTTCTTAAATCTATCACTTATTTTCATGTCAGTGTGGAGCCTGAGAAGTTTTAATCTGATCAAAACATTTAGAACAAATCCTATCTGGCAAGAAAATAGAATTGTTTCATTCACATTCCTTTCAAATATGCTTCTTAACTATTTGCATTTTTTATCTTTAATACATAAACTTAAACTTGTCAGTCAGACCCACACCTCTTTTCAGCAGGAACATACTAATCCCGGCTAATATTTTAATGCTAGATTTCACCACTTAAACGTTTTTAAAAATATAAATAAACTGAAATTGTTATCTATGAGAAGAGCTGGTGGAATAACAGAAGAAGAGTGTGTTTCAGAAAGGGTGCCTGGTCACAGTGTAAAAGTGAGTCTAGTGTCCTGTTCCTGCAGCTACCCTGAGTCTCAGCTGTGGCAATTCACCACCCTATGCCTCTTCTGCCTCTGCCTCCCTTACAGTACCTCTCATCCACATTGACCATGACCTCTTCCAGGCAAGATTTGATTTTCTTCATCTTAGACGACTCATGAAACAAAGAGGCCCCCATCACGTAACTAGCTACTGCTGCAAAAGAAATGGAAGTTCACAAACTTCTATGTTATAAATACAAATAAACTCAAAAGATGCTTATGAAGGGAGATTCTGAATCTAGTAAAGCTGTTTCCTCCAGTTGTTCCACCGTATGACTGAAGCACTAGAGCGTTTGTTTATTAAAACAGATAGAAGTCTATGCTTGGCTTCCTCGGTGAAACTTTATCTGGACAGTGTAAAGGCACACTTCCCATGTGGCTGGTCAAATGAGTTTGCTTTGCTGCTTCACCTGCAGTAAAGCCAGCAAGCTGTGATGGAGAGCTCATTGTGCTCTGCTCGCCAGGGTGCCTCTAAATGCTCAGTTTAGTTTTTAGGAAAATAATTCCTTACTGAGAATATAGGAATGTTGAGACCTGTCCAATTGCAACTTTTCCTTGTATATGAAATGACTAGCATTTATACATAGATGTAAGCCTTTTGTTCATGTCAAATTTCTTATTAAAAACGCATATGCCCCATAAGATGTCAGTAGGAGTGGCATTGCCTGTTCTACATTTACAAAGATAGATTATCCATGGTATGTTGTAAAGGAAAATAAAAATCACCATCTCTAACACCTTCAAAAATGCTTTTAGGAGAACACCACTCATACTATGTCAAATTCACCTAAGCTTAGTTATATTGATATTTCTTAATCTCTTTTTGCTCCATTTTTTCATAGTCCCATTGTCTATAAATAGTGTTTTCTGTGGCAAAACGAAACAAATTCCCCCACTCTGATTGTGTACTGTTTTACTCTTTTCTTCTCCTGACATTCTGCTATCTTTAACCAAAGGCCTTTTTCGTTTAATTGCTTCTTCATACTTATTTTGTGGTTATCTCAAGTAGAATGCATTTTCGTCCAGTGGATGAATTTGGCCAAAATTGGTAAAGATCTCTAACTGGATTGCTTTCATATCTCCTCAGAATGAAAGTGTAAAGTAAAGGGAAAGAAAATGAAAAATAATTTCAATCGGCTGAAACTACTCTTGTATCCCAAAGTGTCCTTCCTCAGAGATGGTGAGCTGTCTTTGCCTACCTTTGTCATTACCCCGATGACAAGCAATTCTCTTTTTCACCACCGATTTCTTGACAAAGGCCAAAACTGTGTTAAATATGTGGACGTGAATGAACTACAGTACAATTCAGTTTAAATTCGAGTCGGTGGTGATGGATTGTATTGCTATCTCTTTTAATTACTTACTTATTTTCATTAAATGCACAGTCTGAAAGATGCTGTAAGGAAGCTACGGTAAATCCTGGAAACAGTAACATTCTCCCTAGACATGAGTGCTTTCTTTTGTTAGTAAAACAGCCCATTTTTTTCCTAATGAGGTCCTCCCACTATGAGAAATGAACAGAATCTGAATGTTGTTTTCTGCCGCTTCAGACCACTGGCACAGCTTTGATTTAGGGACTCGCACTTTAATCACCCATCATGTGTCATTACCCCGACAGGCGGCAGCAGCCGCAAGATACAAGCTCCAATAAATTGCACTGAAAATCGCTGAAGCGATCCTTTGTTGATTTTCCTTTACTGCTATTCAATGGCAGATCAGCTGTCATAACAACACGGTGCCTGTGGCAACAGGGTGAAATTAAACGTGAAGTATGTTCAAGGTAGCTGGTAGAAAGCTGGAATATCCCTTTTCTTCTGTACATTCAAATGCTTCCTACTTCTCTCAGTAATGCTAAGCCTGTGGCAATTGGCTAAAACGAACTCTTTCTCTTGTAAGATAATTGCCAGATGTACTGCAGTACAAATACTCAAGTGCTTCTGTATGCAAATCTTTGCAAGACTCGTTTAAGGGAAAGAGGGGAGGTAAGGATTTCTCTCTTTTAACATCAAAAATTCTAATTGGGTGCAAGGAGAAAAAGAATATAGTAGCCTTTTTTCTTTTCTGCAAGGCGTGTTGCACAGCAATGTTTCTAGCAGGGAGGTGAAAGGAATTTCTCTCCAGCTAACTAGCTAGAAAGTGTGCATAGGTTCTGCTGTATCTTTTCCATTTGTATCTACAGTATCATATTTATTGGGTTTTTTTCAGAACAATTGTCTCTTTTTGGTTTCATGTTGCCCAAATAGGAACATTCAGAAGGGAGCATAGGTGAGGATTATTTTCAGAAATTTTCTATTAATTGAAATTTTCATAATGGATACAGAATATTGAGGCTTTCCTGAAAAAAAATGACTGGTTTAGCAAAGTTGTGATGATTTCATCTTTTTAATTACTTCTCTTCTTCACTTTTCTTAGAAGGCTTCATAGGGGATAGGATTCACAAGGTACATACTCCAGCTGCTGTTTTATCTCCTCCCCTTACTGAACATATTAGTAATACTTAGACACAGACAAACCACAGATGTTTCAACAACATGTCCTCCTTTCTCAATCTTAATACCTCTTTTGTCCTGTTAAATTACCTGCTTATTCAGAGAAGGTTTTACATGGTTCTCAGATTGCAATGAACTCCATGCCCAGGTTTGGTCAGTAGACTCTGAGTGACAGAGATAATTTCAGATCAAGGATTCCATCTCCTACGTCTCTGATCAAAACTGAAACAAGACTTGAAAATAACATCTGCTCTACACTCCTCCTCCAGTTGAAATGTTGGTGTTGTAGTGATCGATACAAGCTAGGTAGATAATCCATTCGTAATAATTTTTATTGTGAAAGTAGGCTCACAAATTTAAGTATGTTGTATTTGGCACTGTACTGCAAACCCTACTGTGCTAGAATATAATAAGTGGTAATCCTGAAAGGCTCTTATCTGGGAGGAAATAGGCTGGAAATTAGTCTTACTGATAATTTGGAAGGCTGTTTTCTTGAAAGAGAATTTAAAACATAACTATTCAGATTTAGGCGTGCCTTCACGTGAATGAATACCCTTCTGGAACACAATTATGTCTCAATAACTTTTTAAGAAAAATACATGCCAGTAAGCATAGGCCACTTGACAGATAGAATTTCAAGATTACTCATCTTGAAGTTACTCGTTACTCAGCTACCAGGTTTAGTTCAGTAAACATTACTTCTCCTCTTAGTTTGATAGGACAGATGGACATCCTCAAATCTCTAATGTTCATTGCTGTCTTCCTTCCCGCTTGCAGCAGCAAAGAGGTTGAGTACCCTGCTCCTAGCTCTGCCACAGTGCCTGTCCTTGTGCTTTGCACTGCCTCTAAGCCTCGTTCAGGAGAGTGGGCAGAGACCATCAGAGGGTGCAAGTCACTGCTTGACCCATAACAGCTCAGCCAGTTCCTTCAGATGGAACAGCTTTGCAGGGCACAGTCAGAATGCTGTGTTCAGAGGCACAACAGTGGAGTGCTAAGTGGTCTATCTACCATGTTATACTATATCAACTGAAAGATGGGGAGAGAAATGGGTAGTGTGCTGGTTTGGGCTGGGGCAGAGTTATTTTTCTTTATGGTAGCTAAGTGTGAGACTATGTTTTGGATTTGTGCTTCATAATTCAGGGATGCTTTTTCTGCTTCTCACCCCCCGAACACACCAGCAAGTAGGTTGGGAGGTGCATAGAAGTTGGCAGGGGCACAATTGGGACAGGTGACCCCAAGTGACCAAAGGGATATTCCATGCCATATGATGTCATACTCAGTATATAAAGCTGTAGAAAGAGGAAGGAAGAAGGTGATGTTCAGAGTGATAGTGTTTTGTCTTCCCAAGTAACCATTACATGCAATGGAGTCCAGCGTTTCTGCCTGCTGATGGGAAGTAGTGAATGGATTTCTTGTTTTGCTTTGCATGCGCATGTGGTTTTTGCTTTACTTATTGGACTGTCTCTATCTCAACCCATGATTTTTCCCATTTTTGCCCTTCTCATTCTTTCCCAATCCTGCCGGGGGGAGTGAGGAACTGACTGTGTGGTTCTTAGTTGCCAGCTGGTGTTAAACCACAACAGCAGACGTAGTAATTAAATTTGAACATTTATCTCAGAAATTCTCATCAGAACACACCACTCTTACACCAAAAAATAATTCGGTAATTTTCTTTTTTTCTGATATTTACTTAAAATTATGAAGCAATTCTCAATCTCAAAATCAGCTACACAAATGTGTTTGTTTATACAACTAGTATTAGGACAGTGTTCTGATAGATTTTTTTTTTTTTTTTTTTTTTTTTTTTTTTTTTTTTTTTTATCCCCC